>JACCIC010000012.1:4220000-4342500 GCA_018907035.1 Sycobia sp. Sy_11 | reverse complement strand
TGTTCGTTTCGGGCAGTGACAAAAAAAAAAAAAAAGAAAAAAAAAATTTATCTATCTCGTTCGTTACGACTTTCCCGCGGGGACGGCAGAGCTTCCGCGATCGGTCTGCGCTGACGCTCGGCACCGATGCCGATCGATTTATCTCGTTTTCTCGCTACGCCTCGCGCGCAAACGGGAGACACGGTATCGAGAGGAGAGGATTCTTGGCTTTGTTTGATTCCTCGTTACTTTGCGCAGGAGTGCGGCTGCTTCGTTTCACCTCTGCGCGCCAGGCACGGGGGGGCTGGGCCAGCGGACTGATGTTCTTTTCGGCGACGGCGCGGGCGCCCTCGTATACTTTATCTCTCTCTCTCTCTCTCACTCTCTCTCTCTCTCTCTGACCGTCTGTCGGAGACACATGCACGCCTCGGCGCGCGGGGCTTTTTCGCTCCCTCTCCCTGTCGTGTTAATAAATATAGAATCCCGCCGCGCCGGCGATCGGAGATTGATGATCAATCAAGGATCGATTGGTCGTTGAGGCTCCCCTCTTATTTTCTTTCTTTCGTCGCTGCACGACAGCCCGACGAAACGCTCGTACGCGCGCGCGCGCGTAAAAAATCCGAGTCGAGCGTTAATCCATCCGTCGTTTTCGTGTTTTTTTTTTTCTTTTTGTTTTGTTGAAAATTCTGACTTTCATTATGCGATGGCGTTCGTTGGAAAATAATTTATAATATATAAAGAGAAGATTTAAAAAAGACCATCGTGCGAGACGTGCATCGGTATTATACAATGAATATTATGTAAAATACAGATGGGCTAGTAAGTCATGATTAAAACTCAAGATCTTTTAATTTTATACATACTAATACTTTATATATATATAAATTAGATAATGTTTTTTATATAAAAACCGTATAATTGGCCTATAATAATGAACTCGAAATTTTCATTTTCGCTATTTCATCAAGCGAATCGCACTTATGAAAATTACGAATCGCGAGACGACGGCGGCTCCTCGCGTCGCAATCATCTCTAACAGCGGGAATCAGTTGAGCTCAATGTCAAGGTCTCGACCGTTTCAGGGAAAACAAAAAAAGAAAAAAAATAATCAGCTCTAATAATGTGTATTAAATACAAATTGGAATATTTACCGTAACGGTTATACTTGTCGAGTGAATGTTATAAACAGTGTATATATATATATATATATATATATATATATATATATATATACGTAATTAAAATTATCAGCCTCTTTGGAATCTCGCAGCGAAATGCCCGGCCGAAAAATCGCTCGCATGAGGAGCGAGATTTCCCCGAAGGTATATTATTTTCGTGGCTTGTCCGTGCCTGTGTCCGTGTCCGTGTGTGTCCGTGTGTGTTGTGTGTGTGTGTGTGTGTGTGCAAATGCGATCGCGCGATGAAACTCACCCCCCTCCCCGACCATTCCGACTTCCGTATTATAAAGGCGCATAATGGGGGCGCTCCTCCGAGATTTTTTTAAATTTCTGGAAAATCGAGCCTGCTCGCGGACGGGAGCTTCTGCCTCCGGTCTCGTTTCGGTCGGGGCACCAGTGCGAATGCGGCGGGGCGGCGGGGGGGGGGCGAGAGGAGGAGCGGGGGGAGGAAGGGACAGTCGCGAAGAAAGATATTTTGGAATCATTGAGGAATTATAAGGGCCAACTGGAGATTTCGTACGAATGAAGATTTGTCAGAGAATAATTCATTTCTGTCCATGATTTGATAATGGTTCTTCTTTTCTGCGCAAGAAGTTTGCTCTATGTCGATTATGAAATACTTGATACGTCAAATAATCATAATTATAGTTTTCTATAAAATGCGTTTAATCCACTTAATCGTAGTTGGAAAAACAGCATTTAATTATTATTCAACAAATATCTAACAATAATAATAAAACACTTGAATATTTAAGATTTAAAATTACATCTGGTAATTCAGGGTTCGATAATAAAAAAAATACTGTGTTTAGAGCATTTTTTTGATTATTCGTAATGCGAGGACTAAATTAAGAGGCGCGATTCACGTGAAAATTATGGAAAAATTTTTGTTTTTTTTTTTTTTTTTTTTTTTTTGTTGAAAATTGAAACTTCTGATAAATAAATAAATAAATAAATTTCTGATGAATAAAATTATTTTTTTCGTTATTCGAAGTCGATATCAAATTAACAGCAGTGTGGACGATTCAGTTCTCGGAGAGCGCTCGTGTATGAACTTGAGCTTCCAAAGTGTTCCGTTTTTTTTTTTTTTTTTTAAACTAAAAACAAAACAAAGCAATTCAATATCTTCAATTAACTCTGGATTTTCGCAATGGATAACGAAATAGAAAAGATTATAAATGGCAATACACATATTGACGTCGCTTTGACCTGCTCTTTTTCGTGTACGGTTGCCACTTAATGAGTAGCCTATCTAACGTTAAATCGTACGGAATTTCGCTCGGAAAAATTCAGGGTCAATATCGTATTTTCATTCGATATTGTTTAACTGTCTTTGTTGTATGTCGAGCTGAATTTTCGACCACCGAAAAATCTCGAAGACATTTTTTTTTTTTTATATTTTATTCACACGTAAAATGCCTCCGATAAATGCGATCTTCGGGAGCGAATGAAGCTCGAGGCCGTGTATAATCAGATATAGTAAGAAAAAAAAAATAGCTGATATTGTAACAATCGTGCATAATTCTGCGTTTATTCTTTACCTCTCGTTCAAATGCTCGCACAGGGCTTGGGCAGTACGAAACGCGCTTAGATCGGCGTACCCCCCTCCCCCCGACCGCCAAATCGGCCCGTCGTTGTCGCCCGATCCCGATTCTCGGGGCATTCCCGGACAGTCCGGGAAATCGATTGTCCCGCGCGCGCGCGCGCGTTCGCGCGGGGCGGAGGATCGCGGCGCGCTCGGTGCGAGTAATCGCCCGGCTCTCGAGCGCAGAGCGTAACGCGTCATTACGCGATGCGCGCGGGCCTCTGAGCTCGACGACGAGTCCCGGCTAGCGGCCGCAGCGGTCGGTTTCGCCTCGGCCTGTAGACTTTTCGTTTTGCAAATAAAGCCTCGGCCGTACTTATGTTCATTGCTCGCGTAAGGATGCTGAGGTGTTGGCGGCGGGCGGGGGAGGGGGGGGAGGTTCTAAATTATTTTATGATTTATTATCCTAGGAGGCGGGTGTGTAAGTGCACTTTTCACGTAAGGCATTTTGGGAATTTTTTATCGACAAAGTTATGGATATTTAATCATAAGGTTTCGTAGTTTCCAACAATATTTGATAAATCTTAATATTATGTAATAATTATTAACCACTTCGAATAAATATTATTTATATGTATAAATAAATAATTAATTACACTTAATAAATAAATAATTGCTACTTTTCACAATAAATTTCTTGACTAATGATTGATAAATATGAACCAAATCTGATGGACAAATATATTACAATCAGTTAATTTTAAAACCTATAAAATTTGGGTTAATAAATACCATCGAAATTTTGTTTCTCCAGAGAATTTGTATTTTAATATCAAAAAATATCTTTATTTATTAGTATTGCCATTGATGTATTATCAAATACTGTTATAAAGTGTTTATTTTTAGAAACATATACGAGTATATTGTCTCGATATATTTATTTCATAATATAGTTAAAAAATTAATTTACATAAAATTAGTTTCCATACGTTTAAAAACTATAGACAAAATTGAAAAAAATTAATTTTTTCTACTTTTAATTGTTTTGCATGTAACACTCCCCTATTCTTATATGAAATTTAGAATTTGTATTGATGGAAATTTAAAATTTTACGTAAGAAGGGGGAAGGGGTCATTAGTTTCTTACAGTTCTTTTACTATGGAGGATGAGATGTTCAAAAGGGCAAAATTTGCTTCCGTAAGTAATGGATGGCCCCTTAAACAGGTATACGTATATGTATATATAGATACACACACATATATATATAGATAATATATATATATATATATATATAGCCCTCGTCGAAGGGCGCGCGCCGCCAGTACAGCCGCTGCAGCGTTACAAGCTCGCCTCGTCAGCGCTCTCGTAACCTTCGGATCGGGCGGGCGTGCCATTGTGGAAAATCTATTGGCCGAACCGTATATATAGGCCAGAGGGGAGGGGGCGTTAGCGACCGTCCGGCTCGCCTCCCATTGTTCCCTCGTCCTCCTCCCTCCCTCCCCCTACCCCTTCACCGCCCCGGTCGCCGTTCCCCAACCGGCGTCGTTGTTGCCCCCGGCGCGACCAATTAATTATTAGCCGGAATAGCCCCCCCGCGGGTGGCGGCGCGCCGAGGGAGAGAGAGAGAGAGAGAGAGAGATTCGCGGCCAATTCGCCCATCGCAGCGATCAGCCGCGCGCGTCTAATGCCCGCGACCGCATTATCATATTGTTGCAGACGTAGGCACACGTGCGCGCGCGCGCGCGCGCTCAGGCACATATACACAGATACGAGTGTGCCGCAAAACCCGAACCAAGGCCTCTCGCCTGTGCTACAGCTGTTGCTCGCTGCTGTCGCGCGCGCCACTGACGGCATCGACGATCTTCCATCGGCCGCCGATATCTGACCGGAGGGCTTTCGCTCGAGGCGAGAGCTTACGCGCGACGAGCTTCGAGGATTATCAACGACGACCGGTGGCATCGGGGGTGTGTGTGGGGAGGGGGGTGCGCCGGCGCAGGTACGCAACGGCGATTTTTTCGGATATTGGCGACCATTAGGATTTTGAGAATGAGTTGGCGGGGGAAAGTTTCGTAATGCTCGATATCGGTGACGTGGCTTTAGGATAGAGGGGCAACGATCCTCACAGCTAACCGATCTCGTCTAAAAAGAAGACTATCTCTTATATAATTATATATCTCTTATTATAATTATTAGGTTAGATATACCTTATATATATATATCTTATTATAATTATTGCGATTGAATATCGCGTCCGAGGAACTCTTAGCTTTCGAATAAAATTGAGCTGTCGGTGCATTTTTTTTTTTTTTTTTTTTTTTTACAGTCTTTCCAAGACGAGAGACTGTATCTACGATATCTGTAGATGACGAGGGAATGCCAACGCGAATGCAGATAATTTCTCATTTCACCCTTTCCCGATACGTGTTCGTCGGTTTTAGCAGCGCCCGCGCGCGCGCGCGCGCGCTCTTGATCCCGCCTTACTTCGAGGTAGATTTCCATCGTTTCGTCAACGAATCGTCACGGCATCGAGGCATCGGCTCTAAACGGCTAGATAACGATCTCGTCGCGACGGTTTCACGCAACGAGAGCGACGCATCCGCGTTCTCCGAGCCCATTCAAATTCCGGACGGGGCTATTTGAAGCCACGGATAACGGCCCATGGGTAACACCCCATTGGGGGGGGGGGGCTTTCTAACACTCGTGCTCGCGCGACCGGCCGATCTTAAAGCTTGAGTTTACGCGCCTTTGATTATCGACTAATCGAGCTGGATCTATTTTTTCTGTCACGGGCAATAGAGGTCGATCCAACGGAACAAACGAAAAAAAATTCCCGTCGACGTATTCACAATGAACGATAAGGTCTCACTGTCGTTATCATTTTAAGAAAGTTTATATTTACGCACTCGTCGTACGTACACTGCGGCCGTGAAAAAGGATCGCTTAGCGAGCTCGCCCCCCTCCCCCCTCCTCCCGACGCGAGCGGTAGCGGGGCACCCGAGAGTTCTGATAATAACGGAGAATAACGACCGCGCTTCGTAAAATGCGTCGCTCTCCTCGCCCTCGCGACTCTGCTCGCGCCTGGTCCATTGTCCACGGCCGCGGGTCGAATCTCACAGCTCGCAGACGCCATTTTCATTATTCCAACGGTCGTCCGGCGAATGATCGTCGTCGATAGTGGCAGGGGGGGCTCGTTAAACGATCGTTCTCATCGTTTTGGCGTATAAATCGTTTGCCAAATCTACCGAGACACGCTGGGCTGGCTCGTGACGGTCAGATTTCACTCCGACATCCCCTTAATGATGAACGTCCGCAGAATGCAGCCGGACATCGAATATCATGTTCCTGACCGTTTGCAAGAGTCGCGACGCAATCGCGAAAGTCTTGCTGTTTAATTAAAAATCAATAAATAAATAAATAAAACGAAAAACATGAACGCTCGGAGTTTACGCAAAAAGAAAATTATGATTTTTCGATTTCGATTATTATCGTAAAAATCGCAGGGCAGAGTTTCCTACGTGGAAGACATCCGCGAGAGCTTCAAATTTCCACACCAGCACATCATGTCATTTTTTACCCCGATGCTTCTGAGTATTTTTGGTCAAACAGATACATATACATACATATAATATATATAATTTGCAATTTATTTTATATCTTGCAGGTATCGAGTATATTGGCCGACTTTCTGGTACGAAAAGCTTTAAAATCGTTTTCATCCGAAACTACAATGCTAATTTCCAGATATCTACCGAAAACCGACGCTTCCCGGCATTTTGAGTTCGTTTTGACTTCGAATCCAGCCGCTTTCTTCAGGACGTTACGTAGGGCTTTTCGTGATATATCGCGTATAGTTCAATAGTTATTAACAGTTTTTTTTTATTAGCTACTTTCTTTTATATATACTTTCTTTTTCACGCTTTTATTTTCACCCAAAAAAAAACCAATTTAAGCAAAATATCTCATATACTGTCGAAGATATGTTATCGTAATGTTTTGAATTTTTTTTTTTTTTTATTCCATATTTTGTCTGGAAAATTCGAAGACTCTCCGTGTTCGGCTGAATAGCCAAGAAAAATCGAGATGTTTCATTCACAAGTAGATGCGAGAAAGTCGCATCTTCTGATGGAAATTTTCCGAAAGAAAATTATCCGGACTGTAACGTGGTGTAACTAAATTAAAAATTTTTATATAGATTAATATTCTTACAAAAATTCATATATGCACTAGTCGAAAGGCAAATTTTATCCGCGCGATTATTATAATAATGCCATAAGTATGCTAGCATTTAACATATAATATTAAATATTATGGTAAAACATCGTACAAGTCAATTTTATGATTTTCATAGAATTTTTTTTTTTTTTTTTGCTCCGTGTAAATTTAATCCTCGAACGAGTTTCACTTATATAAATATGAAGCCCGCATTATTTTAATTATATTTTGTATTAGCTACTGCGAAATAAACGATTAATTTACATTTTCATTGTTTAAGAGCACAGCGCTAATTCTGCCAATATTAAAATGATGAAATCATAATTCATTAATAAAAGTCACCTTCGATACCAGTTATTGTTACAACAGTGGCGTGGCATTAATTCTTCGTCAGTTTATTATCATTATCTTGGTACGTGTTCTATCGTCTATTTTATTTATTTATACATTAGGGATTTTTCACAGTTCATTGAATATTCCATAAATAACAATTCACCTTTGAAAGAAATATCTAAAATGATTTATCCAAAATGATCATCAACAAAAAATGGTAGATAGATCTTTAGACGTTAAGATTACATAAATTATATAAAATTAATTGTTTTCGATAAGATAGATAGATAGATAGAGAGAGAGAGAGAGAGAGAGAGAGAGAGAGAGAGAGAGAGAGAGAGAGAGAGAGAGAGAGAGAGAGAGAGAGAGAGAATAAGAGAAAAAATAAACTTATAATTGGGTAAGGATAAGTAACAAAGAAAATGCAACTAAAAGATTTTCATAATTTATCTTTATTTTTGCCAAATAGAAAATAAAACTATATGTACTCTCTTAGGGTTTTTGTCGATTTTTTGTTTATTTTATTAAAAGATAAATTCGATTTAAAAACGGCCGCTTCTGTTTGTTTGTTTGTTGTTTGTTTCTTTTTTTTGTTTTTGGTTTTTGGTTTGTCGTCACGGCATAATAACACAGGCTTTGCGGGAAATTTTGGATGCGCGCGCGCGCGTATTACAATATAATCATAATAATGCGACAAAATTGGAAAGATTCGGACGCGACAGTTTGCCCGCGCTGTATGGGCGCGCGCGCGCGCGCTCGGAATTTTGCTTTTCTTTGTCCAACAATTGCGCATCTTTGGATAAAGTGTCCATTAAGAATCGACGAATGTCCGCTGTAATTTAATACTTAAAATTACTAAGTAAGATCGTAAACATAAAATTACTCCTTTTGAATCTGAGAAAACGATTTTGTTAATAGTATAGTTTTGAAAAAAATATTTCCATTTGTAAGAGTATCTGCAAATAGCCAGGAAAGAAGCTTCGAGAAATTTATTACCCTCGGCCAGTTCTATCATTGTCAAATAGGTGACGATCGACATTTTTTCGAATGTGGCCAAACACGGGAGGTATCGTTTAAACATTCCTTCCTTCTGCATTACGGGGATGCCTCTTGTGGAAAACGCTTATTGGTACAATTTTTGTTTTTCACTTCAAAACAAAAAATAATTTATGTATTAAAGAACATTTCTTTTCTACCTAGCTTTATTCTGTATAAATTTAATGCGACAGAATAAGTACTGAGGAAAATTTCATTTTTATAAAAAGATTTTTATTTTCAACTATTTTGAAATTAATACTTAACGGACATTCGTCAAAACCTTCAATCATTGCATTATAATTCTTTTTAATATATTTGAAAAATAAAATTAATGTTAGATGAATTCTTAATCAAATTCTCATACGATTCTCGGTCTCGCTAAAATTCTGTCTTTTTGATTTTTTTTCCTTCTCATCGGCCAGGGAATGGAAATTATACATATAGATTTTAAATTGAAGCTGCTCTATTCGCCTAATATATATATATATATATATATATATATATATATATATATATATATATACATTGACAAACTTAATAATTTTATAACTTAATACCAAACGCACCGGTATATATAAGCCGCATATACACATTTCAAGATTTATTCTTGCGCACTCTCTCTCTCTCTCTCTCTCTCTCTCTCTCTCTCTCTCTCTCTCTCACTCTCTCTATCTCTTACAACGATGGTAATATACACACAACTCCACAAATGGGGGACTTGCAGCAGCCAGATAGAAATTTTTTTTCAAAACACACTTTCATTTTCCATGATTACATTGTCGTTCGAAAAGTTTCATTAAAAACAAGGTTCAATTTTAGAGTACATAAAAAGAATTTGGTAAAAACTTATTACGTATAATAGAAAAAAAACTGTGATGTAAATTGTATTCTTTTATCATAATAACTATTATTAAGAAATAGAATTAGAAAAAGTACATGTTCCCCATTTATGTATATATATACAGACACATACACAAAATAAATAATAGTACGACACTTTCTTAATATTTATATCTATATATCTATATCTATATATATATATGGTTGGTAACAAAAAATTGAGGGAACAAAATGTTTTTAAGTATTTTCTAATTTTTCTAACATTGACATTTGGCAATGGATAATTAAAATTGTGTTGGAAATATCAGGGCTTTTTAAGACTTATTAATTAATTTTTCTTTTTTCCTCTCTAGATTTCAGGACGCATTTAATTTTTCAAACAATAACAAAAGCCTTTTTTGATTTTAATCGTCGAGCAGTCGATTCGTCGGCATTGCCAGCAGTAGCCGATAAAACATAAATATTATGTTTCCTTCGTTTTTTAAGAAAATACAGATTGTCAAAAAAAGAAAATCATTAAAAAAAAACGTAATATTTTTAGTTCCCTTAATTCTTTTTTTTTACCGAATGCACGTAGAAGGCTCGTTTAATCGTTGCGTATGCGTATGATTGAATTTATATGCGATCGAAAAGCGGACGTACGGTCGCTTAACTAAATGTCAAACTTATATAGAGAAAGCTGTCGTTGTATCGGCATCGATTTAGTGCTTTCTGATGATTGCATATAGCGCGTTACGATATATATATATATATATATATATATATATATATATATATATATATATATATATATTATATATATTGTATATATAATTTTACATTTATTAGCTAAATGCATTTTTTTACCTGTGATATTTTATTTCTATTAATTAATTACACGGCAAGTGTTTTAGATGCTGTAATAAATTCTTGCTCGTCAGCGAATTTAATTTGCTAACGAAAATTTATTTTATCGTTAATATATTTCGTGATAAATTATTACGCTTCGTTCGCATTATATATAAACATTAATAGCATCTATATGAATCGAAATATGGAAAAAAAAGATTAAAATAATCACCTTTATGCTTAGTTTTTTACACTCTAATATTTCCATATATTTTTACTTTTCTTACATGGAAGAAAGCTTACATTTCGCTTTCTACACAAATTTCACTTTCACGATAGAAATTTTGATTAAAAAGATTTTTCAGTATGTCCTCATTTTCGATACCGGTTTTTCGGTTTTTTCATTACCGGTTTTTCTTTCGTCACCCCTCCACTCGCTTTGTCGAAGAAAAATTTCTCATCGTCGCATAATGTAATTTTATATATACATATATGTAGTATATACTACATGTGTACATATACACATATGTAGTCACATTCGTTCACAGCCATTCGCGGTGCAACAATTCTCGACCAATGTAAGGAGGGGTTGTGCCCAAATTGCATAAGGCTATTTTTAATGGTTTTTATCTGCCCCCCCCCACCTCCGCGCCTCCTCGTGTATACTTTATCCCTTACACAAGTAACCCTTAAGAAAAGGGAATCGTCAGAAAATCCTCTCGTCATTGCCTTACGCAGTGTAGACGCAACTCCCCGATCGAGGTCGGCATAACTGTATAAATATGCACAGTTGGCACCGTCGACATCTTTTCTCATCCGACGTATAATAGCTAAGCACTGTAATACACAAGTTTTCGCACTGTTCGCGTTTGGGACACGGGGAACCAATGAGAAGGGTGCGGGGTTGGGGAAGGGGACATTTAAATACAGCGAACATCAAAGTTATACATGCTTAAGGATTAAGTTTTACCACACTCATTTACACTCGCAAGCTCGCTTACGTTCCGTTTGTTTTGCCAACGACGTTATAGCATAGGTCGGGTCTAATTAGTTCGCGTTACAGGTAGTGTCGCTCTACTCTAGGCGTGTTATGCGATATTACGTAGAATGATTCGTGAGGCTGTAGTTTCTTTTCCCATTATATCTAAATATACTCATGTGACAATACACACTTATACCGCCTCTATCGCACGTATCCTAATGTATGTCAATAACTCGAGAAGCACTTTTTTTCTCTCTCGTAATTCACTCTTTGCCCTCCCTTCACTTTTAAGTATTTCGATATACAGCGTACTGCCATTCGCTGCGCCCACGTGAAAGTCCATATCGCGAGGGCTGACAAAACAAAAAAAAAAAAAAAAAACAACAAAAACAACAACAACAAAGAAGAATATACGTTCTATCCCTCAAAGGGGGGAAAAATCGACTCCTCTGTTCCGTTCGTTACTTTCTTAATTACGAGCAAATATATACATAATTATGAGCAGATTTAACGTTTGCAATGCGCGAGTTTCAGCTTTTCTTCGTTGTGTAATACATTGAAAAAAAAAAAAAAAAAAAAAGAATAAGCAAGAAACCATACAAAGTTACATTCTTGTACTTTCATAAATTAAAAATTGCCCGTTCAACCGTCAAAGAGGCTTAAAAGTGACAAAAGTTCGCAACGGAAATTATCTATACAGTAACCTCACCCCTTCGTCGTTGCCGTCGTCGTTGTCTGTACTCCTCCATCTTCTTCTCCTCCGCCTCCTCCTCCTCCTCCTCCTCTGCCCCGTTTCGCATGTCAGAATGGAAATTTAAAGAGGGAGAGAGGGGTGCGGGAGGCTGGTGCGTGGCGGAGGGATTGAAAAGGGGCCGAAGCGTAGATCGCGGCGCCTGCGCCCTTGCGCGGCCGGCCTCGCGTATCAAACGAGGGGCTGGGTAACGGCCGGCTGTATGATCGGCGCCGGGCCGCTGGTGAGCAGGGCGCCGTTCTCCGACTCCTTGGCGCTGGGGTCGCCCCTGGAGCGCGGGGCGCCCAGGTCCCTCGAGGCCACGATCAGGTTACGCCGGCGCGCCTCCTTCTTCTCGCGCTCGATCTGCAACGGACGACGGAGGTGCTGTACAGGTGATACGTGAGCGCGTGCGCGTCCGGGGGGGGGGAGGGGCGGGGTTGCGTTCGAGGCGCGCGTTTATAGAGGACGCGGGTGCGATATTCTCGTTTGTTGGGCCAAGAGCGTTGGCTTATCGCTCGGGGGGATTCGCGATCTCGTGACGATCGATGTACACGATATACGCGCGGGCGGACGCGGAGTAACGAGTTTTTACTGGCAAGCGCGCGTCTCTCTGGATTCTATTTTCCGGTAAGGGATTGGCCGAGCTATCGATTTTTTTTTGCCAATTAAACATTGCTCGAAATGATTTCCCGATAAATTAAATAGTATCAAAAGTCTGATGAGAAATTGCTTAAAAATTAAACCATTTTTTAAATCGATATCGCGCGAACCGAATACGGTGCTACCAAATCAACGGCATCTTGAGTGTCATCCATTAAAAATTTAATAATTGAACCGTGAGAAATGGATCTTAATAATAGTAAGATTTTTCATTGGTAAAGAAATAATTGAGTTCATAATACGAGAAAAAGGCTTTATTTCTAGCAGAAAAATACTGAAGCTACGCTGTCATTGCAGCAGAAACGAGATTGTTCTTTATAATAATTCGACATACTGGAAAATTTCCTTAACAATGAATATTAGGTTATCGCATCATTACAGTGTGTTTATTGTAAGAAGCATTGAAAAAGTGATGCAAATAAGATTATGCTTACAGAATCCTTACGCATTTTAGATACAACAAAATCAATTATAATATAAAGGCTGTGAAAAAAATTTTTTCATTACAATCATTTATTTCAAAACGAAATTGGAAAAATAAGAAGAAACAGGCTCATTGCGCATTCTTTTTCTTAAACAAGATGTTACTCCATAATCGAGAGAATTATGAATAACAAGGAAAGAAGCTTGCACGACAAACACAGAATATATTGAATAATTTCAGAAACTGGAATATATCTTTGATTCAAAGTGGTATCCTTAGTGTAATGAATGAAGCATATTTTATTTTATCTATTAAATGGACGATATAACTGAAGAGTCACGAGGTTTTATTTAAATCTTTGTTGCATGTTTAAAGTAAGACTGGTATCTAAATTCAAAGAATTCAAAGTCGAGAAGACTTAAAAGAAGACGAAGAACAGACGGGTATTAACTATCGTGATTTCTATATCTTTACAAGGACATCGTCTAACCTGATCGGATCGCATTTATTTTTGATTACTACCTGGGTAGGGAGGTGCCTAATGATGCACTTTATACTTTGATTCATGAATTGTTCAACCGACAAGGCAGCATGTTTATTTGTTGAAAAAAAAGAATAAGACTGAGGAAGGAACACACCGAACATTTGGACGTGTATTCTATCGCGGATGGTTGTATCTAGCCGAGGGATAAGACTGGAGAGTTGGTCGATGTTGGTTCAGATAGGGAAGAAGAAAAAATTTTGACGATGGCAGTCTTTTTCTTTATTTAGATGAACCGTTGAGCGCTATAGTTTTGAGCAGAAATCTCAGTCTCACGGTAATGGTTAATGTCTTTACCTTCAAAAAGCTGTCTCTATGTATTACCAACAGGATTGGGGTATCATACGATAAAAACTGTGAAGTAAAATTTTTTTTCACTGGGTATTCTTAGGATACGTTTTACAACAATTAATTTGTATTATTCTAAATGTTAATGTTAATTATCTAGGAAATCGGTGTGCGCGCACAAATATATAATTCTAATATATAAATCCTGAATTTTCAGGATATTTATTATAAGGTTTAAAGTAGACAAAGTACTGTTGGCAAAGTCAAAGAGATAAAAATATATGAGCGTGTATTTAGCAGATGCTGAGGATGTAACTATTTCGGCTATGAGTAGGGTGATCGAATACGGTAAACAAATGAATCTTGGATTGATTATTGAATGAAATGTCAATGCTCAACATATGTCATGTAGGAGCCTTGATATTAAGAGCAGTGTTGAATTTTTATTAGAATATATAATCAAGAGTTATATAGACGTAGTTAACCTAGGACATGAAATTTATATTGGATAGAAGGGAGATAATCCATTTTAGTTGAATCTCTATTAAAGTTAAGAGTAATATATATAGATCGAGGCCTATGAATCAATTATGCCTTACCACAAAATGATTATGTTCCAATTGATTTGTTTTTTTTTTACAATGGAGTTCCGGAAAAAACTCAAATACGATTTGGGAAGATCATAAAGATGAGAATTGCCTGAGAATTTAGATCACCTTATAAGTAAATATTGTACTGAATTTACTGTCGAGTCAGCTCAAGAACAAACCCAGATAGTTATTATCCAAGCTTATGAAAATAATTGCATGTTCCAATTTACAAGTAAACCTGATCGCGCTTATCAATGAACTGGGAATTTGCAATCACTAAAAAAGGATATTTAGAAATTATAAGAAAAGAAAGAAGAGGAAAAATTGTTAGGATTTATGGGTGCAAAAAATCCATTAATTGATTTTGATTGTCTTTTCCCAAAAGAGCATTATGCCGGAGATCCTGTTAAGATAATCAAAGCCAGACAGATTCAGCTAAGTCGGTTAAATTGGTAACAACATACAACATCTCATGATTGCAAAATCATGTTGATGTGTCGGGTAGACATGGAGAGGACACGGGAGTGTGGATCCATGTAACGCATGCTATAAGCAAGAAAGTGCTCCAATCTAATAAAGGTATCATCAGAAATGACTAGGAGCAGATTCTCAAATCCGACTGTTTGGTTAAGTTTGTTCGATACATAATTTTTCAGCATACTATACAGATTTGAGTTCGATTGCTACAGTAGAGGATGCATGAGAAGAATTAGTATAGTGAAGTACGACGATGTCAACTAAGTGTTCTTGAGTACTCCGAATATTAATTTATTATTATTAATAGTTGATGCATGTTCAGTTGAAACGATCGGTCTGCTATTTTCAAAACAAGAATTCCTAATCTGATTTACTTTTCAAAAATCAGGAGTATACGAACGGCCAATTGTTCCGCGTGTAAGCAAATGATCTTGGCCTCCGACACAATAATATCTCGGCTCACCTTGAAGAACATCCGTAGATAATGGCAGGGGAACACGACGCACTTGCCGGCCTCCTCCTCGCCGTCGATGTAGACGCCACGCACGAGGACCGAGTTGCTGCAGTTGAGCAGTACCAGGAAGCCGAAGCAGCCGAAGTGGGTGATCCAGCAGGAGAGCTTCGGGTTCTCGGGCAGGAGCCAGAGATCGAGGACGTTCCAGATGCCACGCCAGACGTTCACCGTGCCGATGAAGCTGAGCAGCAGGAAGGCGTCGGCGGCCACGAGGCGCGGCAGCCCCGTAAGCCGCGAGCAGACGTATCGCATCAGCGGCTGGATGGAGAACGTCAGTAGAACGATGACGTAACCCAGCACCTGTGTATGCGGTGGCCAGGGAGCAGGAGAGGGAGAGAGAGAGAGCAAAGATACGATAAGCATATATAATTATGAGAATTTATAGTAAAGCAAATCTTAATTCTTTAAAAACAATATGCATGTAGACAGTACTCGAAAGAAATTTTTTTTTATTAATTTGCACCTTCAAAGGATAATCGCGAAGTTTTATACGTGATTTTCCGAACGCCACATTTTTAAGTTGCCGTATACGAAAGTTGCAAAATATTGTTCTTTAGATTCAACCGCAGCTTATTATGGTAAAAGTAGCAATATAATGTTTTCTGTATATGAAACAAATTTATAAGTACCCCAAATTTATACACACAGCGTGCTTTTTTATACTATAATGTTCTGCGCCAGTTCCGGTACGGGTTTTCGTGCCTTCCTTCCTCGAAACAGAAAATTTCGAACAAATCGAACCGATTACTTCGACGATCTTTGTTCGAATTCAGAAAATGTAGAAACGCTTTACAAGCACGCCAGTATGGAATAAAATCAAATCAAGATGGAAATTTTAGAAAGTCTTACCGCTGTATTTCGAAATTTTTTTATCCTTACGAATTTTATCTATATATAATTCCAAGAGTTATGGATTCGGCCAGTCAATCAAGAACAAACAAGATCGTTTTGTATAATAGCTCTGAAGAAATTCATAAGCACTGATTAATACACGCATAATTAAGAACATATTGTCCGCAATTTCGATATATTGTTTCAATTTCATGAAGAAAAAAATCTAAAAGCTTGCTGTATTTTCGCATTAATTTATTTAATCGAAGTTTCATTTAATAATTAAAATTTAATCTGTAATCTTAATCAAACGAAATCAATTTTTATCGATTCGGTAAACAGTAAAAAGTATATATTATATTAGTATTTTAAATTTTAATTCGTCATTTCTCTTATTTACAACTAATTTACGTTTATACGGTTTCGTGATAATTCCTGAATTTTTGTACGCAACGCACACTCCATACGACTGAAAAACGTTACTTTGTATTTTTTTTTGTGTAGATAAAGGAACGATCCAGTAATAATTAAAAGAGCCAGAATTTTTCTTTGCCTTTTTTAATCTATAACTTTTTATGGGGAATAGAAGTTACTCGATCATCGTTAAAATTTTCACGAAACTCTAAAGAATTAATTAGATATAAAGCTTCATGATGAAAGAAAGATTAATTCTTTCCGTGATTTACAAACTATTATGAAGCTAATTATCTTAATTAATATCCCGTTTGAGAGCCGTTTGAAACAATTTGGAAGAAAAAGAGGAAACGTAATAATAATTTCAAGACTCAATCCGATACGAATGCGCTGATAGAGGATAATAAAAGCACAATTACAAAAATAGCGTTAATCAGCGAATTCAGAGAAACCCGTGATAACGAAAATGTATATTGCCGACGAATAAAGGTTTCTCACGTGGCACATGCTGCATTGCATAAAGTATTCGGTAATTACGCGCGTACATCTATTTTTTTTTTTTTTTTGTCGTTGTTGCAAGAAACTCCGCTTGTAAATTTGCAATTTAATCAATTTAATCGAACGAAGAACAAGGACCAATTGTGTTCGACGGTTTATTATTACGAGGAGTGGGAGAAAAAACATTTTATCGATCGATTCATACATCTGTCGGCTGTGTCGTTTGAAAAACTACGATATTTTTGTAACAATGCTCAGAGCAACGATGATTCGGTCGGGAAAATAAAAAAAAATTTTATCTTTATTAATTACAGGATTGTTTATTAAAATTATTGACATAATTAAAACATTGGAAAAATTTACTGATCGGATCTTAATCGTTTCGCACGGCCGTGTAAGTACGTCGTGTAAATGAGCAACGTGAGAAGCTCTGTCATACATAGACGGTCTGTTGTGCATCGATCTATTGCTATATAAATTTCTGCTCGGAGTTGAAAGCGTTTAAGGAGAAGAAAATTAATGAGAAACTAGTCATGTAAACGTAAAAACACAATTATTTTAGAGTATATTGACTTGTAATTGGCGGTATATTATCAATATAAAGATGTGCAGTTGGCTATTTTTCTATTAACTATATTTTTATGTATACTCTATGTTTGCGATTTCTATTTTTAAACGAAATTCCCGATTGGCTATTGTCGTAGATCTACGCGATTCGTTCGATAATCCTTTGTATAATCGATTCATTAAGTAACGATTATTAATAGCAGTATAGAGAGAGGGATAAAATATTTTTAAACTTCAAATTTTGATGGAATATTTATAACTTATAATTAGTAAATATTCTTCAAAGAAATCTATATTTTGGGATTGACTATATCTTCATGCGGATATACTGCTTATTACCTAGACAACAAAAATTAATCCACTGCTTTGATGGAAATGTGACTACGATTAATATTATCCATTATCAGTATAGTTTAGCTTTGACATTTTTCGAAAAAGTCAAAAAGTGTCCCAGAACAATTATAAGCGTGACAAAATCAACCCCGAGATTAGTACGGGGATGCGGACTTTTCGAGACAGGAAAGTTAATTAAGCATTATAAAAGTGGGACGAACCCTTGCGATATTTGGTCTTGGGTTATTTTTTAACGAATTCACGATTCCTTTACTGTTCTGTTTCAAAGATTTTGTTAAACGAAGCAAATTCCTAAATTGACTCGCAAGATTTTAAGATTCTTTCGTGACAGGCATATTGTTTGAATTTAAGAAAAAAAGTGATCCGATCTAATGTTTAAGTTTAGTATCGGAAATCGTATTGTATCATTGACTTATGGCCTTTGTGTGTGTGTGTGTGTGTGTGTGTGTGTGTGTGTGTATCGCCTAAAAGTGCGCTGTGACATCAACGATATACCACAGTGCTTATACGTTAATATATTTCTTATAAGTCAGACGGGCAATATATCAATGCTGCTATTAATGGGGGCAAAAACGATTTAGCAAAAATTACGGTACAGTTTTTAAGAAGTCGAATAGTGCCTCCAGTAGTACAGCTAGAGCTAGAAACTTTTCATTGTTCAAGCTTAAAAGAAAACTACTTCATCGATAATAACCATGACAGGAATAATAATAATAATAATAAAATCGACAGCCGTTTCGGCAATTCGAGCCGTTCGCAAAATACGAAACAGAGTTAGACAACGATATAGAACAGGGTGTGAAGCAGAGCTTTTTTTCTTCCTAGATTGAAAATTGCTCGATCGCCGAAACAGCTGTCGATCTAAATCCCGTCGAACTATCTCTTTTATTTCATTCGTCATTCGTGTCAATATGTTTTATCAGGTATACAGGGGATCTTTTTTAATCCGTTCGAACTCGAAATGCGACGAGCCGCGAGGCTCGATTCGATTCGATGCTCAGGTTCGAACAGTTTCTACCTATCGAGTTTTCGAACGGTTCACTGCATGCGCAGACGATCGATAATCGTAACGCAATTTCCAGCTCCATTAGTCAGAAGTGTGAAAGAACAAAATTATTCAATAGGGTACGTTCAAAGTTTCGGAAGAACTGTATCAATTATTTTTAATTTAACATTAATAATTGGTCTCACATTTTAGTGTTTATTTCTTGTTTCCTAATAGACATATATATATATATAGATAGATAGATATGTGTGTGTGTATGTGTGTGTATATATAATTTTTCAGATTGTCTTTGTTGCTTTAGTTTCAAAATAGGGAGAGAAAGAGAGAGAGAGAGACGTGTGAGAGTGAGAGATGTAACGAATAAGAAATGCATTTACTCATGCGGCTAAATCACTGATAATATTTTTAGACAATAGAAGATGCCTACAGATTGTTTCAAATACAATATGATGATCAAAGGATTTTGCTTATATTTATTTGATTTTGACTAATTGGTGTGCGCGCGCGCGCGTGTGTGTGTGTGTTTGTGTTTGCAAGGGAGATGCGAGGTGTAACGAAATCGAATAAAAACGACGGCCAGCCGTTCTTATTGACATAAATGGTAAAAAGAGTCCTCGTTAAAATTTACATAAATTATTGTTTAAAGACTCTGCGAGGCGTATTAAGCTTTGCGTAATGAGATTTTAAAATACGGAATTGCTTACACGAAAAGTGTTCGTAACCGTTGAAATGAGCATTAGTCGAATAATCTTATTAACTGTCAAGATATACTTTAATCTGCATTAGTATTATAACATTAACAAAAAAAAAGGACAAATTTACACCGACTTCGTATCTAATAATTTTATTGGAGGTATCTTTTTCAGATAATGCTCTATACTTCACCGTTTGGAAATATTAAAATTTTCATTTGTACCGATTTATTGAAGAAACAATGAATTTACTTAAGTAAGAATGATAACAATCACGTTATTATAGCTTTATTATTCTTAAAGTATGCGAGTAGTTTTTTTCTCATTTTTTGCCAACAAACGTTTCCAATCTTCAAAAGTGACGGTAAGTTCACAAATTTGTCCTTTCGACGTGGCTTGATTATATAAACCGTCGACTTTTCTAGATTTACTGTAACTAAAATCTTATTTTTTAGATATCATTCGCCTAACCGAAAGGGTTTTCTTTGTGTAAAATTACAAAATGGTTTATAATATTTTATACAAGAAAAAAATCCATTAAAATGCGTTCGATTTCTTTTCTTGAATTGTCTGTAAATATATTTCATTCTTACTTTTTTTTTTTTTTTAATCAAAATATTGTCGGGTGTGAAGCACACTCGGTGAATAATAATTATTATTATTATTACAGTTGCCAGACATAAATTATTAGTTGCGCGTGTAGAGAAAATAAATAAATTCTTATAATTCGCACGAACTAGTATAGATAACGAGAATTTTAATTAATTAACCGTCAACAGTATGTATCTTGTACAAAATAATTGGTGGAAGATCGCCCGGGCATAACTGATATAAGGATAGCGATAAAATATACAAACGTCGAAAGAATTCTCCCAAAAGCTCTCTTGAAATTTTTTCAATTCCCGCCTAAAATAAATAATAATCAAAAGAAGAGAAAAAAAACCCATCCATAATTTTTTGTTTCTCAAAAGATTTAATCTCGCTCAAATCTCTCGCGCTTATTCATTTAAAGCAAATTATTCGATTATCGAATCATCCTCGCGCCGTTAATGTCCAAACAACGCGATAACTTTTACGATATTGAATTTCAATTCCGATTTAGTTTGCGCATAGTCTCGATCGGGTCTGACGCATAGTGAGCGTTGAAATGATTCGCGCGTAAAATTATCTCGCATAATTCGTCGGTTAAAAACGGGCGTTTAACAATAGGCATTTTCTCCTGCCTTTTTTTCGTTACCGTCGGCATAAATTACCAAGAATCGCTTCTTATAAATTATTTGCGTTACTTATTCATTATTAACGATCGAAGTCGATAAAAACGAAATGGCAAAGAAGATGAAGATTGTAAAAGAAAAGAATGCTGTTTTCATTCGGTCTGTACGGCACTGGATTTCGATTGTTATATTTTCTCACGGACGCGCGTACACTTTCGTAATGATATTATTATATTACGACCGTAAAAATCTTTCCAGAATTTATTTTATGTATATATATATATATACACAAGTGGAGCGAAAGAACCGAACGATATTATCATATTACGAAAGAGATATATTTTTATAGTTAATTATATAATATGCCTTCGATAATTAGATTACGAATTTTCGAGCTGTTTGTGCGCATTTTTACGGGGAAAAAAATACGCGCGCACACGCGCGCACGCACACACACACACACACACACACACACAAAGTAATCTAGCCATCTACTGTTTTCGATAAAACATTTATCGGCGAATAAGCGCCGCGAAATCTGTACTTTTCTGCCTGCTAAGCGCGCTTCGTTCAGAGCCCGTATAAAGAAAGCGATCCGCCCGAGTATCAATCGACCGGCCGACCTCGCGAATCGCGCGGCTTTCGCGAATGCGTTTCGCACGCTTAGCCATTGACAATTTGCGGGGCGGGAAAATCATTCGTGGGACCGCGCCTGCTTGAACCGCGGTCCTTCGTTCGAGCGTCGACGCCGGTGCTCCTGCGCGGCTGGTGCATCGCGTTGCGGATGTCGCAGTAACGAACGCTTGACGAACTTGTCGAGTTTAGAATATTTGTTTGCAACGATAATAGACGAGACTGCGTTAACAAGTAATACGCGTTAATTTACGTCATTTATTCAAAATTTCTCTCGGCAATGATCGATTACTCTCAACTATTGTTTTGAAAATATTGTTTCAAATGATCAACTTCACCATGATTTTGTGGTTCCTGATAAATCGATAAGCTTTTACAATATTATGCGACTACTGTCAAATTGTTTAATATATAGTACATTTATATATATATATATATATATATATATATAATACAGTAACTGTTATTGTTAAAGATTAATTAGACGTATAGCAAAAAATCTATGATTATTTAAAAAAACAAATAGCTAAAATGAGACTTTAAAAAGTTCAATTTTTTTTTTTTTTTTTAACAGAAGCTCAACGATCGTTTCGAGCTTCGAATTTCGTTTAAAATTTTTTCTCCTCCCATTCTCACGATTATACAGGCTGGGAGAAACGATATTGAAAATCTTTCGGTTAACCGATAATGTTAATAATTTATTCATCTCGACACGAGCGTTTATGGATTTACAGATTTTCCACGAAAATAGAAGGAGTGAGCTAATGATTATGCTTGCGCAACGGAGATATTATATGGTAAGTCAGTAGAGCCTTGTAAAATAAATCACAATGTAATTGCTCGGGCGTTAATTTATCCTCTACCTCTGCCCCAATGCAAATAATATATAAATCTCTCCTTGGCCCATGCTCGAAATATAATGTACGTCTCGTACGTTGTATTTATCAATGGCGTATTATATCGCATATCTTGTTGTTAATAACAATAACAATAACAACAACAACAACAACAACAACAACAACAATAATAATAACAATGATATTAAAATTAATCATTTAATACTGCATAAATATACCATTCGGATATAATAATTAAACAGTGTAAAGCGAAGTAAACGTTCGAGTCAGTAAAGAGTATACAGCGGAATTTTTCTGTCTTTCTTTGCTTTTTTCTTATTTGTTCCCACTCTCTCTCTCTCTCTCTCTCTCTCTCTCTCTCTCTCTCTCTCTCTTTTCAAATCCAAAGTCAACATAACGGCGACTCAAACGAACCAGCGTGTTCTGTATCTTGGTCGATGCGGTGCAAATATAATCGTTTTATATTGAGGCGCCAAGATTCCGCGGGACGTTATTTGCATAAGGAAACAATGCAAATACATCACGCCGAGGTGGCGCGCATTATGTATATATATAAGCACACGTCGTTCATTAATCCGCTCTTCACACAGTATACTTTATCATTTTGCATACATATATACGTATACGTGTACAATTACACCTATGATAATGAGCGAATAGTTCCCGGTCTAAATCTTCGGCTTAATTTGTTTTCGATTCTTTAATCGTTTAACAATTGTTATTATGAGTACTTCGTCGGTCGATAAAAAAAAAAAAAAAAAAAAAAAAAAATGCCGAATCTCGTCTTATCACCGTCGTGCTATGTGTGCGTGTGTGAGTAAAGCTGAAAAAAATGGTTTCTTTCGAATATCGCCCATAG
Organism: Sycobia sp. Sy_11; assembly: GCA_018907035.1. NCBI lineage: Eukaryota > Metazoa > Arthropoda > Insecta > Hymenoptera > Epichrysomallidae > Sycobia > Sycobia sp. Sy_11. Next base: position 4,319,432 of record JACCIC010000012.1, on the reverse strand, counting down.
CGAGCTATGGTCAGTGTGTGGCAATTTATCGAATTCGTCCCCCAAAAAATTTTCCATCCTTTGAGGCCCATTACAACGTACGCAGGTGACGACGTTATTCCGCATCGACCGAAACAAATGCCAATCAAAAGGCACGAGGTTCGGTCCGATTTTGTCTGTAAATCGGATGGGAGGAGGGGTGGGTGGGTTAGAATTCGCGATCAGTTGTTTTCCAAATAATATCAATGCCTCCTGTCCGGTCCCCAGTTCTGGCCATTTTTCACGCACACCTCGTTTCAGACGCGTCATTTGCCCTCGGCAGAACGGTCCCCGTCGACAGTTCGCGATCCTTTTCCAGCAGCTCGCGGTCGGCCGCACCCTTATGATCCCACCTCACACGGGGCGCGCTTATCCCTTGGACCGCCCTGCTCCCGGCTCACCGGTTTTCGATCGCGTTTCGCACTTCGCACGCTCGTTCGACTTACCGCGCAGTTTCGCCCGTCGTCGTCGGGAAGCGATTCGCCGCAGAGACGAGATTATTTGGTGGCGCTGTCAGTTCGATTGCGCGGCGCCCGATTTCCGAACTATTGAACTCGATCAGAGGTTGACGGCCACTGAATTTCCAATACTTTACAACAAATGCCACTTTCGAGAGGCCATGATTTGGACGAAAATACACGCATTGTACAGTATCTGTAGATAATCTTTTAACGCGCGACGTATAAGTCAAAATACGTATGTTCGTATCGCATACGGAGTGTTTCGTTATAATCGCTGTAAAAGTAACAAAATCCCTCCGATAATCCAACAAATGATATCGGTTATTCGTATAGGTTCTGCGATTTCCTTCGCAGTTTTAAACCGACGAATTTTCGAGTTATCCCGGGGTATAACTTCAAATGGGACAACCTATATATATATATATATATATATATATATATATATATATATATACTGAGAATGAAGCTAGGAATTGCTATGTACCAAAGACACAACCGAGCACATACACTTGCATAATAGCCGATAACTTGCCAGCTGATCATCGATTAAAGACGACTAAAGATCTTGCATAAAGATGCATTTTAGCACTTGCGTGCAATCGCGTAGATAATAGGCATTTTATTGTGTAGCATTTGTAATAGTTAATTTTTATTTATAGCATTAATGCTACGAGGCGCGGTGATTTGTTTTTTGTTTTTTTTTTCTTTTTTTTTTTTTTTTTATAGTAAAGCCGAATACGCTTTATAAACATAGCCAGATGATCGGATAATGAGCGATCTATCGTGTTGTGTGTAACTTAACCGGCAGAACTTATAGATGTGTATAGATACGGCACGTGTAACTCTGAATTCCTTTACGCGTACCTGAATTTTTGCCTGAATGGGCAATGAAAAACGGAAATAAATAATTTACCTCGTCGAAGTTATTATTATTTATTGCTCATCTTTATTAATATATCGTCAAGCCACACGAGTCGAAATTTTCGTAAGCTTCGATCGAGAATCCAGGTACACGTTTTGCTAAAACACTTTTCGGTCGTGCATTAAGTCACTATGCCGTCGGAAATTTTGGTAAAATATTTCAACGCTAAATCGCGTATAGAGGGCATATCTGTATACTGCCTGTATACGTGCATAGTGATTTTTAACCAAAAAGTGCGTAAGCGGCGAGCGTAGTAAGACGTGTATAAATATATGTAATAAATAAATAAATAATAATATATATATATATATATATATATGCGTGAGCGCGCGTGCGTGTGCGTGTGTGTGTGTGTGTGTGTGTGTGTGTGAGAGAAAATGCGAGCCTTACGAGCGAGCCGATTGCCGAGTACTCTCGGTTATCCGGATAGAGGTAGAGATCGAAGAGGACCCACGCGCCCCGCCAGACGAAGACAACCAGGGTGCCGACGACACCGACGCTGAACGCGCAGTCGAGGATGTACAGCGACCAATCCTTCGTGTTCTGTAAAAGGAAAAAAAGGAGAAATCAATCAATCTATATATATATATATATATATATATATATATATATATATATATATATCGTATTTCGGTAAATTCGGCCATTTATTTGGTTCGATATCATTATTGTATTAATTATAGTTCCAATCGTAGGTCGAGCTAATTGATTGACGAACTAAGTGAAAAGAATATTTTTTTCCTATAACGCTTATTCGACTATTCATATTATTCGACATTCGCTTTTAATTTTAAGTGATGCACATTAATATTTGTATAAAATATTATTTATGTGCACGTTAAATTATTCTCGATTATCAGCCTTGCCAAAACTTATCGATGCGAAGTAATATATTATATGTATGCTAATATTATGACTTAATCTACAATATGTCTAGATAATTATATATATTATCTATAAGCAATATTAATCTTTATAATACACTGAAAAAAAACTTTCTGATATAAAGTAAATATTTACTTGTTATGTACCACGTAAATTATTTGCTAACATTAAGAAAATTTTTACTAGATTTAAGACGACGTGAATGGATTTAAGTGATTTCTCCTTGCATCTAGCAAATACTTCTTTGGTTTAAAAAGATACTTTCTCAATTTAAGAAAATAATTTACTTGCTAAAAAACAAGAAAATATTCATTTGAAAACAAACTTTTTTTCAGTGTATGTGAATTTTGCGGAATTAGTTCGATGAGTTTCAAAAGGATATATATATATATATATATATATATATATATATATATATATATAACAAAGAAACTATTCTCCATTAATATTAGCTACGCAAAAAGAATCATGGCTAAAAAACTCAGCAAAAACTTTCGCATCGGTATTCGACGTACTCTGAATGCGAAATGTTTGTTTCCAACAAAAAGAATTTCCGATGCAAAAACGTTTCTAAAACAATCCCGCGTATTTGTTGCCAACAAAAAGAATATTGTCTACTGTTGAATTTTGCCTATAAGAGCCTCGTAAAAACTAGCCCATCAATCATTATTAATCCCAACGGAATAAGTTTGCCTGCGAAAACGTCACCAACGAAAAAATCCCTCGCGTTAGATTATCGCATTCAAAAGAATTTCCGACCCACTCCGACCCAAAAAAAATGCCGCGAAAACGAACGCGCAGTTTTGCTTTGCACGAAATGAATTTTATGTACAAAAGCCTGACAAAAAATCTATTCTACTTAAAACAAGATTTTTAAAAAAAACAAGAACGCTATCAAAAATCGTAACCATAGAAATTTTTAGCCAAAGACACAAGCGGATGATTTAAGAATGTAGTTTGTAAAAAACAAAATATGAAGATTATTTCGCAGAAAAATATGTCGATGTAAAAACTTGATCGTCGTGAAAGTCGCGTCGAAAAAATCTTGTACATTTATTCATTCTGCAAATAAATATAGATCGCCTAGAAATTTGTATTTTCCACAACGAACAATCTTAAAACAATAAAGATCTCCCGAAAAAATGGCCATTCGTAATAGTTGCTATATAATACGCATAGATAATACGCAAAGATGAAGAAATAAAACGCGAAACGCATCTTATTCTGCCAACTAAAAGGAATAACGAGAGGTATCCACATCCATCCACAGATCTCGCTCGTTAATGCAATCCCAATAACAATACACGCGTTCGCTCATAATCGAGCCGCGAATCAAGCCGCTCTCCCTATGCGTATGATAGAGCAAAAGCTGCTCGATCGAAAATCGCAGTCAGCAAATGAAAAAAGGTAGAAGGGGCTAAGTATATTGATCCGACTGATTGATAACGCGCCTGTATATGTATGTGTATATATCTCAAATTCGACGATCGGGGCGCAGGTATGTGACAAAGCAACAACAAAAAACATACACCAGAAAAGCATGCACGTGCTAGATGCAGTGTACATAATATATATATATATATATATATATATATATATATATATATATATAACTCACGCAAAGCATGCAGGCGCTCCCGCTCGTCGCGCGCACGCTGGAGATGTTGCACTCTAATGCCAAGCTATACTGTGTGCGTGTATAGAGAGTGAGAGAGAGAGAGAGAGAGAGAGAGAGAGAGAGAGAGAGAGAGAGAGAGAGTCGGCCGGAAGCTCTCTCGAGCTTATAGGCATAACGAGCTTGCGGGACAGCGGGCGCGCGCGCGCGCGTATAGTCCGCTGCCGCGCCGCTGATGATGCACCGATCGAGATCGGGAATCGTTCGATTGTAAGCTGTCCGAGGGTGCGTTATTAAAGCGTCGTGTGACGTGTACTGCGGTCTATACCCCCCCCCCCCGCCGCGCGCACACGCAAGCGCGGGGCGCGCGTTAAAAGCAACAAGAACAACAACGAAATGAAGGTCCGCCGATAATTGGTTCGTCGACCCCGTTGCTTCTTCTCCCTCCGCGCCGACAACGACTCGTCCGGAGCACCTTCCCGGTATAAAAAAAAAAAAAAAAAAAAAAAAAAAAAAAAAAGACATTGCGATGTGTATGGAGCGAGCTTTCTTTTCCTCCTGGCGCGTGCTCGTCTTTTGGGACTGCCGTGGGGATATGTCGAAGCCTTTTACGGCGAGATGGATGAGAGATAGAGAGAGAGAGAGAGAGGAGAGAGAGAGAGAGAGAGAGAGAGAGAGAGAGAGAGAGAGAGATAGAGAGAGGTAGAACAAGAGAGATACATACGGACACGCGGCCGGAAATTGCAGTTTATGAATCAAGTTATCCGAGCGAGAATCGTAATGTTTTCATTTGAGTTATATATGTGTGCCATCATCGGGACAAGTGTGTCAAGTACATTTGACGCTATATACCGATGTCGCGCGCGCGCGCGCGTGTTATATATATATATATATATATATATATATATATATATACATACATATATATAAGGCATCTATCCCGCGGGCCGCGACGAGCTTTCGCTTCACGTAAAAATACACACATCTATATGAATGTATAAGTGCAGTATCGGCTTATAGAAGAGGCTTTTCCTCAAATTTATATAATATAAGTTTAAGGTCCACGCGTCAGACATCCGGTCGATCGGCGAGTTTCCTCGAAATTATGGAAAGAGAAAGAAAGTGAAATCGTCGATTGAACTCGCTGTCGGTATATATATATATATATATCGTATTATGGCTGCAGTGTATGTATGTATATGTATGATATATATATATATATATATATATATATATATATATATATATATATATCTATTCACTTTGATCGAGAAACCGACGATGATACGGATGCGCGTTGACTTTTAGCCTGCTAAATCATATACGCAAATGAGTATTCACGCGTCGAGAGGGTAATTATTATTTTAGTTGTTCCCGGTATATTTTTAGAAAAATCATTTTAAAAAAAAATCATGCCGTATTAATAATTTCAACGCGCGGAGTATTATTTAAACATGATTTAAACTCCATAACCTCAAACCACGATTAAGCGATAAGATAAGGCATTTGTATTTTTAAATTTAGACGCGCATTTGGTGAAATTGACAGAGAAGTGGAATATATATATATATATATATATATATATATATATATATATATATATACACGAACGCTTGAAATCGATGACTTTTATAATTATTACCGAACAGTTATCTTTAAAATTGGCTATCGAAACGATATTACAATATGTAGATATTATACTCAGATTAGAGCGAATCAAAACGCGTATGGGAATATTTATCAGGCTGAATTCTAATTAAAATAAATATTTCATTTTTTCTAATCGCAATTTTCACATGCAACTATACATTATAAACTCTCCGGATTCGTAAACTCAGCTGATGGGATAAAATGGTTTTGGCAAATAGTTACTATATATACATATTCTGTTTTTACGAATCAAAAACCATCGTCAGTCGCAGAAAGTGGATGGAAATCGTTAAATGAAATAAAAAAAGTAAAACTTTGTCATTTTCTATTGCAAATTTAAGGAAAATCGATGCGTCTTTCGATATACGTCTTTCAACATCGTTATTTCGTTTTCTACTTATCACTGTATCGAAAAATACTGGGATTCATTGGTAAAATCGCGATAGAGAAAAAAATAATCTTAAGTACACACACACACATATATATATATATATATATATATATATATATATATTACAAAAAATTAGCGAAGAACAGCGGGCAACGAACGCGCGCACCAATATATTTTTGCACGCCCGCTGTGCAAACCAAATTACTGGAAAAGTTCGCGACGCCCGCGTCCACGTGCGATCGCCGCCGCTCGCCGGAATTACGAATCACCTCTCCTCGCTTCCCGGCACCGTGCTCGAGCCTCCCTCGAACCCCCCCCCCCACCCCCGGGGCCCCGTCCACCCGCCCACGAAACCCGGCACTTACGTCGACCCGGAACAGGGTGGGCACCTCGAAGTACCCGTCCAGGCCGTCGAGGCTGATGGCGAACGGCGGCGCCGAGATGTTCCTCAGGCACCTCATCGCCGCGAGGGCGAGCAGGCTCGCGCACGTGGTCGCGAAGACCGTGGCGAAGGTGTGCTCGGTGTAGAGGTCGAGGGCCTGCCAGGCGCCGCGCCAGGCGTTCACGCAGCACAGGCCGAACACCGCGGTGTAGAGCCGCGAGGCGAGGTAGTAGAGGCAGGCGCCGCCGGGGCGGCGCTCCGGGCGCAGACGGGCCTCGAGGGCGCGCTGACCGAGGTTGAAGCCGAAGAGGCCGCTGAAGCCGAGGAGGACGGAGGCGAGGCTGCTGAGGGCCGGCTCGGCGGGATAGACGTAGAAGACGCTCAGGCCCCAGGTGCCGCGCCAGTAGCCGACGACGGCCGGGCCGGCGACGCAGGCCGAGAACACGGCGTCGAGGACGGCGAGGGCCGCGTAACGGAGCCGGCCGCCGGGGCGGGCGCGGGCCGGGCCCGGGCCCGAGGGGGAGGGGGACCTTCGTCGGCCGAGCATCTTGGCGGGCGGAGCCGGCTGGCCGGCCCTCGGCCGCTTCTTCTCGCAGGTCGCCGTCACTGAGGCAGACGTCCATCGTCGTCGTTGACGTTTTTCCGGTCGCCGCTGCCGTTGCTGCCGATGCCGTTGCTGCTGCTGCTCCTGTTGTTGTTGTTGTTGTTGTTGTTGGTGTTCTTGTCGGGCATTATGTGTTTTTTTCTTCCTCTTCTTCTTCTTCTTCTTTTCCGTTCTTTTTCACAAAGACACCGGCACGCGCACCTTTTTCCTCTCCTTCGCTCTCTCTCTCTCTCTCTTTCTATCTGCCGTTCGCGCAAAAATCGTGTTTATCTCAGGTCACTGGTTCGTTTATGCTATATATATATACACACACACAGATCGATAGATAGACAGACAGATAGATAACGCGGCGATTTTCACCGCGATCGGCAGCGGGTCTCTTTCCTCCTGGACTCGCCCAGGCTCCTCCTCGTCGCGCGCGCCATCCCCGACGTTACGGACGTCTCGATCTTACCCCACTTGCACACGTGATATCTGTGTGTGTTTGTGTGTGTGTGTGTGTGCGTGACCGTAAGAAAAGTCGAATATTCACTGTACGGCGCCTCGTCGCAAGGGGCCGATCGCGAGGGACTCCGATGCCCATCGAGAACGCGGGATTGGGACTGAGAACGAAAACAAAAACAAAGAAAACAAATGACATAAAAATCCGAACGAACGAAAAGGGCGCGAACTCTCGAAAATCTATATATATATATATATATATATATATATATATATATATATATATGCGCGTGTATACAGCACGCGACACACCAGGCACGAGAACACACGGGATGCGGGAGTCCACTTGATGTGAGCCCGACACGGCCGCGGCTCAATCTTTTATCAACTGTTGAGCGTCGGACCAGCGCGCTGCGCTCACCGCAGCAGCGTCGTCGTCGTCGTCGTCGACGTCGTCGCGTGCGCGCGTGTATATTATACGGATAGCGGCGGAGGCGGGAGCACCCGTCCCCCCCCCCCTCTCTCGCTCTCTCGCTCTTTATCTATCTGCCTATCTGTCTATCTTCTCCCCCCCCCCACCTATCTTTGTACTCTTACACATGTATACCCACATATGTCTATATATGTAGATGGATGTTTATATATATGTGTGTGTGTATATATATATATATATATATATATATATATATATATATATATATATGTATATAAATATATGTCGGCAGAGAGAGGTACACATAGGCAGAGAGAAAGAGGGAATGATCATCATCATCATCGTCGTCGTCGTCGTCGCCGTCGTCATCAGCCTCGGATCAGCGCAGTAGCAGCGGCGGCTTCAGTGGCGGCAGACGTATAAAGCTCCGTGTTCCTCCGTGCCCTCCTCCCCCTCTCCCATCCTCCCCAAACCACCTTTCTCCACTGCCACTCCGCTTAAATCGGTTGAGCTGTGTGCGTGGACAATACCAACACGATGTATACGCATACGCGCGACTAATGAGCAAGTGCGTGACGACATATATATATATATACATATATATATACATACATACATGTATATACCATGGTACAGAGAAGGCAGATGGACGATACAAAAAGAGAGAGAGAGAGAGAGAGGGGGGGGGGAGAAAAATATAGGGAACGAGGGAGAGCGGAGCGCGTGGTTATTTGTGTACGTGTGTCTTTACGTGTGCTTGCGGCGTGCGCTGGGTCCGCGTCAACCCCCTCCCCGCGTGCGTGTATAGATAATACGAACGCAAGTGCGCGAGAAGCTCGCGTAATAATTGTCGCAAAGCACGGTCGTACGCTGCGGGTTCTTGTATATATATATATATATATATATATATATATATATATATATATATATATATAAACTTTAATTGAATTATTGCAGAAGGTGCCTACATGTATATATAATTAGACCGAAAGAGAAAGATAGAAAGAAACAGATAAACATATAAATATAGTTAGGTGTAAGTTTATTTGTATCACAGTCTACAAAAGATAAGAAAGAAGCAGAAGATAAATTTGTACAATGCCTATGTATATCAAATCAGACATGTAGTTCATCGTGTGTTACATCGGCATAGGGCATATACGCGTATCTTTTATAATTGCCTTTTTAATATAAAATGAATACAAACATGAACAAAACCATAAGCCGACGAATTTTTTACAATAATCATGCAGTAATGTGTTAAAAATAATAATGACGATACAGTACAAGTCCAGACTGAAAAATCGACAGTGGATAGAAGGATTAACGGAGGTGGAGTGTTAAACAGGTGCATTTCCGCGTTTGCGCTTAGATAACAAAAAGGAAAAAAGACACATTATGAATTCCAATGAGCATAATATATTATGCATAAAAGTTCAGATTTAATGTATAAGTAACAAGAACCAAGGCTATAGAATACAAGCGACTACTTACGTCCATATTGAATCTTAACGCGTTCGCGCTAATCCAAAGTCATCCCTTAAACGCGCATCAATTCACGAGAACGATGCAAAGTTAATTGATGAAAAAAATTCCACCGATTCAGCATAATTGTAATCGAAAGCTCGAGCATTTGTATAAATGATATTCGTCGATTCGTAAGTCTATAATACACAATACAACGCTTGGGGGACTGATGGAGGAAGACGAGCTAGGAAATGGGGAGGGTATAAAAAGATCCGGAATCGTCTGTATAGTTCGCCACCTGGCTGCGCGATAAATCTATATGTATACATACACGCGCGCGCGCGCGCACACACACACACCCATATATATATATATATATATATATATATATATATATGTATATGTATATGTATATGTATATGTATATATATAGTAGTAGTAGTAGCAAGAGAATTGCATCCCGGCATCATGATCGAACTGCAATTTAATCGAGAAAATAGATACATATTTAGCGCATATGGCTTTGGCAAGTCGTTTACGTAATATTTCGCTACAAAATCAAGAGAGAGAGAGAGAGAGAGAGAGAGAGAGAGAGAGAGAGAGAGAGGGAGACAGAGAGAGAACGGGGGAAATAGATAAAATAAATCGGTAAAGAGAGATTTCAAGATTCAGATAATGTATAAGCGCGTGTAAATTCACGTCAGCGAAATCGCGCTCCTCGCCAGAGGAATGGGGATTATTATATTACATTTGGAACGGCTACTATATATACGTTATCTAAGCTTCAGGATTAGAGCTTGTCTTTTATTATTACATGTTTAATCGCTATATATGGCAGTTCGAGAATTGTATCATAAAGTGGTGAGCGCCATTATTTAGGTGTATCATTTAAGTGTTTTTTTATCTCATTGCGGATCTAGATGTAATTATTATTGTTGTTATTATTATTATTTTGTCTTTTTAAACGCATATATATATATATATATATATATATATATATATATATATATATATAAATGATCGCGGGCATTAGTCACGTTTTTCGAAATTCGCGATCCTGTACCGATCGATTGCGCAATATCGCGGCCGCCACTTCGGCTCGGATACGTAGCGCCGATGCTTCATTGCTCATTACTATGAGATACAGATGGATGCGGGAATCGTAGCGCGCGAGAGGCTCACATTGTTGTGGGTAACGAACGCGGCTTCGAATGTCGAGCGTAAAACTCCGAAAACTCCAAAAACCATAAAACTCTAACCATAAAACTCCAAAGGTATACTTACCTTGATCATTCGTTGAACTGCGGAATGAAGCGGAGCTGCGCGATTCGTATTGAAATCCAAGGGAGGGGGGAGGTGATTCTGCCCTAAACTCGTTCGATACCTGCCCTATATATATTTCAACGCGAAGCTTGCAAGTGCGAGTGAAAATGCGATAGTTTCGCGGGACGAAAATCGTTTTTTTGTTTATTTTTTTTTTATTTTATTTTTTTTTCAGACGTTTCCAAGACTTTAATAAATTCAATGTAATTTAGCATTAAAAAAAAAAAACCAAAACCAAATAATTATCTCACGCTACCATTGGCGAATTAGATTTGCAACGATGGACGAAACATTCGCGATTCGGCTAATTCTATAAAGCGCCGGGAGCTTTTCGGCCAATTTAGAATCGTGCGCCAGCGCTTTGATCCGATGAGTCACGGGTGGAAATACGATTAAGCATCACTGTCGCCTGGATTCGACCGCGAGCAATCGGCCAAGATTATGCTCAATAGGGAAAATTGATACGGGGAAATATTCTCTCGGTATGACGACGCTGGGCAGTCGCGGGGGAAGATTCATCGTAGGTGACTAAATTTCGACTGAGTTACGTAATTTAACCCGAAAATTGCAATTTTCCGCGCGGCCGTTAAAACATCCGACGGGTCGATTTTCTAATTTGCCGAAATATCAGTATGCTTTCAAGGGTTGGAGCATTGGTTATTATTTTTTTTTTTGTTTTTGTTAATTAAATCTTCTCGAAATAAAGTCTTTTTGCGGAATTTTGTTGACTTGACAAATGTATATAATGAAAGAACATGGAAAAGTATTTTTACTAACGAAAAAGTTATTTATCGATTATCTATTACGGTTAATTAATTAAGTCCAAAACGATAATTTATGAAATCAATATTAGATCAGACGCTTAAAGTAGAATAATTCTATATATATATATATATATATATATATATATATATATATATATATATATATACATACGCACACATACACAGTCTTGGACGATTTAGATTAATTTCGACGAAGAATTATTTTATTCTTCAATCAATATATCGTAATACGACAGTATCTAGTATACCAAACGTTATTTACGACTCATCATCGTTTTACCGCAAGAAGCGACGCACAATAATACACACGCGCGCACGCGCGCAAACACACACACACACACACACACACACACACACATTTTTATGTATAAATCCAGTGCGCATACATAATGCGCGGAGAGCACGGAAATTTTCACGGATTTACGAGCAAAATTGGGACTCTTCGTAAGGAACGGGGGGAGGGCGTCAAAGAATTAAAGCGTCGTCGAGTGATTCATTGCGCTAAAGGTATACGTATCTTTCTCACACACACACACACACACGCGCGCGCGCGCGCACACACACACACCTATATGACGAGTGTGTATATATATATATATATCGCAAGATTAAACAGCTGATCCTGTCGAGATCATCTTGAATTAACTCGAAACGTGCGCTTCTCGCGAGATGATATATGTATTGTCCATCAAATATATACATATAATATCTGAGGAGAAAAGCCACGGGCGTGCGGCCTAAAATTCGTACGAAGTTCCGAATCGTACAATTCCAAAATTGCACACGATCCCTCGAGCAACGATCGCTCCGGCTCGTCTTCGTCGTCTTCGACGAGCCCCGACCGCGTCGCTCTCGCCTCTTTGCGCGTTTCCAGCCCAAACGCGAGAGGCGCGCGCCCCGCGTACTCGACTGCCCGCAGTGGGCGAAACACGCGGTGTACTAAGCAAAAAAAGATCGCGATAACAAAAAAAAAAAAGAAAGAAAGAAAGTAAGACGAATTTTTTATACTCGATTAGAGAGCTCGCGGTAGCGCATGATACTGAAATCTGTATGGAATTCGTTCGATCGATCGCTATGCAGGATGCAAAATCTGATGTATTCGGGGATTTATATTACTATAACGAGTAACCTCTGCCCAATAATCGCTCATCGTCCTTAAGAGATGCAAAGTCACTGCTGAAGAAACGGAAATACGTATAGTCGCTTGCTATTTCTTGGGTAAATTCTTAAGAGAGGATCGAGCGCCCTGTTAATCACCCCCCCCCCCCAATAGACCGAACAATACCATTTTTTTCACTTGAAACAATCAATGACATATCGCAGACGAGATACTTCAGTTTCATCAGCCACCTGGAATGTAGCTATCCTCACCCCATGCATCCGCTACAAACAGATTAACCCCTGAATTTAAGGTCCATTCTCATCAGCATTATCCATTATATATATAACATCTATCTATCAGTATCCTATAACATCTATCTTGATTGTTTAAAAATCAAATATTATAGCCTCGATACCCTCCCAAAAAGCCTCGATCGCCCCCTCTTGCGCTCCAACGACCACAAAGCTCCCTGCCTTCCTTCCCCTCTTTTTTTTTATACCTATAACGCGCAACAATCTCCCGACTCTTGCAACTGTAGACGCACACACACACACAATACACGCACAGTATCAGGCGCGGAACAAAAGACCGCGGCGATTATCAATATATGGGGCGCGCGCGCGCGCGCCAGAGCGGTACACAAAAGAGCCCGGCGAACGCGCGTGCATCGGTCGCCGCGCAGCAGCAGACAGCAGCCGCCGCGCGCATTGTCGTATCAACGACCTTGGCTGCGATATAATAATCGGTTAATATGACAGGCGGGGACCGACGACGACGGGACGGACCACCGCGCGCCGGCCGTCGCCGCCACCATCCCCCCCCCCGCCAATCCCAGTAAACGACGATGATGATCAAAAAAAAAAAAAGAAAACAGGATACTTTTCGATTGGCTAAAGATGGAATTTTTCCGAGACAAATAATACAAAGTACGAAAGCGGTGGAAGGATGATCTTTCTTCCGTCTTGAAAACATGTTTTGGGCAAGGGCGTTTCGATGGATCAGAAAATACCGCTGGACAAGCTCAAATATATACGTATACAGAAATCTTCTTTTTGTTGGATTTCGCAAAAAATTTGAAATAAAAAAGAAAACAGAGAGAGAGAGAGAGAGAGAGAGAGAGAGAGAGAGAGAGAGAGAGAGAGTGAGTGAGAGATGGAGACACCGTCAAAGTATCCTCCTTCGTTCGAAAAATAAAGTTCGAATATAATCAGCCAAACGTGTCTTCGAATTATTGCTTTATTCGAAACATAACTATGCGTAGAATTGAGAACCTCGGTAAAAACCGGGCTGACCCTTAAAAATTCGAAGATTATGCTGAAATTCTGATTTTTCAATGGCCGTCCGTTCATAGCTTTCAATGCACGTTACACGCGCCTGTAGATATTATACGGATGATACAATTAATTTGAAGCCAATTGGGTAATTTGATTTGGACCAGATTCTCCCGCACAGATCGCACTGTAGAATTTTTGGGAACTCGGGTTCTTTCATCGCCAAAGATGCGATACATTCTCACTTACGAATTAACGCCTGCTTCTATTAAAATTTTATTACGAGCCAAAGACGAAAGAATTTTCTCATTTTTAATGTCCTGGAATTTTTGCGCTTGAATTTAAGCAAGAATGACATCTGAAGCGAATTTAATATCTTAGTTGTAACCGTTACTTGAAGTTCGGTTCGATTTACTCGCTTCGACAAAATCGGTCAATTGTTTGCTAATGTAGCTAAAAAATTGGCTCGACTCCGATCGACAATCCTTTCCAAACTTTGCATTAGCACACATATATAGGTTCATCAGAACTTTAGTTCTAAGTAAAAATTTCAGTGGAACAAAAAAATCTCCAGACTGCACAGTATCTCCAAATTAATTAAGAATTAGTTTATTCTTGTAAGGAAGAAAGTCATCATATCTTTGGAATGAATATTACAGGTTGGACAATGTTACAGGTTTTAAAATTGTACAGAGTTACCGCGTTCAATCTGGGCCAATTTCGACGATCAAATTCCATAGCCTCTCCTTGTTAAGATTATTATTTGTTAATATAAAACACTTAAGGCTTAGAATAATAGTGTAAAATTTTTCCGGACAGAATGTAATTATTTTAATTTTTAACAATTCTTCGTTTCTATTTACTCATATAGATGCGATAGTATGACGAATTGCATGCAAGTATTTGCGAAGGTGGCAATAAATTTCTTAATGGAGATTATGTGGATGTTAGTATATATTGTGGGTATTAAAAACGTTCAGAAACAAAAAAAGACAAGAAGAAAAAAAATTTCCACTTGCGTGTCCATAAAAAAATATATTATCTAAAGAAGAAATTAAGAACAGTACACGAAAACACAAAAATTGGGGAACTGAGAAATCCTTTGTCGGCGCGCGAAATAGAATAATTCGCTGGTAGAATCGAAGACACGGCCCCGATGGAAGATCTAGAAAATGAATGGAACAAAAACTGTACTAATAATTCGCGCGGGGGTGTGGCCAATTTTTTCTTGCAAGTCAATGTGAAGGTTCAGACTGTCCGGGAAAATAGTGACAATAGTTAAACAATACAGTTACAATAGATAAAGATTAGATGTTGTTTTTGAAAAACTCTGACGCGGTATATTCTATATTACTCTCAACGTACAATGTGAACTTCTTTCCTTTTTGTTTTAGTTTTAAAGATTATTTTATTTTTACCACCACTTTAATCGCGAGTAATTCTTTCTCCATACCATTGTAAATATTTTAAGATCGCTGTTAAGTATCTCGAGCGCGATCTATAAAATATCCGTTTGCTCTGTTAGCCAAGAGATTTGCAACGAGTTTGGAAGTAAAGCGGTAGAGTTAGAAGATAATATTTAAGATGGAATTAAGAATCGTATGAAGTAGTTAATGCTGTTATGATAAATTAGTCTTAATAGATTAATGATACGTTTCTAATTATGAAAGGTTATATATATATATATATATATATATATATATATATATATATATATAGTGTCTTTTCCTATGTCAGATTTATCCGTGCTTTAAAATTAAAATATTTTTTTTAATTGAATTCGTATGTATTTTTTAGAAAAATCTAGAGTTCCAAGATAAATGTATGTATAAGAGCAACGTCTGGTACGTATAACGGATTTGTACATTTCTAGAATATGTGCCAATCCACGTATTGTACGATTTAATGAATCGCACGCGTACATTTTTCACAAACGCAATTTGATAAAATTACATTTTGCGTAATAACTTTAAGCATTCCAAAACGCGCGTCCAAACTTGACGGAGTGTAGTCGGATTAGGCTATTGAGAGCGATTTTTAGGGACGAATCGTGGAACAAAAATTATCATAGGATTTTTTATTGACAATTTTGTCATTTAAAGAGCAACGGGAGGAAAAAAAATTGCGAATTCGATCGAAATTCAAAAGCTCGATATTTGTCAAATGCTGTCCTAGTGATCAGCTCCAGTTCATTACATAGAGAAAGTTTTTATGAGCACTCCAAATATTGCAAGCGTAACGAGGAAGAGTATAGTTGCAAAATTATCGCGTTCGCTCTTTGCATTGTAACTTACGTCATATTAACATTATTTAAGCGTAAAATATCCGAGTTTGAGGGTCGACGATTTCTCTATCGACAGGCAGATATATTAATATTTGCTTTAAATATTGTTCAAAACACGTTTGACTTTTCTAAATCGTTCTTAAACAAACAAAAGGAAATATCCATTGCCTTTTATCTGCTTGATAAGGCGATTTAATCGGATTCTCTTTCGACTTAATTTTTCACAACCAATGCAGAATAGCTTCTTGTTTCACAATGAACAAATCTCATGTTCCACAAAAGTTAACTAGCACGAATCATTAGGGTATCGTGTCAATTCACAGCAAAACCATATAGTTCGTCAATCATTGATATTGTCTATATAGAGGATAGCCGTCATTTCCATCTCTTTTTCAAATATTTTCCTACCTAAGCATACAATTTGTAACAAACGCATTATTTCAAGCAGTTTCATCATTTACCTTTCTGCATAAGAATTTGAAAAAAAAAATGCTATTCTCATTGATATTTTCTTTTTTCTCCAATGAAACGATAGTCCATTGCGTTATAACCTTAAACTTCTTAACCATCAATGTACTTCGTGAGAAAACTCTTCGTCGTTCTTTTATCAACAACGCGCGCCCTCAAATTTTGCCTATTACGGTTTGGCGGACCGAAGGGAACTTACGAAGTAAATCTCGGCGCGGCCGCGCGCGCAATTTCCAAGGCCAAGGTTTAAGCCCCCGTGTCCGACATCTGCGCATAAAATGCCCCTTTTGTATATACCCGATGTAACATAAAAGAAAAAAGCAAGGCGCGCTTACGTATAGTGGAGCGCACCGTCCCGCGGTCCGCCGCTACCTTGGGACGTGATTTTTACGTATATATATATATATATATATATATATATATACATACATAAAATCTGTATAATATGCCTATATAGACATTTCCGTCGTATATATAAAACTATTCGCAAGAATACTCGGTAGACGCGCGGGGTCGCGCCAATCGACACCTTTTTGTCCGCCAATCAAGCTTCGGTTTCAGACCAATCATCTCACCTTGTCGCCCGCGCGCGCGCCCACATACACACACGTGTATATATATATATATATATATATATATATATTATATATATTTGTATGTATGTATATTTGTATGTATGTATGCATGTATGTATGTATGTACGTACGTAACGCTCGACAGCCGCGATGATGCACTTTCAAAGCAAATTGTCATTTCCTATATATTATAATATTATTAACCCCCGAGAGGTGGAAAAGGATACTGGAAAAATCCACCCAGACGTTGCGCGTGCTCGCGCACTTCTACGCATATGTGCATAATGGCCGTCAGCGATTCTGTCCTTGCGCGTCTTTATATATATATATATATATATATATATATATATATATATATATATATATGAAAGAAGGAAGCACTGTGGATGATGGACTCCATTGAGGCCGGAAGGGTTTCAAAAAAAGCATGGCTCGATCAAAATTTTCTGCAAAATAGAACTCTGCGGCTTTCTTTAATGTACGATACTTGGAGGATGGAATAACTCGAGAAAATGGTAAGTTAATTGTTCTTAAAATTTAACGATTAAAATTATAATGATCAATATTTTTATAGATTTTTGCATTCATTTATCATGATGGTTAAGCCAACCCTGTTTACGATTATTCCCCTATAGAATCTGAAATATAAATATACTACTACTAAAAATAATAATAAAAAAAAAAGAAATGATAAAAGGCATTTTTTTCTAAGCAAAGGATAATGTGACTGTAGCCCATTACCATATTTACCAAATCGATGTATTTTTTTCCTTGCTATAATAATAGTTCCTTTACAATTGTCGCATAATTCTATCCATTGATAATGATACTTTACTTATCATTTTCATTTTTATTATTCTTTTTGTAGCAGTATTTAGAATTTCAGATTCTACGGAGGTGATCATAAACAAGGATAGTGTAACTGTCATTATAATTATATTATTTTACAAAGACCGTAAGATAGATAACATTTTTTCAAACTCTGGATTATTTAGATTTGAATTTTTAGAAATTGTCTAGAAATGTAAAGTTAAAAAATAAATTTTAGAATTAGGCTTATGCACATTTAATATATGTATAAGTTGCAAAATTGGACTCGGCGTTTGATATTTGCTTGTCGAGTGGCTTTTACATGTAATTTACATGTAACAATGTTATACTAAATTGTTCCTTTATTCATATGCAAGATAAAAATTCATAATCACTTTGGATTTGGAAACAATATTAACTAAAAAATTAATAAAATCAAATACTATATTATAACAACTATGTATAATGGTAATTTGCTGTTCAAGTATTTGTTTTTCTTTCCCTAGGCCAAATTTCGTTCATGTGGATGTTGAAAATTTTTAAGTCTCATGCATCGCTGTCTCTTCACGTGACATGAAACCATTGATATTTCTCAAACGTAATCAACAAACATAATCTTCCAAAAATCATTATCGGCATAATTGACTTGATCAAGAATGATTTCGCGGAAATTCTTGAAGGACCTTTTAAAATGAATAAAAAGGCTGTGTTTCGATAATTTACAAAAATGATACTTTTTGTAAAATAATATTTGAACGAGGATACGTGGATAAAGAAAAATTCTCTTAAACCTTAAACACAGTGAGTACGACGATTAATTTATTAAATTATTTTCGCTAACGAACAACATCTCGAATCTTATGGATAAATTCCAAAAAAATTCAATGCAAAATTCCAAATAATCTAATTTCAATGTCACGAATTAATGTCGATTCATTAATAACAATTTCTCTATCGCTGTTCTCTGTCGGCAATTCGCCCCGAAAAATTCTATTCAAATTCTAAATGCAACGTTTACAGAAAGATCGTATGTGTCGGTGGGGTGCTTTTCACGAAGCAGCGAAACCTTCTTCTGGCACCTATATATAGATGATAAATTTCTTAAGAGTTTGTCTGCGCAACAAACACTTTTCTTGTTTAAATCACGCGGATTTTTGATAATACAGGCTATCACGAATTGTCGTCATTATAATTTTGTTCTTTTACCCGCCCCGGCGTCTTATCTAAATAAAAGGATTAATAGATTGTTCGGATATACATAAATACATATACATATATATATATATATATATATATATATATATATATATATCTATACCAGCCCAGTCTACCAATTGGTTTGGTACAGTATGACACGCACGTGCGCGCACGCTTGTCGTTTTGATAATTATTTGAAATAATAATGCAACATATAATTAAAATTGCATGGAAATTATTTTGAACAACTTTTGTCGGTAGCTTATAAAATTGACGAGGCGATATTGACGAGGGCTCCTCGTATTGCGAGTTGTTAAAATTCAGGAGTAGGATGTAGGTGACAGGCTTTTGGCGCGCGCTTGCACGGGTCATGTGATAATAATCAAAATACACGCGAGAGAGAAGAAAAAAAGGGCAAAAATTCGCTCACATACGAAGGCAGGTGTATAAGCCACGCACACACACACACACATTTACGGTTTTGTGTGAAAAAACAGAATTACGAGCTCGACAATGTTTTCATAAGTGTCATCGGCAAACAGACGCGTATTTAAACGATTTATCTCGGTAAATTGTTTTGCAACATTGCGATCAGTATGTTTTAAAAAAGAAATATTCCTTATTACTCAGTATGTAAGCGTTTAAAGAAGATGGAAAAATCAAACCAACGAGAAGCAACGTTTTTTTGAAATCGTACTTCTTATTATTACATTTTTTTTTGTTCTTTAAAGGCAAAAGTTAGCGCTTTATTGTTGATAACAAAAACAAAAAAATTAATGCGGATATTTCCAAACGATCGGTGAATGCAGGTGTATATATATATATATATATATATATATATATATATATATATATATATATATACGTAAATCGCACGTTGTATATCATGAACCCGGCGCTGGCGCGGTCTTATCGTTATATATTATAATAATAACGCGTTTCCAGAAAACCGCGAGCGCCCGATCGGCGCCAATGATAACGACAACCAGCCGTCGCGACAAATTCAGCGTTATCCACGTCACACGCGTGGCCGTTCAATAATTGCCAATAATTATTATTATTATTTGTAAAATTGCTTTTGTCGTTTCGAAAATTTATATATATATATTAAAAATAAATAATATTTGAAAATGATTAGGTAATGAATTCAGCGAGGTTCAGTGATCATTTCTGAGATTATTAATTTTTATCTTAAAGACGTTATACATTAACTTTCCAAAAGTAATATTTTTTTTAGATTTAGACGTATTTACACAAGCATTTCTAATTCTAAAATATACGCGATATTGTTGGCGTAGCTTTAGATCATAAGTAAATTCATGACGTTTATCCACGTGATCTGTTTTGTGATTCTATGTAATAATATATTACATAAGAAATAGAAACGAGGATAAGAATGGTGTAATTAATTTGGATTAACTAATATAAAATAAAAATCATATGGATTTTTTTTCAGAAAAAAGAGTATTTCCTTTATTTTTTTAATGCCTAAGAAGGACGGTTTTTCTGCATGATTTTGCTCTAGAATTAGTAAATATGTTAAATTTTTTATTTGGAATGTCATAAAAGTATTCGTGAAGAGACAAATATATTGGAAACGAAAAATTTGAAAATAACATTTGCGTGATAGGTTTTAAGCTTTGCGGGAGATTAAATTATCATTTTATAAATAAAAAATAATAATAAGAAATTAGAAAAGTTTGAATTGAGATCTGAGTCTTTAATCGCAGTTAGATCTATTCACTTATAGTGTAGAAGATCTGCTAAGAATGACAAAATTGACATAGAGGAGCTTTAAAGCAAGATTAACATTGTTAATTATGACGTCTTTAGTATAGAGATTTGGTACAATGTGGGTCATTCGAAATCTGAACTGTGATGTACATATATGTCTGCTTTTTCATTTTTCAAGACCAGAAGTTAGCAATGTTACAGTTTAAAATAAAATCGACATTATCCGTAATTGTCTTTTAGTAAGTCATAGTCAAGGTTACATTCGGAATCATCACTCAATTGAGCATCGATAATAACAGATATTTTTGTTAGAATTTTTAGGATTTTACAAGATTTGTTCGATTCCCAAAGTACATTCCTGTTCCTTTTAAGATACACAGATGTGGAACCTACATATATATGCTCGAGGTGTGGCTATTAAACAACGAGACTATGGATATAAAACATTTTACATTTTATTTGTAAATTTATTTAATATCTTCAATACCCCTCCTCCATCCCTACATCGCTCCATGCAAATCTTCTTCGGTCAGCCTCCTTAGGACGCGCGCAGCTTTTTCTTTCACAGCTTCAGCAGACTCGTATCTTGCTGCTTTTAATACAAATTTCACCTTAGGAAAGAGATACAAGTCACATGGTGTAAGATCCAGCGGATAAGGTTATGGTGGTCTAACACTGGGATGTCGTACATGACCAGAAACCTCTTGACGGACAGTGCGGAATGAGCTGGCGCATTGTCTTGACGAAGAAGCCAATGACTTCTCATTCTAAAATTCAGATCATTGCTTTCTTATTCTTTCATGGAGTTCAGTAAAAACATGAACATAGTGATGTTGGTTAACAGTGTGACCTTCAAAAACCCAGTGAAGGTATACAACATCACGAATATTGAAAAAAACAATCATATTTCTTTGAATTTTGATCTATTTCTTTTCGCTTGTTGGACTCTTGACAAAGTTGGGCTGTTCCGGTTGATGGATTGACGCTTTCATTGAGGATCATAGATAAAAACCAAGATTCGTAACATGTAATTACCCTATGTAATAATTTGGAGCCATTTTCGATTGCACTCAAGCGCCACTGAAAATATTTTTACGAGCTTCTTGTGCTCAATATGAGGTTTCCTGGAACCAGTTTTGCATACAATTTTCACATGTTGCAGGTTTCGTGTAAAATTTGCCGTACACATTTTTTGTCCATTTCTATAGATTCAGCAATTACACAAATATTTATCTGACGGTGATATCGAACAAGATTACTGACTGTTTTGGTATTTTCATCCATTTCTTGACGTGGAATTTTGAAAACGATGAAACCACTCAAATATGTGTGAACGCGATAAAAATTCATTGCTATACACTTGTTTATATTAATTTTTTCAAGTTTCATGTAAAATTTCACAATCCGTTGCTCTATTGTCGCATCGATTTTTCTCGGACAAAACAACAAAAAACAGCCCCTATCCCAATGAAAGCCAAGACTAGACTGATTTGTCTACAGACACGGTAGGTATCGCATTCGAAAGAGAAGGCTTCGGGCTGAATAGCTAACGCATTTTAATATTTGGAGCATGCGTACTTCCTCTTTAGCAATGTCAGTCCCGTTACTTAATAGCTGCACCTTGTACTATTATTCAGTTCCAACTATTGTAGCTATAGGTATAAGTATTAGGAAGCAGTACGAATGAGACACCTGTATCTGTCGGGTCAGGTACAGCATAGTAAAGATGGATATTTTATATATCTATATATTTATATATGTGCATGTATCATATACTGACCACCCTATACCTGGTCGGAAACTTAAAAACGAATCTCCAATTGTCCAGGGTGAGTTGGAAGGGCGGTGCGAGCAGATTCCTCGTGCATCGCAGCAGGACGAGATTCCCGAGGATAGCGCAGCTGAACCAGGCGATGACCCTGCGAGAAAAATTAAATGGAACGAGCAGCATTTGAGGATGCGCAATATTTTAACATATTTATATATGAATTATGATATATATATATATATATATATATATATATATATATATATATATATGGTCCATTGTTGGCGAGGTCGAAAAAAATATTATTGCTGAATTGTACATATAGCGTATTCTGTAAGGAAAGTGTCAGTTTTTCTAATTATATTCTTAGCTATAATGTACATACTTATTCATTTCTTAAAAGAATAGACAATACTTTTACCGAGATGTATAGACATTGGACGTAGATTTTTCGATTTAATTATATATAATACATAAAATTTATAGTGAAATAAAAAAATCATTGTTCCTCTATACTTCATATACTATTTATCTAATTTTCTTTTTTGAACGCTATAAGATTGATAATCGTTTTGTGGATTAATATTACGAGCGCAACGACACCGCGATGATGGTGGAAGTTCATGTATATAAAGATATATCCGCAATATAAACCTGTTTAGATGTTACATAAAAATAAAATGTAAATATATGTGTCTATAAATATCCGCTTCGACTTTTACCGGTCACAATACGAGTGGAAAATTCACTTACAAAGTCGGTTAAATTTTAACGTGAATTCAATAACTAACAATTTACAATATCTTCATATCATAAGTTCCTTATGGTTTGGTTCATTATCGTGACGGTAGATGACTTAGGATGGAATGTACAAAAATTACGATCGATCAATTATATATTTTATTTAATCGAATTCATAACGATATTTTTT
Organism: Sycobia sp. Sy_11; assembly: GCA_018907035.1. Classification (NCBI taxonomy): domain Eukaryota; kingdom Metazoa; phylum Arthropoda; class Insecta; order Hymenoptera; family Epichrysomallidae; genus Sycobia; species Sycobia sp. Sy_11. Next base: position 4,295,915 of record JACCIC010000012.1, on the reverse strand, counting down.
TAAAATTTATTTATAAGATTTTTATATTCTTCACATTTTTTATTCCTAATTTGCAATTACTGGCAAAGCATTGATTACAGATGTATATGTATTTTTACGGAATAATTTAAATACTATAGCGGATGAGAATTTTTTCGAACCCTAACTCAAGTTTAACATACTACTGTATATACAGTATCAATCTTGTATGTCCGATTAGATTACGTTTCGATATAAAATAGATGATTGTCATAACGAATTCGTTGATTATATTTTTCCGTGTGAATGGATTAATTGTCAGGTTTTCTTTAGCGCACGCTCGCATCACGTATATACACAATACAATAAAAAGTACTCTCGCCTAGCATAGTAATAATATAAACAAAAACGATTCTTTTTCTCATTCTTGCAGTTATTATGACGGATATTTCTTTAATAATGTCCAAATTGTGCAAAAGATCGAACTTTTTTTGTTGAAACAAATCCCAGATTTATACAAATCGTTATGCTAATCGTGAGATTAAAAACATACAAATCCATGCAAAGTTACAGAAGAGAATTTGTAATTGTTCGTAATTATAATATTAGAATATCGCGTGCACCAATACACGCGTGACTATATAGTTCGCTTCACTTTATAGCTTTTCAAGTCTATATGCCTATATGCGTGTAATATACGTCTATATAGTGAAACCAGTGGAAAAATCCTGATCGCGGAAACGTTCTTATATATATATGGATGAGTGGCTCTCGCTCGGAGATGAGACGGTCGGTCGTTGCACCTGATGATGATGACGACGACGGCGAGCGAAGGCGACGACGATGATTATGTACGCGATTGTAAAAAATCCTGCGGCGCCGCCGCGCATCGCGATCTATGATATAATGTATCGATGCGATAATTGTGTACTTTTCGCGACATTAAGGCGGATTCGATCATGAGCTTACGCCGATGAGGTCGGCTGCATAGACCTGAGGAGTCGCGCGTATATGGTCGGGAACGTGACTGTATATATCGAGCAATTCCAATATAATCAGTGAATCGAATCTTTGTTCTCTCCGCTATTCTGAAAAGAGTTTCACTGTTTTTTTCTTCCTGATCTAATTAATATATATATATATATATATATATATATATATATATATATATATATATACATATATATAGACATATTTATATACTTTAATGTTTTGAACAATTTTTTTTAGATAAAAGTATGTTAATTCTTTTACTGGTTCGCGAAAAACGTTAACAACTTATTTCCTTCTTCATATTTTTATTTTACTTTTATAATAGTTAACTAGTAATTGACTGACTATCGATATGAAAGTAAAGAAGTGGAAAAAATATCTACTTTCGTGTTTGAAAACATTTTAATTTTGAGTTAAGAAAATCATGGATCTAATTATTTCATAAACTATTGGGTGATCTTTTATTATAAGACGTTTTTTAATAATGACAGACTTTAAAATTAAATAAAAAATAATTAATTTTCACGAATTTTAGATAATAATACGATCTTGGTGCAAAAAGAAAACGTACTTCAAAGCAGCATGTGCCGGTGATGCATTTGCAAATACATATCAATATTCACGAGAGATTTGAATACCTCGTTCGTTTATTCTCACCTTTATTAGAAAAATATAGTAAATAAAACTAAAAAAATTAATTCTGTAACTTTTTATTTAAATATTTTTTTGTTAACTTTTGAACAGGCCGCGAAATGCACGATGACAACGACAACCAGTTTTAGCCGAATCGTTTGCTTTGCATTCTTGACGTAAAACTTAACAATGCATGGCTCAAGTGTGGCTTCAAAGAGATGAATGTGTAATTTATGCCCAATAACTTTCGGGATCAGAAAATGTGACGAATCGAATCTTGCTTACGACTCCTATCACCTCGAATGTCAGTAAAATGGAATATACAATGGAGGCGTATTCGCAGTTAGCGTCTACAGTTTAGAGAAACCTATCACAGTTGTCATCGCAACGAACACAAATTTTATAATCCCTCATTGCTTACAAAAACCGCCAATGAAATTCTCCATTCGTATTACTTAGAATGTTTAGCTAGGTGGCGTCACGTGCGTTCTACACCTGAGAATATTTCCCAGGTCAGAATAATACACGATAATTGAGCGACCACATGTATTCAACTAACTGAGCTATCTTACTTAGCCGTCGATCAGGTCTATATATCCTTTCCGTCCTTTTCCCAAGATTTGCAGACGAATTGTCATATTGAAACAGATACGTAATCACGTATTTGTTCGCCTTTTCCGTGCGTGCGCTCGTTCGGTTGGGAAATCAACATGTTCGACGATACTTTCGATCGGTTACATTCCATTTCGCTGGGGGTTTTTCCCGTAAAATTTAGTCCAGGTAATCCAATTCGGAGGAATCCGGTATTGGACGAACTTTCGATAACCCTGGTCCGATTGTCATTAATCTTTTGCTATACCGACGAGGCAGCTAGTGATGCGGTTACCTATCAAGTTGCCTATCAAGACATTTTGGGAAGTAACTCAATGCGAATCATAAGATGACTATTGGCCGAGGAATTTGTACTTCCTACGCGGAAAGCAGTGACAGTGTCAATTCGGCTTTCTTAGATCAGACGAACTCTGTACGAAATCTATGTTTTTTGCACTAGAAAAAAAAATTGCTAATGATAATACGCCGAGATTATAGTTTTGAGTTAGAAACAAAAAGACGATAACTACACGAGGTCTGATAAATGTCTGACAAAAAAAAGTTAATGTAAAAGCAGCAAAGGAAAATTTTCAGAGTATTTAGCAGCTCCCTTCTGGTAGGGAAATAGTAAAACGCTCATTTTGCTTCCGTATATCGCAGTGTATACTATTGCTCAACATGTAATTTACATTTTTCTCCAAACCGATGGATAATAAACAAATTCTAAAACAAAATGTATTAATTAATATGAATAAAAACAGCTCTCTTTAACATCAATAAAAAAGTAATTAAATTATCATGTTTGTTTTGAATATAGTTATGCAGAACTAATGAACGAATAGGAAAAAAAGTGAACTGACAAAAAAAAATTGATAACATGGATAAAAAGCTTTTTAAATTAAATTATTTACAGTTAAGCAAGCAGTTTACACTATCATAATTTGAGTCGGCTTATGTAATTTGCTGTAAATGCTAAGTAAAATAAATGATTAAAAGATGGTCGTTATAAGAATTTTTCATAAATATTAACATAAATTTTTTAAATTAGTTAAATTTTAGGAAATTTTTCGAGGCAAATTTAAAATAATAAAAAATTCTTAAAATTCAAGGAAATTTGAAAAAATATAGTCTTATTAATAAGAAATGGCATCGAGGAATATTGTCCTATTGTTAAAGACAAGATATTATACCAAAATTATAGTTTTGAGTGGATGATTTGTATGTGAAAAACGGTGATTGTACGGTACCAAAAACAAACGTGCTCTGCATCAAATAGAACTTTGCAAAATAAAGGCAACAAGGATCAAAAATAGAAAAAAGAAAAAATATAGTGTACATTTCGCCCTAAACCACTTGTTGGATAGATCAGTACGATGACGAATCATTTTGGACGTATACGACGTACAAAAGTATAACAGATTTGAAATTACCTCAAGTTTCAGTGGCATTATATTGCTGGCGAGAGTAGATATAATATAAAATTGGCAATTTAAGTATAGATATTGAAGATTGGATAAATGGAATGAATAAAAACGTGCTCTTATCGCTCAGATTAGTGAATGTCCTACAATTATGCAGTTCAGCAGCACACTACCGCGAACTTGCATGAACGCCTATATGCAAATCGTTTTAACGATACCTAACGATATTAAATAAAATAATTTTTCTATATGTTGCTAATGAATTGTTAGGTTTTTAAGAAAGATCGCAGTAGTGTGTTGCAGAGCTGAATAATTGTAAGACATTCGCTAATCTGAGCGATAAGAGCACGTTTTCATTTATTCCATCTTTAATATCTATACTGAAATTGCTAATTTTATATTAAGTAAAATAATCGAGTAGAAACTTTAAATAATTTCAAATGGTATACTATTGTACGTTGTGCGTCTAAGATTAGATCGCTCGTCGTCTTACGAACGAGTGCAACAAGTTGCTTAGGGTGAACTATTTTATTACAAAATTATATCTACTTTCTTTTATTTTAAATATTTATTATCTTTTATCTTCCCAATAAGAATAATAATAATAATAATATTAATAATAATAGACGGTAAAGATCAATAGTATCTGATATATTTATTTATTTATTTAACAGTATTGGTTATTAGTATCATATTTCAAAATTACTTTAAACTAGTTGAGCCTAAAAAATTTTTTTTTTACTTCACTCTAACCTCAAAATCGAAACTTTAACACGATTTTTCAATGAACAATATAGTTCACTAGTGCGCAAATTGATTATTACCACGAGGTATACAAAGTGTATTCAAAGAATAAGGTGACTGCAAATATCGAGCTATTTCCTTTCGATTATTGATTTTTTTTATTTTGTGTTGGGACAGGTGTACGGAGCATATATTCACGACTTTAGTTCTATAGCATTATTTGTTTATTTGTGACAGGTATACAAAGTTATAAGTGTTTTGCGTGCTCGGCGATTTTCTATTACCAAAAAAATGGAGCAGAGTTTGCATTAAATTTTGTGTCAAAAATCGAATTCAATGCTCTAAAACTCTTGAAATGTTGACAGTTCAATGCAGTAAGTCTATTTTGAGTAAAAAGAATGTGTGAAAAGGATACAAGCTGTTCCAAGAATGCCGAGATTATGTCGAAGACGAATCTGGCCGTGGATGTCCTAGCGAGTTAACAACCCAGATGACAACATTCAAGCAGTGAAAGATATTATGTTAAAAAATCGTCGAATCACTATCAAAGAAGTTGCTGAACATGTTGGCATATTGTGTGGCTGCTCATGCCATGCTATTTTTTCGGATTTCTTGGCAAGAGAAGAGTTTCAGCGAATTTCGTTTCAAAACAGCTTAATTTTGATCAAAAGAACAGTCGCATGACCACAGCTCAGGAGATGCTGATTGAATTCAATAATGATGCTGATTTTCTCAAAATGGTTATAGCTGGTGATCAATTGTGGGTACATTATAAATGTCTTATTTGATTACCGTGGCGTAGTGCATCAGGAAATCTTACCTTAAAGACGTGCGGTCAATAAGGAAAAAATGTTCCGAATTTTGGAAAAACAATTAGTGGCTTTTGTATGGTGACAATGCACCTGCTCACTCATCGTTATTTATGAGAGATTTTTTGGCCAAAATCAACACCACAGTCATGCCTCAGCCTTCATATATAGCAGATTTGGCACCGAGTAATTTTTTTCTTTACCCAAAACTGAAAAAAGCCATGAATGGACATCGATTTTCAACGATTGAGGATATAAAAAGTGCATCGCTGAAAGAACTCGAGGCTATAACAAAAAATGATTATCAGACGTGCTTCGATGATTGGGAAAAGCATTGGTACAAGTGTATTATATCTGAGGGGGTTGGGGGTAACTTTGAGGGGGATAACATGAGTATTGATTATTAATAAATATTTTTTGAGAAAACCAAAAAGTCACCTTATTATTGGAACACACCTCGTAAATCATCAACTTCCATCCTCACGTTGAGATGTACTATATATTATCTCGTTAAATTAAATATATATATATAAAGAGAGAGAGAGAGAGAGAGAGAGAGAGAGAGAGAGAGAGAGAGAGAGAGAGAGAGAAACAATGAAATCGTCCACTCACCCGGCTTGATTGCCGAACCACTCGGCGAGGAGGATCCAGACGCCGCGCCAGTGGCAGTTGCACGCGAAGCTGAACCCGTAGATGTAGAGGACGCGCGCGAGCCGGCAGCCGAGTCTGCGGGTCAGGCAGCCCCGCCTGGCGCCCTCGCCCGCTGCCAAGGCCTCGTGCAGCGAGTGGCGCAGCAGGGCGAACAGCAGGTGGAGGCACGCGCCGAGGCAGCAGCAAGCCCAGCCGGTGAAGCTGCGACGCGCGGTCGAGGTGCGAAATTACAAATGTGACAGAGCGACGTCGGCGTGATACAGGGTGTGCGCGTGACCTTGAATAGGAGTCCCTTTTTCTTTGGGGCGCGAATTTTTTCAACATGTCGCGTCACGCTCGGTCCTATGCCCGATTTTATAAATGGCGGCGTTTATTTTTTATTGGTCATTTTGATAAGTTTACTTGGTTTACGATTTTTCTTCTTCTTTGAATTAAGTTTTTAAACGATGTAATCGATAAACAAAGGTTCCTATCAAATTACGAAATTAATGGGGCGCTCTATCTACATAAATTTTTCTAGAATAAATTAAAACTAATCGAGAAATAAGGGGGGGGGCAGATGGGGCCCATTTACTAGACGTACGGAGATATAAAGAAAAATGAAATACCTATAGTTCGAAACGATGTAAATATGTAGCAGATAAATCTTAAAGAAACTCTAAAATATTGAGATGTTTGTTTTTTTCATTTTAGAAAGATGAAGTAACTTATTAAAAAAATATATATTTTACCTGAAAATTTCCGTCTTACTATTAACACATTGCCGATATTTAATGTTTTGCCTCGCGTTCTAACGAAAAAAAAAAAAATTCATTATGGCTGGATCGCGCTGATGAGCGACGAAAAAGTCCCGGATACGAGCACTGCCGTAAAAATTTACGCGTGCTTTCGTTTACAAAAACGAATCGTAGACTTACCCGTCACCGGTTAGCGTAGATATTTGAGGGCGTAAATAGAACGACGTTGAATAACATTAAAAAAAAAAAAAAAAAAAAAAAAAAAGTTACAACCACCATTTTAAATTGATATCATTCTATTTCGTCGTATGCACATATATGGTAATTAGAAAATTTTAGTTTGAAATTACGCCTTCTGAATTGTTTTTATATTGACAATTTTATAAAACAATTATAAGAGCATACGATTTACGTAATGTTATTTTTCTGTTATTACGTTAAATTCTCGAAATTCACGATTTTTTTCCTAAAAAATAAAGTTTGTCCGCAATAACGTCTATATATCTAAAAATCGATCTTTCACAACGTCATTTCTACAGCTCAATTTCCATATTATTACGATTTCGATAAAAATTGCTTTATAAAAATTATATTTATTTATTACTTTAATAAATCGTTGGCTTTTCTTAATCTTACATCGGTATTATTGTAAATAAAAGTAAAATGCAGAGCCTGCGTTTAGCATTATAATAGAAAACAAGGACGGAATCGTACTTAATTTTCCCATATCGAAAGGATGCGCCGTTCGTTAGAAATATCGGCTTGAGGGCGTTATATTTAAAGGTCGAAGTCGATTCTGATGCGTATTGCCTATATATATATATATATATATATATATATATATATATATATATATATATATACATACATGTGTATACGTACAGGCGACTTTTAATCAGACAAAAAGCACTCTTAAATCTTCGCTCTGTTCATCAACGGGAGTCGATTATCGCTCGTCCATACGCATACGCAAGAATAATTTTAATTAACCGTTCGCGCACTTTATGCCTATTTAATATGCTGGTTTCTTCTAATTTTCTAGGTTAAGCGGTTGCAAATTCCGTTTGCCGATATAAACTTTATATCTATCGAAATCGTACTCGCATTAATTGATCAGAATATTGCATTCACTATACTACTATATTAGTATATATATATATGTATATTATTTCGTTGTAATAAAGGATGATTTAATATTACACCTATATATAGCTTATAATTAAATCGGCAATTATAGCTACTTGTATGATAATTAGTACGTTGACATTGTATCATTGTAAACCCCCTCGAATTGATATTTCATGTTTATTCATTCGCACAATTTTAAACCAATCCAGTCGCGAGGAATCGACTCCCCGACGAATTGCAATGATTTTCGTACGGATTCAAATTAATTTTGCTATAGACCAGACGCCGGACAATTAAATACGTTGCTCACATGCTCTCGTGATAATCCATGAGTACCCAAATGCCACGCCAGTGGGCGATCACCATTGGGCCGACGATCATCGAGGTGATCAGGCAGTCCGCGGCGTATTGCATCGCGGCCGCCGTTCCCGATCGCCCCGGCGCCGCGCCCCAGCGGCCGATCGTCCGCACTTCGCCGACCGTCGCATCCCGCTCCCTCCTCCGTTCGGCGTCCGCGGATTCGCGTCCCGCCGGCATCTCGCTCCTGGCTGGATTCCGGGCGCTGCTGCGCGGCCGTGAGTTGGGCCTTTTCGCCTTCTCCTGCACGCACAGATAACGGGTAGATCCGGTGGGGGCGACGTGCCATTAAATCAATTGCCTTGTGTTAAAGGGGGCGCGCCGTCGACGCGAGCTTAGAATAAATAAATGCGCGCGCGTAGACGTTAAAATGGCGTACAAAGTTTAATTAATATCGACAGCTGTTTACGTCCGTTCCGCGTTGCCGCGAAGTTTCGAGTAAATAACAAAGTGTACAGGGATTATTCGAGCATTGTCGAATTTTCACCGCCACATCGTGCATAAAATTGTAAATAAAATTTTCGAAATTTTCTCAGTTCAACGGGCAGTTTAACGAATTTACCTCGGATACGGCGGTGATGCAAAATAGATGCCAGTAGGGGCTTAGGCTCCGTCAAAATTCCGTAACAGCTCAGTAATCATTCGAGCGGAGCCGCGTACCTTCCCGTCAATCGGTATAAAAGAACAGTTTAATTAATTTAAAGCAACCTTAACTCCAATCGCATCGTTTGATTTTTCTTCATATATACTACATATTTGTAAACACGTTCCGCTCAATTACACTTTATATAAAAAGTACGTATTGAAATAATGCCTGATTACAAACATGTCTCGGACAAATCTTACAATTATCAATGAATTGTAATATATCTTTGCAGCATTAAATAATCATTAATTAGTCAATATGATCGATTGAATGTATCAATAAGTATAATGATATTGACAAGGATAAAAAAAAAATGTTATCGAACGATATGGGAGAATATGATGATGCATATGTGTATATCGATATGAGCCTACATTATGCGAATGATCAAACAGTTCATTTAAATATTTATCGGTTTTTGCTTAAATTTGTATAAGCTGCAGTTTTATTGCGTGGATTTTGTGCGCGGCTCGACGAAAGATAATATGATGAGATGAGATGTTACAAAGATTTTGATTCTTCTGTTTCTTTGAAATAATAAATAAATAAATAAATAAGTATATATATACACGGGAGAAAATGTACATAAGAATAAAAAGTTATTAAATAAAATTTTTACGATATAATGATTATTTTCTATAAAAATACGATTTCCACAATGCGTTTTATCTCAAAAATTTATACTTACCATATATCTACTTTTGATTTTTTTCTTGTTCATAATGGACGACATAAATTCCGAATTTATAAAGCAACTGAGATTATACTCCCGCCGTATGATTCATCAATATTAAATTGATTGAAAATTTTTTAGTAACAAATCAGACTAAATTAACAAAAATCTTTATCGGTCTTACAGTCGTTGTGAAATAATTTAATTATAATAATGCAATGACAGTCAGACTGTCCATGTTTCTAATTACCTCCGTAAAATCCGAAATAAAAATTACTAATGAGTATACTATTACTACTACTATACTATATAACAGAAATAAATTAAAAATAAAATAAAATTAAAATTAAACATAAAAATAAAAATAGAAATAATCGTTATGCTATGAAATAGTAAAGGAAAACCCGACTACCCTCACCGTCTAAATTTGCCTTTGTATCTGCGCCTGACGTTTCGAACCTCTTCGGCTCATCTTCGGGGGACTAAACTTTGTGCAAGACCGATAAAACTGATTGTTAATTTAAATTCAAACAGTCGACGTAAGTACAATTTTTCATTGACGAATATGAAACTACTCGGTACTTACACTCGCAGATTGCAAAGCTCTAAAGAAATTGACATAATTTGGAAATTTAACGTTGATTTACTAAAATTAATTTACTAAAGTTAAAAATGATAATTTTTATACGTAAATTACTGTGTATAGTATCGTTAAATTTTCACTAGAAAACTTTTTGCCCCCTCTCCCCCTCTCCCCCCTCCCGCACAGCTTTTCAAGCTCGCCGAGCGAAAAATTCGCGGTCGCGCACGTTGGCTCGAGCCGACCTCTGTAATTTGCCATTATTATCGCGCCAGACCGGTGCCGCTCGAGGAGCAAGGCAAAAATGGTCCTTACCCGAGCGCCGCCGCCGGTCTCCCCCGTGGCCGCGGTCGCGGGCTCATTATCGCCGCCGAGCGCCGCGCCCGGCCCGCTCTCGTTCCTCGGCTGGCGTCCCTCGAGGAAAGCCGCGGACTCGCCGTGGCGGCGGTGGTGGCGGCGGCGTTGGCGGCGGCGGCGGCCCGTCTTATCGCCTACGGCGCTCTGGCGCCGCGGTCCCTCGCTGCCGCGCGATTTCGCCGCCTCGGCCATCGAGTCGTCGTCGTCGTCGTCGTCGTCGTCGTCGTCGCGCCTCTCTTTAATCGCGACTTCCCGGTCGCTCGCGCGGGGATACAACGCGCGGATTCTGGGCTTGAACGAGGGCGGAAAGGCAAAAACAAAAACCGTAGAAGAATAAAGAAATGTTTTGTTTTTTATTAAAAGAAAAAGTGCGGCAATTTTTCACCGTACTGTTTGATTAAAAACACACTTGATTTATTTGATAAAATGTTCAGAGTAGTTTTTTTATAAGCGTTTCTTATCTACGAATGAATTTTTAAATACATATATATATTGATAATGAAGTTTTTAGCTAGATCTATGGAATATCTACGTATAAATGTCAATGAATCTCAAAGCAAGCAAAAAATTATCCAAATTTTATTCACACCATTAGAACTGTGCGGTCGTATAAAAAATGCGAGTCGCGCGATAATCTTTAAACAATCGAGCGACCGCAAGGGCCCGACTATATGCATGGACTCAAAGGACTGCGAGCTTTCGAACTTGCAAGTTCCGCGCCAGGCGACGCGCACTGGCGATCGAGCGGGCGCGCACTTAATTCTACTGGCAATTCCGTTAGAAACATCGGCGTCGAATGAAAGTCCGACCTATATCGGACGTTGCAACGTATATACTCATCTTCCCTCCCCCCCTCTCTCTCTCTTTCTCTACCACTCCCTATTTCTTTCCTTGCACGCTTCCTGCTTGCCATCCTTGTTTTCAATCCCTCTTTGCGCGTACATCATCTTTTTTTTTTCTTAAGCAACGGTTTCGCATGACCAACTAAACCTCCCTCGGGTGCGTGACCTGAGCAGGTCCTCTGAACGTCTCTGAGATGGTGCATAAGTACAAGTTATATATATATATATATATATATATATATATATATATATATATATATATATATGTACATACAGATGTATGATAAGCGCGCTTTAGAGTAGCATTATATTCAGATATTGTATTTTCATTTATTTATTTATTTTTTTTATTAATTACACCATAACGTAAAAATGTAAAGAATTATCATATACTTAAATTCTTTTTACAAGATCTAGAAAATTACAATCGCTTGCGGGGAGTGAAAAAAAAGATTAAATTTTTTCGTCGCTCCCTGCGTCTCTACTGATTATTTATAGATACACTTGAAAATGGAATTATAAATCCGCGCCCCTTAAAATGACGCATATGATGCTTTCTTACGTCATATAGTACAGTTTCATTCGCTTCGTGAAAATTCGACTCTAAACGCAAAAGTGACAATCACTATTTTAATATTCGACCCGCATTTAATCGCGTGTAACATTTTTTATATTTGAAACTTCACACACACACACACACACACACACACACACACACACACTAGAGCAGTTTTTCACGGATTTTTGAAAATTACGTTCCTCGTGATCTTAAAAGACGGCTAAATATTCAAAGAATCCGGTAGTTTAAAAAAACCTCCCTCGAGAAAAGTAATGATGGCTCGCGAACAGAACGATCCGCAGTCATCCGATCCATTTGCATCGGGTAGTTTTGTGCCCGGAATGGTCGGGCCCTTCGTCGTCTCTGCCGAGCGACATTAAAGTACGAAGCGAAGATATAGGAGCTACAACGGAAGAATTTTTTTTTTTTTTTCATGTTATTTAACGCCGCTCTATTTATGCTTCCGAAAACCGGTGCTAATCAGCGACGGAGGTCTACGACGTGTTTGTGAACAAAGCACGTGTAAATTATCGTAGGCCTCCGTAAGAAAATTTGATAGTAACTTTTAAACCGAAACCGTCGCTTTGATTGGATTTTCTGCTCAGCTGTTATTAAGAATTTTTGTGCAAAATTTTTCTGATATCTTGATCACATGATTCCAAAAATCTTACAGTACAATTGCAAGGTTAAAGAAGTCAAAAGGGCGTTGAAGGACCTTTGAAAGCTATAACTGCAGTTTCTAAAATTACGCAACCGAGCTTGTTTCTTTAAATCATTTTTGACAAAACTCTTGTCAATCGATTGTTATACCAACTCTGGTATGATTTATTGGAAGAAATTTATAAAAATAAAAAAAAAAACATTCATGGTTTTGAACTAATCGAAAAAAAACTAAAATCACTTGCTAATTCAATGTTATTTCCTATTAAAAAAAAGAATAGAAAAAATAAAACAGCCCGCTCAATTGCAATGACAATCCGGGCGTCTTTTAAGATCATGGCAGCTGTAATTTTCGAAAGTTTATGCAAATAAATAGTGTAACCCCAATATATATATCTATAGATAGATAGATAGATAAATATCGCAGATTCAAAAAAAATTTTTTTAAAGCAATTATATTATCACTATTTGCATGTAGGATAACGTGTACGAAGTATTTGTGCTTTAGAGGAAACTAAATTAAAAAAAAAAATTTAATTGACTAGCTAAGCTTAAACATCAAACTTTATATATATATATATATATATATACTCTCTTCTGCCACACACACACACACACACACACGATCTCACTGGAAGTTTAAAAGTTTATAACTATATGTATATAGGCAACGCTCAATAGTTCCGACGTCTAATGTAAAATGTTCTGTCAATTTACGGCCTGCACTGTGCTAAAAATACAGTATTAAGCATATTTGTCAATTAATAATCTAATCATACTTTTTTGCTACCTATATATATATATATCTCAAGCGTTATAGTTTACGATATCATATGCATAATTATGATTGTATATCTTTAACGTCTATATAATTGCTCGTCCAATTTCATTGTTACATAAAAATAATACTTCCGATGGATCTATTAAATATATCGAAATGTTATTACCATACTTTTCACATTAATTTTCCAAGATATTTAAATTCTCAATACACGGATGATTTAGTCATTACAGACAATGAATGTCATTCTTCGTAACGCGCGTAATGTGAATATACCATTGACAAAGAAAACGGTCCTCGCAATAATTTAAATGCATCGTGGCGAGGCATGTAATTTCTGAAAAATTTTTATACAGAAATCCTCTGAACAGAGACCATTGATGTGGTCGAAGGGTCCGACGAGGTCCGACCGATCTCGAAACTTCATTGTACCTGTATTATACCTGTTTGCTATTCGATATATATATATATATATATATATATATATATATATATATATATATATATATATAATCGATTCTCCTTTTCATCTTGACCAATGAGCATTCGATATGCTCATATAGTATGCCAGCTATGTGGACAGTATATATAGTAACCGATATAAGTTGATGCGGGTAGGTTTTTGAAATGTATATAGAGCATGCACACGTATATAGTACGCGTTAAGAAAATTTTTGATCAGTGGTTGAGCGACAGTCGACCGACTAACATACATTTCTCGTCCGTTGTTGAAGACCGTGACAATATATTGTTTATTTCTTTCGATAATATTCCGTGCTCTCTCTCTCTCTCTCTCTCTCTCTCTCTCTATATATATATATATATATATATATATATATATATATGTGTGTGTGTGTGTATGTGTGACAATAGTGTTCGAGACATTACCGAAGGACCGCATAACAGGAGTTGCAATTTTGAAATATTGGCGCGCTCGTGTTTTTCGACGAGAAACCAGATGGCAGATTATTATATATAGGTAAGTAGATTTTCGCTGCCTTTTTCCTCTTTGTTTTTTCTGAATTGCATACATTTCTATAAAGAAAAATGAAGACTCATGTATAAATATAAATTTTTAGCGTTTGATTAGTTAAAAAAAAAAATGAAAAAAAACCTGTGCTGTTTAATGGTACAAAGAGTGCATCAGGTATTATCTAAAATATAAACAGTCCTTGCAAACGAAGGTGGCTTATTAGCGTATTCACACTATTGTCAATCGTTACTTTTAACAATAATTTTTAATTAGTGATAGCATTATAGTTCTTAATGTTATTTGCATTAAGTATTTGTGATATCGAGAAAACAAGAACCTTGGAACGCGCTGATATCTCAAATGTGCCAGGAATATTGGAAAAATCGTATCAATCGATATATCGATTATTATTTTTATCAAGTACACAAATTACACTACATACACACACATATTACGCCGATATAATCATATAATAGAAAATGAGACAATATTTTTTCTCTAAAATTTCAAACTAACTTTCATCGGCAAATAATTTTCTTTTCAGATTAAGTCGTAGAATAGCTTAACATAAAATCCATTTGCATTTCCCTTGAGATATATAGCATGTTCATACTAATCATTAACAGCCCGTGCAATATTTATCAAATTTCATACTTACTTGAAAAATACTCGCTGCGATCTTCCCAGTGGGTTTTTCAGCGGATCGGCCAATAACGCATGGGCAACGGGAGAGCAATGACGAGGAAAATGGCTCTATATCGCTCATTTTCTCGCGTCGCAATGTAAATGCAAAGGCAATATTTATAAACCAGTTGAAGAAGAAGAAAAAGAAAAAAAATTAGCACATATATAAATTCTAAATCGGAGCTATACATCCTTTCACAGAACTGTTTTATTTTCCTTTGCAATTTAAAGAGTCCAGTTTAGTGCAAGTCTAATAATTGACTCGTCAAATCGAATTTTATATATACATACACACACACACACACACACACACACACACACACACACACACACACACACACACACACACACACACACACACACACACACACACACACACACACACACACACACACACACACATATATATATAATAGGTCATAGATTGAGTATGAATACAATAAAATACATTCAAGGTATATACGATATAATGTTTTTATTTATAATCACAAAATGCTCAACTGTTTGATACAATGCTCAAAATGTTAATGATTAATACAGTATTTTTTATTCAAAGCACAAAAATATTTCCAAAAATTTGTTTATAACATTGGCATAATCGCAGAGAAAAACTAGACGTAGTAACTACGAAAAATTTTTTTTTTGTTTTGTTTGTTAAGTACAGCTATTATATATATAATAATATATTAGTATCTCACTGTACAGTCACTGGACAATAGTTTTTTTTTTTTACATCGACACGAACGGAAAGAGCCTATCTAAAAAGTGCTTTTGTTGTGTTTGTTGTTGTTGTTGTTTTTGTTCTGTGAGTGCCTTATGTAGATAATATTGTAATTTGTGTGACGATGCTGATGCTGATATGAAAAAAAATCCTCTTTTTGTTTTTTTTTCTTTTGTAGCTGAGCTCGAGCCCAGTCGGAGAGGTTGTTGTTGTTGTTGTTGTTGTTTTTGTTGTTGCTGTTGCCGCTGCTATTGATATTATGCATTATATCAAAGTTATTATTTGAAGTAGAAAAATTAGCTTTTTGACGGTCGTAATGGTATATAAGAAGTGCAGAAGTCTATCCGTACGCTCGATGATTATAATTAATGCCACCGCGACAGTGACTTTGTGCTTAAAGAATTCATTAATACATATACATACGCATATGCATATATATATATTAAATTTAGACATTCTCAAAAAATGTTCTTTACTTTATATATATATATATATATATATATATATATATATATATATATATATAAGTATAATATTATATATTAAAACCGAAGGACTGAATGTTAAAAGTAAATATACAATATATAAACTATGATATATAGTTAACCCTTAAATATACTCTTGTACAATCGAATCGTTCCGTCTCCGGGACAAAACTGTTTCCGTTATAAGAAACTTTCTAATATGAGAAAAAAGGGAGTGAGGTCTATCGTACACATATGCCTACGTAAGTAAAGCCCAAGGGGTGGGCAATAAACGTATTATATTTTAGAAAGTTGCCGATGGGAAGGGGATGGGGTGGAGATTGAAATTCGAAGGAGATGCGAAGGTGTAGATGTATGTTAAGTGTGCACGGGTTATTTTTTTAATTAAATAAATTGTTAGCCTCCTGGGGAAAGAAAAGCAAAATAAAGATTTTTTCCGAGGCGTTCAGGGCAAAACGGAGCAAAATGGCCGACCGATAAAATAACGCGCGTAAAACGGCTTTCTCGACGTTTCCGAACAATTCAGAATATAATTGATTATTTTTGTTCTCGAAACTTTTAAAAAATCTCTAGTTTTTTTAGATTATTTGCGATAAAATTTTTTAACCCTTTCCGTTCTTACAATGGAGCTACGAACCCTCAAAGCTCGAAAGAAGCTCATTAAAAAAAAGAGGTATCATTAGGTCAATTAATTTGAATATTATAAAGAAGTTGATCGATCTTATCAATTTTCCGAATAAATTAATTTCACAAGAATCTCGCATTAAAAGTCCTGATTTTTGTTGGCTAAATAAAAAAATCACGTATCGGTGTAAATAATTTTAACAAATATATATATATAAAGTAATTAATAATTCACCGCAACTGTCATTAAAAGCCGTCGATGCATTGCTACAGGCAGGCTATTCTTGTCATGGACGCCGTTTTCAATATCTCACTACCTTCTGAAGTTATCGCACCTTGCCAATTCGCGATTCCGAAAAAGAAGTATATTTTTCATGCTTGAGATAATGCGAAGAACTCATAGTAGCGCGTAAATTACAAACGGCCGGTTTCAAGGCCGATCAAAGCAACGGTAAGATCGGCAAATTTAATAAATATTCATTAATATCTCTTAGTCGCGCAGATAAACCGGAATTAACACCTTTCAGATCTGCGGTATTGTTCCACGATTGCGCTCTATAATCGATTTAAAATATGCAGTTTTGCTCGATTGAACGAGTACGGGCAATTTTCGTATAAACATTTATTATTAAAAAGCTTCCAGTTCGACTGATATTTTTTCTTTAAAAGCTCGTTGGTAAGGAAACATTGTTTTTCAGTAAAAAATGTAAATTAAGATTGAAGATTTTAACGATAATAATAATAATTTAAAGAGTCAAAGTTGACTCTAAACATAAAATGTAAATTATTATAATTATTGTTAAACACAAATATCAGTGATTTTTAATTTTTACGTCTTCATTTATTGAATATTTTAATTTGAATTAACATACGTGATATCGAGAAGGAAAAAAATGCATTTATTTTTTAAAATACATCTTGAAATTTCAAAAAATTATCTTCACAAACTCGTGACCAAGAGATTCAGGCCGATTTATTCGGTAAAATTGACTGTGTCGATTATTTTAATTTGATTATTCAAATTAAGTGGAATTTATCTTTTTTTTATAACGTCATTTTTTGAGTTTTGAATCATCTGTTACTCGTTCATACTCAAATAAGTTCGGAAAGGGAATTTGAGTTTCGCATGACTTAAATTATACTTTGTCAAAAAGTTTGAAACGTCGTAAGTAGCTGTAGAAAATTTTACACTTAAAGTATGAAAAATCCTTTAATTATCTAATTTTAACTAAATAAATTGAAATATTTTTTCCAAAAACTCGATTATTAAGTTTCAAGATTTACTGTTTTCTTCTATAATATTACTTTAACTTCTGTTTAAAATTTTTTTTATAAAAGATTCCTGTATTTATCTAATAATATTAGCACAATTTTTCCGAATTTTGATAACAGGATAAAAGAAGACCGGATGTGAACAAGTCAGATGTACAAGGTCAAGAGTTAAAAATAGGTATAAGTCTTTTAATTACATACGAAGATATTACACTAAAATAATCTTAATACTTGTAAGTAAGAGAATGACAATCCTTCCTTGTTGTACATCAATAAATAATGTCGGGAGACAAGTAAGAAATTTTTTGAGATCACCTAATTCACTTAAAATAAAGTAACAAGCTCGCAATATATACTTTTTATAACAATGGATTTGCGCAAAAATTCAACGAAACCTCGTAAAACTTCAATAATCTTCTTTTTGTTTTTATTATTATATATCATAGCACGCACAGCCTCACGTCGAAATACAACGTTTACAAGTGATCTCGTTAAGGTCGAAATCCTTTTCTTAATTCAGTTAAGTACACGATGAATTTAACGACACTTTCTTAGATTTAATTAAATCGATGTGGCAGCAGGCCTGCGAAAATCAGGCACGAATTTCAAGAAGAAAAATCATCGGTTAAAATAACACAAAGAGCAAGTAATATTCGGTGAAGCATAACGTTTATACTATAGTTAAAATGTTTCAGTCGTTCTTTATATCTTGGATTAACTTTTATTTCTGTTTCAAAGTCCAAGATAGAAGATAATATGCTGTACAAAGTGCAAAAATTCATTTGTTTTTTTTTTATGTAACAGTGCTCAGAAGTACTAGAAAAAAGAGTTTATTGATATGCAACATTAAGGGTTTCAAGTTATAATTATTTTTTAAAAAATTCTATTATCTGCAGCTGAATCCAAATATCGTAATGATTATTTTTACATTTAAATTTAAGCAATAATTAATTTCCATTTTCAGATGACAAAGCAATAGAAATGTTTATTTCTATGTACAAATATTAAAAATTCAATGTGACGAAATTTTTTTACGTTCTCAAATCTTGAAAATTTACTTTTGCATCACAGTTATTAATTAAAAAAAACTTTTCTCTCGAAAATTTCTTTGTCTCAAATTTTTTAATTAAAGTTTTTACTTCAAAATGTTATTAATCTTATTAAAAATCTATAAAAATTTGTTTATATCGATGTGTTACCGGTGAAAGTGTATTTAAATAAATATGTTGAACAATTTAGAATCAGACCACTCGTTTTCCAAAAATCAAAAACAAATTGATGAAATGTTTAAGCTAATTATTTGTCTGTAAATTGACTTTGTATTTTCAAAATTGAATTAGGTTCGTGTTCTTATATGAAAAACTAAATGTAAGAGATACAGTTAGCATTGGAATGTAAATACATTGCAAAAGCATAGTACAAGAAGAGTATTGGAAGATAAAATTCAAATGTCTGTTATAGCCAATCGCAGTCTTACAGTTACATTTAATAATTATAATAAAGTTACATGAATTAGAAAAATGTAATTATGAAATAGAGAAAAATTACTTATGTAAAGTAGAAAAAGTTTACTTAAATTTAAATGGATAAAAGTATTGATAAGTCTTAGCGACTTTAAAAATTGGAATATATTAATATTATAAGTTAAACTTGGAATAATGTATTATTTATAATGAAGATACAATTGTTAATAATAGTATGACTATTTAAAATGGAACTTTTGCTCTAGCAAAAGTATCTTTTGTAACAAGTATTTTCATTTACTAAAATATTTTGAAACTAAATGTTAACAATAGAATACTTCTCTTCAAAATTTCATCTATTTAGACGACAAGACTAGTCTTTTAAACAGGCTTACATGAAATCCCTGATTTTTGGTGTAAAATTCACCTATTGCATCTTTAAAACTATGAACTATATAAAACTTGATTTTCATTCAACATTATCGTTGATTCAATGAGCAACAAGACTATAGATAAACGCACAATATAAACGGTATATGGTATTAGTGTTTTTCTAATTCTGCATAAAATTTATTGTGCCTCCATGGAAATCGAAATTGAGAAAAAGGATTCATTATGTTTTGTGATTGATCTTTTATGCAAATACTTACATGCGACTTTATACCCTGTATATTGCGCGTTATATTTATATTAATTAGATTTGGTATTTTATTTATGACTAAAAATTGTCTGTTCTTTTTCAAAAAACACTATACAATTGTACGTAAAATTACAAGTTGCTTCATAAAATAGCATCCAGTATATCCTTATTTCAGGATTCATCACCCAATACAGACAATAACGTTAACACCTGCACCGATCGACAATCATTATTCAAGAATTGGTAAATCGAACTTCATTATTTTATATACCTTATAAAATCTTCGGACAAATAGTTTTGTTTTGTTTTTTTGGTATGTACTGCAATATTGCACTTTGCAAGCTAAATTATTTGAAAATGAATAGCTACCTACTTTATAAACAGTCATCTTGTTTCAATGGAAGGTTAATCGCTGTCCATAATTTCAATGTCTTTACTTCGCGCCTCCTTTAAATTAGACTCATCAACATAACTGTTTTTAAGATTCTTTTCCTCTGTTGATTTCACACACTAGATAATAAAATATAGTTTTAAAAGCAATTGAAATTAGACAGCATAAAAAACTAGACTAGTCTACGTGTACCTATAAAACGCTAATTAAAAGTACGCAATAATAGAGGCATTTGGTGTGAAAAAGCACAGAAAAGCACTTTCTATTAATAAATAACACTAGTTGCTGAGGATCAATGACTTTATTTGTTTTCTTGGCACTGAAATATTATTTTCAATACCATTTTTATTAAATAATTCTTTTTTTTTTAAAATAATAATCATGCAAAATAAAAATTATAAAATTAATATTGTATGTTGCACATTTAATTTTAATATCATAATTTTAAAAAAAATTTTATGAAGCAATTTAAAGAATAATAATTAAAGTATTCAATACTTACATCTTCAACTTTTATTCTTGGTGACATTATTTGCTCTGGAAAGTGCCAAGGCTTGTGGTTTGGGTTGTTCAATAATTTCCAATCTGGGTACCCGACTGAAGCTTTATGTAGTTTTTTAACCATCTGTAATTAAATATTTAAATATATACGTAAACTCTATTAAAATCAAAATTAAGATTTCAATTCAATCTAATATACTTTTTATTAAATTAAATTTTTAATTTAATATAATAATACTTTCTTATTAAAAATTATATATATTATTTGTTTTTAGGTTTTGCATATTATATATAGCATACCTATGCCTAGGTATTTTAATATATATATTAATTTAGTTCCATAGGCATTACAATATAAATTATAGTCATATAAGGTATTTTTATAAATTTTGATTTGTTTCCAAATAAATAAATATAACTTTATATAGATGTGATGAACTTAGTTTTTTATAATCACCTTAGGAGCAAAGATTTGAGTTACTTTGTTCACTAACCAAACAGGTAACTTTCCATGAGGATCTGTGTGAGACACATAACCAAGTTCTGAACCTTCTCCATTACGAGAAGGCCTTACAATATAGCCTATAACGACAATTTTATATTTGCAAAACTTCAAGTTTAATTTAGAATGTTCATTCAATATTATTTTTCATTTAGAATTACCCGTTAGATATGAAGTTGCTCTTACAAAACTTTTTTTTGGTGGATAATCTTTGTGATAGACAGAGTGGTTTATTATTAACTGTTCTAATCCAGTATCAAGCCAAGATCTCTGTAGTATAAAATCACGATTTTTTAATGGTGAAGGACAGGCCACTAAAAGTGTTATTATTAGTAGTACTTATTTATACATTAATAAATGAATGAATACATTACTTTATTATTTGCAAGTTATTTATACTTACTGGAATAGTAACCAATATCATTATTAGGATTAAAAAAGCCTATATCTTTTGCATCAATCATATGCGTATCCCATACTTTTCTATATTCTGGATCATGCAAAACATCATATAATGTTTCAGGCAAAACGTCAGCAAATCTTGTTCTAATCTATAATAAAAAAGGAATAATTATTTAGAATATAAGTATAAGGATTTGACAGAAAATATGAATTCATTCATATAGACATGTTTTCTCATAGAATAATTGCAAGAGTGTCTAACATGTAAATAATGATAAGAATAAAATTATACCTTAACCATTCTGAAACTGATTCCTCGGACAGATTTGGTCCAAACTGATAAATCTGGTTTGTTATAATCCAATCTCCAATCATTATTATCGTCGTACAATTTTTTCAGTTTCTCAAAATCATTATCTTCCGCAATCTTCACCACGCCAACCTCCATTATAAAATGATCTGCAAATTTGAGTTAATTAAGAATAAAATTTTAAATAATAATGATAATGAATAATTTCGACTATGTCCATTATTATGATTTTAATTTTTTTTCTTAATATTTGCAAGTGAAAAACATTTTAATATACTATGTGAAACATATTTGATTATTATAAAGTTTATTTCAAGTAAGAATTAAATGTGTTAAATTTTTTATCAAAACGCTTAAAATAATAAACAATTACATTTTAGAATTAATTATTTTCTTGTTCTATAAATCGTATAATTTATGCAGCTAATTCAAATTTAGAAAGATAATTATAAGCTGTAGTGTAAAAGGAAAATAATTAAGCAGAAGTATATCTATCACCTGTTATCGCATACCTAAGATTAAGTTAAAAAAAAAAGTAAATAATAGCCAAAGTTCTATTACATACATACAATATACTAACACGCCTTATTTGATCACTGACGAAACAAAGAGACATATACCTATCTGGATGTTTAAGTGCGTTTATCCTGCATATACAATTGTCAACAAATTTCTAAAATTCTCAAAATCAGATAACTGTGTCACGTAGGCGAGTCATTATCGAGCCACAAGTTTCTGGCGGTGGACATATGATAAAATCATGGTCGGCAGATTAGTCGCAAGCTGAGCATTGACTCCGGCAAAGTCCATGTTTGCGTTACTTTTCACGTAAGTGTTTTAAAGTCTCTCGCGATCCGTGTACAAGCGCTTCGTTGTTGTCACTGGCACTGGCGCGATCCACGATTCC
The DNA here is from genome assembly GCA_018907035.1 of Sycobia sp. Sy_11. Taxonomy (NCBI): domain Eukaryota; kingdom Metazoa; phylum Arthropoda; class Insecta; order Hymenoptera; family Epichrysomallidae; genus Sycobia; species Sycobia sp. Sy_11. Next base: position 4,272,920 of record JACCIC010000012.1, on the reverse strand, counting down.
CAAAATCCACGCACCTCAACTGGCAATAGCGTAAGGATAAAACGGAAAAAAAGTGAGAGCATATTAGGTATATATACATATATGACGCGCGCCTAATATAACTATCTTTTTGGCATTACTTTATCTTCAAGGAAAGTTTCAATTCACTTCCGTAAATGTTCCAATCCAACACGCATGATAATGTGCAATATGCATTATATATTAAATATAGTGACTTGCGCTCTTCGGCAGCAGCTGCTGCTGCAAGCTGCATCAGTGCTCCTCTGATGTGCTCCGGTCCCGCGCAGCGTAAAGAGCAGTCATTTTCCACATCTCCATATGTGTGCAGCGGGTGGAGATTCGCCGAGCTCTTGCTGAGCTTAATCGATCCGCTCCTATATCGAAAATATCATAAAACGCGACTCCGATTTTCTGTGTGAGCATACCGCAGATTATAATTACTGTACTTATGGGTATTATGGGCATACGTTTGCTTGATTTAGAAAATGGACAGAGAGAAGATTAAAATTTCTTCTGTTCTTCACAGTTGACCATTAATTGAGTAAGTTTCAATCTAGTTACAGTATTGTGCTGGTGCGCGTGCTTGAGCTTGCAAATATAAGCACGTTCTACAGTTGAGCACATATTATTTACATATTCTTTTCACATCATCCATACATATACCATATATTTTTCTCACGATAACATTTGTAGAGCTGGTTTACTGTTTGTTATATGCGAATTTTGGATAAATAAAAAAATGAAACATTGATGATTTGTGCTGCATTTTATGAGCGTCGAAAGTGCATGTTAGTTGAGATCATGTCGAACTATTAGTGCAGGTGTGTTATATTCGTAACACCTCTGATAACACCTGCAAGCGCAAACTTAACTCAACTCAGACCTTGCGCTCGGATACTTCCGTGACAAAAACGTTTATAAGAAATACATCAGTCTGACTCTGACATACATCAGCTGATCCAGTGCTGTCCCTATGCCAATATCGTATTAGGTGCTTATTATATATCTATACACATAATCAGAAGACGCAAATTCATATATAAATAAATTATTTTTATTTAATTATATCAAAAGCCTTACATTATCATTATAATAATAATACGTGTATTTTCATATATTCATACTAGTAAATTAAGATAATTACATACCACTGAATAATGCAACTATAATATATTTTATTGACAAAATAACTTATTATTATTATTTTATAATATAATTAGATAAATAAATATTAGATATTTCAACGTTATTGAGTTAAATTTAAATAACAAATACAAAATATGCAGTAGTTTTTGAATAAAAGCATTTTAAAAAATAAATTACTTGATATAATATAATATAAATCATAGAGAACACAACTACCGGCTCTGTGGGAGATGATTGATTTAATTATATTACGATGCTTGCAGCGTAAGTTTCTTGCGGTTTTCCGTGCTTTGTAACATATAATTACGGTGCATCCATTTTTCAAACACTTTAAAGTACATTACATTAATAAACGCATGTAAACTTATTACGTAAATAATTTACTTTTGTAGAAATTAAAATATTATATAAATAATATATTTATATGTACATTTGCGATTTGATTCGAATTATAAATATTACTTTCGCATATAAAACTATATATCATTTAATCAAATATTCAATACTTGCGTTTAATTAAAATAAATGGATATCATTTATATTAATATCAATTATATAGCGAAGTGTATGAACGTATATATATATTAGATACAACGAATAATGTAAATAAGTTGAAAATAATAATAACTAATTGCAAGAGTGTAAATACAATGAAGTATTTATGAATATTATATATTATTTGCTAATACTCAGCACGTAAAAAAGTCTAATTTTTTGTTGTGTACAAGACTGCGCATTGCATACTTTATTATTGGTATATATATATTGCTATGATACACAATATGCAATGGCTGTATACGCAATTGCAGGGTCCATTGTTTTGATACAATATTACAATTATAAGTATCTATATCTATATACGCTTTTATCCATTCGCGACACAAACTTTTTTGAATGATGCTTTATTATCAACTTATAATTAGTTCGGTATTCAATTATATGACCATTAAAATGGTCAATTAATTTAATTATAAACGTCTGCAGCAAAATTATAAAACGGAGATTTTACTTTTTGAACAGTTTTACATAAATGTGAGTAAGCACGAACATTAAATATTTATTTTAATATATAGTAATAAGAATATACATGTATAGCAAAATAAAACAAATAAATTAAAAGAATTTTAATATTCTTTACTTTTAAATAAAAAGTGTCATTTGGCGTTATATTTATATCTCACTTGCTTATAATTTGATCGGGCAAATTGATATGACACTCGTAAAAAATATAATGTATGGCTAATTCAGATTATTTACTTACACGTTTTTATACATGGACTGACTTTAATAGTTGAAAAATGATCATATAATATACGATATTTAAAATTAAAGTTGACGAAAAATAATAGGTTAAAAATCATAAATATTGTTTATTATTTTTTATACGTTTTTTATTTTTAACATCATGATTTATTATATATAATTTTTAAATAAAACTGTATTTGCGAGATTATTTTTCTTCTGCATTTGCATATTTTGCAATCCTTTTCTCTTTAAATATTTTTAACCTCAGAACTGTGTAATATAGGATACATGTAATAATTATATTTACTTTGTTAACATAAACAATCATAACTTACTTTTCAATTTATCTTATTTTAGCTTATTAAATTAAATAGTTCTCGAATCAGTTACATTTGTTAAGTGTTCAATTTAAACGCTTCTCCTTGTCAAAATTGGAATCATGGCTCCAAATTTCATAGATACTGGAAATTCAATCCTCGATGATAAAATAAATGAGTGGTTAAGTTGGAATAAAGTAAGTATTCTTTTTTAATATTAATTTGTAAAAAGATATACATATTTAGAAATTTTATTAAATAGTTGCTTTAAAAATAAAATATACGATTACATTTACAAAAAGAATTTATTTTCAAATCATATTTTATTTTAATCAGTGCTATATTAATGCTTACTATATATAATTAAATATTATTTAGGATACAGAGGCAGAAAAACAAATTCAACTTCTAATTGACGTAGGTGATGTCAAAACGCTTTCAAATTTATTTCTTAAAAGACTTGAATTTGGAACTGCTGGCCTCAGAGGAAAAATGGGACCAGGCTATAACCAAATGAATGATTTAGTTATTATACAAACTGGCCAAGGTTTAGCAAATTATTTATTAAAGACTGTACCAAATATTATAGAAAAAGGTATTATTTTAGGATATGATGGGCGATATAATAGTAAAAGGTAAGTCTTCTTAAATTATAATGTTATTAGAACTATCATGTTAAATATATAAAAAATTTTTTTATAAATTTCTAGATTTGCTGAGTTGACTGCAGCCATTTTCTTAAATAAAAATATTAAGGTTTATATGTATTCCAAACTATGTCCTACACCTTTTATTCCATATGGGATTCTTAAATTTAAATGTGCTGCTGGTGTAATGGTTACTGCATCTCATAATCCGAAAGACGATAATGGATACAAAGTATATTGGGAAAATGGATCTCAAATTATAGCACCGCATGACACAGAAATACAAAACAGTATTTTAGAAAATCTAGAACCCCTTCAAAGTTCATGGAATATATCTATAATTTCTGATAATGAATTATTTAATGATCCTTATAATGAAGTAATGGAAACTTATTTTAGTGACATAAAGCAAAATGTTTTATATCCTGAAGTTAATAAGAAAACACCATTAAACTTTGTGTACACACCTGTACACGGTGTTGGTTATGACTATATGACTGAGGCATTTAAAGTTGCAAACTTTAAGGTAATATTTTCATTCAGTAACACATTTTTATTATGCATCTAATGAAAATGTTTAATATATCTAATTCAAAAATTTTTTATTTAGCCATTTATTGTGGTAAAAGAACAAAGAGATCCAGATCCAGAATTCTCAACGGTAAAATTTCCTAATCCTGAAGAACCAAGTGCATTAGAATTAAGTATTAAAACGGCAAATGAAAATAATTGTACAGTAATTTTAGCAAACGATCCAGATGCAGACAGACTTGCATGTGCAGTAAAAACTAGAGGGTAATTTTTAAAACTTCTGATAATACATAAATTTTACAAGTTCAACATTTTCCATTTAATTTTCCTTAATTGATAAAAATTATTTCATTTCAGCGATGAATGGCATATATTTTCTGGAAATGAGTTAGGAGCTTTATTAGGTTGGTGGATGTTACATGCTCTGAGAGTTAGGTGTCCTGATGTTAATGTAGCAGATGTTTATATGCTATCATCGACAGTATCGAGTAAAATACTTGCTTCAATGGCAAGAAAGGAAGGTTTTAAATTTGAGGTATAGATTTATAAGAAAATATTTATTATGTATAATAATTTTTCGTATTTTTTTTAGTAATATGTTTTAATTACAGGAAACTTTAACAGGTTTTAAATGGATGGGCAATAGGTCATCAGAATTATTAAAATCTGGAAAGACAATTCTTTTTGCATATGAAGAAGCTATAGGATTTATGTGTGGTTCAAGCGTTTTAGACAAGGATGGTATAAACGCTGGTGCCCAAGTTGCTCAAATGGTAGCATATCTTCAAACATTAAATCTCACACCTATAGATAAATTAAATGAAATATATTGCGAGTAAGATTAATAAATAATATACATTGTTTTATATTAAATATAATTTTACTTCATAATTTACATAAATAATTTTCTGTAGATATGGACATCATATAAGTAATAATTCATATTGGATTTGTCATGAGCAAGACACAATAAAAAAAATTTTCAATCGATTGAGAAATTTTGACGGAAATCCTAATTCGGTAAGTTAATAAATTATATAAATATATAATAAAGAAATATACGAAATAATATATAAATATATATATATATATAGAGGTATAATATTTGGAAATTATTTGTGAAGAAATATTCTTTTAATCAAGATTACTTACTTTGCTATAAATTCTTATATATTTCATTTTTATTTTTAATTAATTGTTACGAAAACGTATTCTGTCAACGAAAAAGATAAAGAATAAAAGAACTATTTATTCTGACAGCATATCGTTTACGAAATAGATCTATTCTTAGGATCATAGTGTTATATATATACATACAATATTATTTTACACTGCATGATTAAAGAACTTCTATCTTGTTTATACATTGTAAAGTTATAAAATGCATATAATATTCTTTATTATTTTAAAACAATAGTTAGTAATATTAAATACAATTATTTTATAACGAGATGATATTAATAATGGTATTGATTATTCATAATAATAAATAAAGTAAATAATAATAAGTAAATTTGTAACAATCAAACTATGTCAACTTGTAAAAAAAGTTCCCTATAATAATTACAATTTTAATGACAAACAATCTAAATTTTGTTAGAAAAACTTAATTTAAAATAAAACCTATGTTTAACACATTTTACAAACTTAAAGAAAAATACATTGCTAAAATTTCGATTTACTATTTTATCGTGATTTTCTACTTTGTACATTAGTTTGAAGTCCTATTTCAATATTAACACACACATACACACTTTACTGATTACTTCACTAAAATTTAAAATTTAATTGCTAATCTTCAAATTTTTTAATTTCCTTCATTTTTTTTTTTAAATTTATGTTCGTTTAATTTCCTTCAATTTTATTAATACCAATTTCATAAGAAGATAAGAACAATGTTCAATAATATTGACCATAATAAATGTATGAAATGTTTTTCACTTTTATAATCGATAATTATTGTAAAGTTTAGCGTTTAAATTTGAGAATTTAACTCATAGAAACAATTCGTTCGAGCCAGGTACAACTTATCAATTGATTTTACATGTTCTTCGAAAGTTTCATTTTCAATTTTTAATTTGTAATAGCCAAGGAAAGCTAATAGTTATAGAGAAATTAATCTTTATGTTTCGTAAAATAGTTGTTTTTTTAAACAATAAATAAACGACTTTAATAATTGCCGCAGTGCGCGAAGTTCACTCTTGCCCTCCTCCAGGATTGTGCCTCACTCATATTCTTTTTTACTCCCCCCCCCCTCCTTCTCATCATTCCCGCTTGACTCGCTTGACGATGTCGTCACGACGGTTACGCCCGCGTATACTAACTTTTTTTTTTAAATTTCAATTCTAACATCACATTACTGATATAGTCTCATAATAATAATGAAAATAATCCAGATTATATTATATCAAATTCTATCCATTTTCCTTCTTTATGAATCTTTCGCATCGCATGTGAACGTTTGCCAACTGCTTTGTCACTGACTCGCTAACTTATTAGCCAGTTCTTTCTGCGTTTGAGCTGAGTTTTCGCCCAATAATGCTTGCAATTAATTATCTTAAAACTTTTTCGAATGTCCAGAACGTTCTTTGTCATTAACATCAGTATCTCCACTTCTAAATGGCTGAAGCCACTCTTTACATATTGTAAGCGATGGAGCTTGCTCGCCATAACATTCTTGAGGCAATCGATAAGTTTCTGCTACACTTTCTTTTCAAATCCAAATAGCGCAAAAGGACATGTGGAAAAAAAACGATTTATCACGATGCATTTTTCACTGATCAAAAAATTATAATGTTTACACAAATGATGGCGCCTATTCACTGAATTTTATTGGTAAATGCCAAAACTAAAGTATAAGTCTTGTATTGTCATCTAAACGTTAAGGTCGGAAACTAAGTTCACCCCCTAATTATTTATACCGGGGAAACATCATTTTGTGACATGTCTTAAGTGCCGAATTATATTATCATTTGTAAAAACATGTATAACATTGTAGCTTCATCTTATATTTGTAATTTAATTTTACCATAATTATGTATGGATATTGCGAATGGCTATTATCTTTATAATAAGAACATTTACCATTCTTTATGAATAGGATATATATTTTCTAACAAGGAAATATTTATGGAAAACGGTTGGAAACTTTTTTAGAAGAAACTAAAGAACTAAGAAACTAAAAAACTAGATACAAAACTTTTCTTTATAAGAAATGATTACGCGATATTTCTTACATAAAATTAATTTTATCAGTATACTTTGTAATATATAAACTTACCTTTCAATGCAATGAAGCAAAGACACTGTATTGTTTGCTTTTGTGAAATAGGTAAATATTATCGCGCATCGTTTTTATCTTTTCTGCTCAAATGTTTATTTATTTTTTACAATCGCAATTGCCGATTAAGTTTTGATATTTGTAAAAGTAGAAAATGTACAATTAGAATTAATTCATTATTTATGAAACAATTCTTTAACAATTTTAATAGGTTTCTATTAATAAAATAATCTGCTTGCACTATAAATTATTGTTATAATTGATCATTTTATTCTGATTTCATAGCGCGAATAAAACTGTATATATAGATTTATAGGAGACTCTAGAGTTTTAAATGAACATTAATACTATATCGTACGGTCGTAATTTTGAGCTCGGAAGTTATCAAGTTGAAAGATCATATGAAATGTGTTCAACAAACGGGTTAAAATCTTTCGAACCATCATAAAAATTTTATCTCAATAAGGCATAATACATAATTGTTTAAGTGGTATAACATAGTAATAGATTGATAATTGTTAGTTGAGATTCGAGATAAAATAAAAATCGATAGCAGAAGGTCGCGGGTGCATGAATAAAACAGTTGTTTTTTTACCAAAATACGTATAATATTCATCTATAGCTTATATTAGATCTACAAATGCAAAACAATTTAATGTCAGAGCATATAACATATATATATATATATATATATATATATAGGTAACGCGTATCTGATTAGCCGCGAACTGAAATATATGTACAGTGTGTATATCTGATGCTAAATGGCAAAATTATCTGTTCCTCTTATTTGGTCTCTTCTAATATACCTTTGCAAAGTTGTTTGTATCAATCGCTCAGTCATACGAGCGCCCATAAAAACTTCTTTTTCCGATTCTTTTTTTTGGAACGTATATATAATCGTTCAAAAATGACAATTGGTGTATACACACACAGCACAGGACGTAAATATATATATATATATATATATATATATATATATATATATATATACACGGCGCGGTGTAAATATTATGCTCAATTAATTGGCATATAAATGATAGATATTAGGCACGCTGGACGGGGTAAAAAAAAGAACATTATATATATATATATAGCACAGTAACGCGCGATATCGCGTCATCGCAATAGCTATATATATATGATTTTCAACTTTGACAAGTGTGTGTGTGTGTATATATATATATATATATATATATATATATATATACAGAGAGAGAGAGAGAGAGAGAGAGAGAGAAGAGAGAAGAGAGAGAGAGAGAGAGAGAGAGAGAGAGAATAATTAATAGAGATTCACGGTTAATTGTGGTACAATTTCCTTTAGATAATGAACGCCTGAACGTCTGATTATCGCCTAGTTATACAACTCCTATATTATACATGCACGCACACGTTGACAGTATTTAATAATAACAATAATAACAATAATAATAATAATAATATAATAATAATAATAATATAATAATAGGTGTCTTGCAGCGCACGATTTTTTGTCGTCGAAATAATAAGTTTATAATGCGCATGAGCGAGAGTGACTATCGAAATCTGTATATATATAGATAAATTAAAATCGGTAAATGTGGCATGCGGTGTGCGATAGGGGGAGGGATGGCGATCGAGTGGCGGCTCGCGATCGAACGCTTCTATACTTTTTGTGTCGCGATATATATCGTTTTATTATTCTCTCTGGCGTCGAACGACACGCCGTCGATTCGTGCGAAATTCGCTGATACGTCGAGTCATCGTCGTAATAATATGTATCTATCTATATATATATATAAAGTAAAAAAGACAGCAAACTGGTGCCGACCGTGTATTAACAATTATGCACAGTTGCCGTGCGCGTGCATTGTTATGGCAAGAGATCAAGGCGATGATGAAATTTCGTGCATATATATATATATATATATATATATATATATATATATATATATATATATATCAGGGACGTCACAATTGTGGATTTCGTTATGGTATCAGGAAGGAAAATCCCATACAGTATTTAGGAAATACACAATATAGCAACTATGCTTTAAAAGCGAAAAGGGTTCGATAATGTTTTTTCTTTCAATTGAAAAAATACTTAGTTATTATGTATAGTTAAGTAAATATTCTTTTATAAAAAATATATACTGAGATTTAAAATGACCTCGTTTGTTTGAAGCAGATTTAAGCGTATAATCTTGCTTCATTTATGAAACTATATACACTTTCTTTATACGTAAGACAACATACTCTCGATAGAATATTTACTTGTTAAAAATATTGACATTTTATTTTTCAATATTGTGTTATATATTCTTTGTAATTATCATCTATATTTCTTATTTTTATAGAAACTTGTTTATATATATATATATATATATATATATATATATATATATATATATATATTCTTTTAACAAACGGATTTACAAAATTAATTATGTGGGTGAACGATAAAAAGAAAGTATTTAGAGAATCAAAAATATTTGAAATTAAAAATTATAGACCATAGCAAAAACTTTCGCTAAAAAAGCAATCATTCCAAGAATTCGCATAGTGATTAGAAAAATAAGAAGCAGGTGTTTATTTGTGTTACCCACGTGGCATTTGCAATAATATAAGTTTGACGCCAAAAGAAAAAAGCTAACAAAACAAAATGTCTTCTACATCGAAAAGATTTTTCGACTTGGGACTGAAAATTATTAGGACGCTTTATATAAAGCTTACGAAAAAGTTGTTACTTCTTTTATTTAAAAAGATACTTTCTTAATTTAAGAAAATAATTTATGCTTGGTAAAAAACAAGAAAATATTTACTCGATAACGGACACCTTATCGGTTTAGTAATAGTTTTATCAATTCAATGCAATTAAAAAAAAAAAAAACAAAAAACAAAAAAAACAGTGCTTTTAGAAAATTAGTTACATTTACATTTATGTTGGCGAACTCTATTAAACCAGAAATATAAACGACACTCGAAATATCCTGCTATTATAGTATAATTCGTTCATCGATAAAATATACTTATGAATCTAAACCCAATCCTTCCATAATCTTTTATACAACGGCGAGGCAGTAACGATTTTTTAAATTTGACGCGAGCAATAGAATATTTCGAATATATAATGTTGAAAAAAACGTCAAAATGAATAATATACTGGATCTCTAGAAATCAATGTCATACATTAGAATTCGCCTATTCGTTCCGGTGCAGCTGCGGCTATAACATGTATATTTCATTAATAATATGTATGTTTGAAATCGTGTATGTATATATATATATATACAGACACGGTGGAATACAAAGTTTTGCAGCTGCAATTTCACATACTTGCCAGGAGTTATTCATTAATGAGATATTACGGACACCCATACATTATAGATATGCGGAGTCGATGCAAAAGAAAAAAGTCATCCTCGCGCGGTGGCTCGCTCGCGTCGCGCCGCAAGCTCAGCAGAAAAAAAGCTCGCCCCGCGCTTTCCCGCATTACGTCCGCGTGGGACGCGCGTGTTACATCGTTTTATATATATATATATATATATATATATATATATATATATATATATATATTAAAATTATTGTCGCCGGTCCCTGAGAAAATCGCAGAGATTATTGTATATAAATTGTATACACATGCACGAGAGCCGCGCCGGCGGCGAGGAATAATGAGGCTTTTTATTTTCATTTTCCTGTCGTCATTTGCTCGTCCGCGCGCATTATATACAAGCGCCGCCTGTTACTCATATATATATATAGTAAATCGGTAAATCGGTAAATCGCGATATTATATACTCGCTCCTTCTGAACTGGCGGTCGTTACACACACACACACACACACACACATCAATAAGTATATTCATGTGTACGATGTATATACATATATGTATATAGCGTGACGAAGAGCTGCGCTTTTTTCCGCGAGCCTCTGTCGCATCAGTCGGTCGGTCGGTCGCTCTTGTGCATCATTATATATGATCAGTATTGTATTATAAGTTGGCTCACATTGTGCACGGCCCGGGTTCGAATTGAAATTCACGGATAGAGCGCACGAGCTACCGAGAGAGAGAGAGAGAGAGAGCCAATGGAACAAACGGGTGCTTAAATAATATATCTAAGCAAACGGGTCTTATAATATAACTAAAAGAACATGCAGGCTGAGAAGAAGGGCTTCTGGCAGGATGTCATTCTCACCTCGTTGACGCTCGTCCCGTCCCTCCTGCTGGGCGTCCTCGTCATCCCGGTGGTGCAGTCGCTGTACCACCTCGCGCCCTTCTTCGACGAGAGCGCGACGTGAGTTTTATGCGCCGAAGAGGTTTCTCTCTTTTTTTGTTTCTTAATATATATATCGTACTAATATGTATATAATTATCTATACATATTATATACGTACTACGCAACGGTTGATGATTTTTTCTTTTTTTTTAACAAGTGTTTTGTTTGTGTATGTATATATATATATATATATATATATATATATATATATATATATATATATATATAAATTATTTGTTCGCGCCTGATGTGATAAATTGTGAAAAATGCGCTTGCGAACTCATACCCATAATTAGAAGAAATAAAGTATATTCACGTTAAAAGCTTTTCGGCGGTGCATTTGTTTTATAAACTGATTCTTTTTTTAAATATAAATTCGATTAGATGCGTATTAAAATTATACAGGAAAGATTGAGTTATAGAAGGTGCAAAAACGATTAAAACTTAGATTGTTCGATTAGTTTAAACTTATATTAAAAACAAAAAGATGATTTTTCTTTGAGAATGCTGCCTTGTATATACTGTCTTCGATCAATCAGAATTAATATTCAACACGATGATAATCTGCCGTCTAAAAATTATTCGCTATTTCAATATAATATTACGAAAACAAGATATTAAAAAAAGTAATAACGTATTTTAAATATGTACATATAAATAGAAAACAAAGACTATGGCTCATTTACTATATAATTGTTACAGTTCTTCTTGCATATAAAATTATAAATAATAATTGTGTGTGTGTGCGCGCGCGCGCGCGCGAACACGTGCGTGTGTACACATGTTTAATAATAAATATTAAAAACGAAAACGTCAGAAATGGTTTTAGATAAATTAGAATTTTTCGTAATGCTTTATATCACTTATGGTTTTTGAGAATTGGAAACAGATTATTTCACCTATTTTTAAATAACTTCTCTTTTTTTACGATAATTTAATACATTTAATTATTTAGTATCCAACCAGCATTATCCGAGGCCAATATCCTATTATAAGCGTCAGGGATTTAACTACAGGATTTGATAATACTAAGCCAGGAAATAAAGCAGTGCTACCTGTGTCTAAATCCAGTCAGATGATCACGTTTACTTTCAAAAATGGTTTAGTTACTACTCTTAGAACGAGCGGAACGGAGCCAAAAATAAAATATTACAATGAACTTTGTGCTTCTCCAGATCAAAAGTATGTATGGGATTTCGAAAATTTGACGTTATCTTATTTTAAAAAAAAGTTCATTTTGAATTGACTAATTTTTATTATATTGCAGGGATTTAAGCAAACTTCAAAATGTCTTAAGAGAAATGGTGTCAGGTGTCGTTGAAGAATTTTTACAACCTGAAGCAAATAATTTGATAGCTCGCAGTTCATAATGAAATTCCATTAACCGTAATATAGAAATTGTATATTCGAGATGATCATCAGAATGATCAAACTACCAAAAGAATATTTTTAAATACATCAATCCACGGATTTTCAACTCAAAATTTCTCAGTTAAATACAACTGCATTGAACAATAATACACGTGTAATTGTTATTTAAAAACAAGCCGTATATAGTATGATAAATCATATTTGTAATAAATTAGAGTTAATACGGTATTCATTTTCTTCTGTTAATTTATATTTTATTATTCATAAACAATGAATAAATATTTTATATTTTAAAATAATACATTTTTAACTTATTTAAAGATTGTAAATTTTTAATCATTTTTTACATACAAAGAATATTTTTTATACAATATCTATATATATATATGTGTATATATCTTCTATAGCTTTTATTTATTTAGATAGTAGTAAAGTCATGAATGATCCTTTTGATTTCTATTCTTTTTTGTACGACTGCCATTACTATTTTGTACTTGGAATGTTATGCACTACAATTTTATTTATTAAATATATCATATTTAACATAAGAAATTGAAATCAATTTTGTACTAACCTGCTCATCAAGAAAATTCATCAGACTATTCATTTTGATTTTTAATCCCTTTTGTTTAATTAATGAATGCAAAAATTCAAGTGATAGTGGCTCGTATGTTAAAATTTTATTATATAAGTCTTTATTAGCTTCAATTAGCTTAAAAAACACATCCTTAATGCTGGTAAGATTGTCTAACGTACTAGCAGTATCATTGTCATCATAATCCATTTCTTCAGCTATGAAGGGACTAGATTTATAATAAAATAATTATTAATGCAATATAAAACTTAGTTATAAATCAACTATCTTTTAAAACGAATACTTTACAAAGTTTTTGTTGATCTTGAAAATGTACTTTAACATCAGATTCTAAAAAATAATAGCATTTCAAGCAAAAAGTTTTGAATGGATTTATGTCCTGAAATCTATAGTTTTTGTGTTATTGACAATTGAAGCTTAAGGAATGATTGCTTGCCTACTCTAAGAAATTGACAGAACTTTAATTGACAATAACAAAGAAACTATACATTTGCGGATATTGATTCATTAAAACTTTTTTGCTTGAATTGCTATTCTTTTAACGGATATAGCGATAAAAGTACAGATTTTTATTTAAAAAAAAAGTCCTCAGACTACAGAATAAAACTAATTTAAGTACAAGAAAGTATAATAATTGTTAAATAAAAAAATTTCATCTCATAAGAATGGACGAACGTCCCCCGTTCTCAAGGTAAAAATCCTAAAATTTGACTAGGTTCATTTTACAACTAATCGGAGTTGCCTCTTTGAGACTGAACATAATGTTTCATGCAAATGTCTCAGTTTCTCTTAGTTAGTACTTTAAACATAGATAATTCATTTATTCTATACCAATTTTCCGAATCTCGTCCTAATTCTAAATCGTGTTTTCTGTTTAATGGACTTCTTTGGTGTGATTTTTCTATATGCTGTTTTTTAAAAGGTGGCTCTTCATCTTCACTTGAAGAGTTACAACTTGAAGTTCTTCTTTTCGATGACAGTGCTGGATGAGTTTCATTATAAATATGTCTCAATAAAATCTTAGCTTTATTACGATTCTGAGGCTTTAAACCAAATTTTTTTAATTCCTTCTATAAATAGAAAACTAAATTTAAAAAATTAAAAATTAATAATATTTTATATCATTAATAAATTTGTTTCAACAAACGTGTAAATCTGGAGTTTCTAATACACTGTAATTTAAGGGTGGTGTTATATCTTTTTTATTAGTACTAGACTTTCTAAGCACTTTTTTGTTTTGTTCTGGAGTAACAAATGAAGCTGATTTTTGAAAACTACTTTTATTAGATTTTGGTCCATTGTCTATAAAATTCATTGCTGAAGCAGATTTAATTTTCAATTTTCTATTTTCAGGAAATGCATGGAATGATGATCCATTCTTACTTTGGTCATTTTTATTACATTTTGATAAATTAGAACAAAGAGGTTGTGAGCAATGCCCATCCTTAGTTAAGATTGGAGATGATATAAGTGATTGTATTTTCAAACGTTGTGAAGTTGAAGTGTTTAACGATACTAAATTTAATTTTGGCGATATTTCATTTTTTGAATAAATATTTTCAAAGCTTAATTTCTTTTTAATATTACAACTTTTACTTTTTTCTGAAAATCTTGTGAGCCAATCATCATTACATTCAAAATCGTCAAAATCATCGTTTCCAGTTTTTGGTTCATCTTTTTCAGAGCTATTTATAGCTGTTTTATTATATTCATAATTTTCTGGACTTGATATAATCGATATTGGACTTAAATTTATCACTTTACATTCACCATCCTCACTTTTATTATCATTAATTGTATTTCCAGTTGTATTCAGCTTCTCATTACTCATAGACATTTGTGGTAAAATATTATCAATGTTATCAAATTCAGGACTTAAATCTACAATTTTACTCAGTTCTGCTTCATCTTCATTATTGATTTGGTCCAATATTTTAAATTCCATTTCTTTATTAGTTATTTTTTTATTTTTTAGTAAATTGTTTAATTCTACTTCTAAATTATTTTCAATTGTATTTTTTTCGTAAATATTTTCTTCATCTGAATCTAAAGATAAATCGATAACTTTACTATCCAAATTTGATTTTAAAATAGAAGAGCTAACAGTTTTTGAAATTTTAGATTGCTGTTGTTCCTTATATACATGAAGTGGTATAGTATTATTATCTTCAATATTGTAAATTTTATGATCTGAAATGAAATTTGACTTATCATTTTCTTTTTGTCCTAGATTTAAATATTGTTGATCACATTTTGTTTTCTTGCTTTCTACGGATTTGACATTGTTTTGTTCATCATCCTCAGATTCAGAAACTAATGTTATATCTTCAGTGTCAGTACTTGACTTAAGAATATTGTTCTGTGATTTAATATTTGCTGATACATCTGTCAACGTATTATGATAACTCTCATTTTTGTTAAATTTGTCATCATTATTTTGATTTAAGTTAAAAAGTATTTGATCACGATACTTTTTTATACTGTTGTTATGTTGATTTGATTGTTTGTATTTAGAGTATCTAGATATTTCCACTTCATCATCAGTTACATTTTTACATTCATTTTCGTAAGTAGAAAGAGTGATATATTTTTTACTATTATTTTTAATGGATGCTTTTGAAATATTACTTTGAGTCAAATCCAAATTGGAACCATTTGTTTTTGAAAACGAAGAATAGAAATTTTCATTTTTGTTTGAATCAATAACATCGAATTTATCAATAATATCAGCATCAAAATTCAAATTTGAAGCGGTATCTAATGGTGCATCAGACTTTTTTGATAATTTGTGAGTTTTTTTACATTCTCCCTCTAAAACATCTTTTTCAAGTAAACTGATTATTCGTTTTTGTTTATAATTTTTTTCTTTTTGACTTTTAGGACCATCATTTCTTAAATATTCATAAGAGTCATGTTGATCTACCTTTAGAAAAGGATTTCTGTGTTTTATTTGAAAATTTGGTGTTTCTATATCAGATTCTGAGTCAGAAATAGATTTAGCATTTTCTCTTTGTACTTTTTCAATAAACAAACTAAGATTTGTTTTAATTTTATCCAAATTAGTTCTTGTTAATTTAAAATCTTTGATCTCAGATTTTGGAGGAGTTACAGCATTATGTAAGAAATTATCCTCTGTTTCACAGTTATTGTCTATTTCCTTAGTTATTATATTATCTATTTTTATACTAGTATTTTTTATTAGCTTCATATGTTCAGATGAATTATCCTTTTCACATTGTGTTTCTTCTGCATAAATTTCTTCATCATTACTAGGAGATTTTTCTGATTTAATATCGATTTTTTGTATACTTTCTATATTATCATCATTGAATTTTTTTGGAGTTACTTGCTCATGCAGATCTCTTTTACTTATTAAAATTGAAGACTTGTCACTTTGAGGACTTGAATTACAACTCAAATTTACAACAGTTTGTTCAGAGTCTGAATATTCCTCATTGTTTAACTTATCTTTGATTTCATACACTTTGATATCCTTTGTATTATAATTATTTATTGGAATATGATCATTCTCTTTAACTTTATCTAGATATAAGTTTTCATCTTCACTTTCTGATGCAAATAAATCAGGGGATATGGTTATTCTTTTAATGTTATAATCTTCTTTTGAAAGTATCCTACAAGTTTTATTATCTATCTCTAATTTTTTTAATGACGTTGTAGGATCTGAACTATAATTTGTTGTAACATTTGTAGTTTGACTTAGCTAAAAATAAAAATAATAATTCATTATAAATAACTAAATTTTTAAAAAATATTTTTTATACAGTCTCATGTAAAATTTATAAATTTATTAACGTTTCTTACTCATATTTCTGTATACGTTGATGATATCTATACTTTTATCTTACCTGTATTTCAGAAAAATTATTATTGATTCTTGTTTCATTGAAAACGTTGATCTCAGAATTATGTTTATTCAGTCTTTTGGCTCCAAGATCATTCACTTTTCTTCGTATATATATAAATAGATCTTTTACTTGATACAACATCGCTAAATTTTCTATTTGAACTACTAAATTATCTTGATCAAAAACGCTAATATTTTTATCAATGCTACCACAATAAATAAATTCCAAAAATGCTAAAGCTGAAAGTTCATCTTTATCAAACCAACAAATTTTTTCTTTCACTTGAGATGAATTATCTAAATTTACATGTTCTAAATTAACTAAGATATTTGGACACTGCACGTGAAAAACTAATTTGTGCGCATAGATATTTTTATTATTTTTTACAACAATTATTACATCACTAGTACTTTTGTTATTTAAAATTTCTCTCCAGTTTGAAACTATAGTTTTTCTAAAATTAAGTTCACAATCCATTCTTTCTTTTTCATTTAACTCATGAGAATATCTATATCTATCGATTTGGCTATTATTTTGATCAAAAGTATCTATGTTTATTGGTTCATAAACTATAGAACAATCTATTAAATCAATATTTGTATCAGCTTCATCCTTTTCATTATTAAGTAGATGTTCAGAGTTCTGTGATAAGATTTCAAGAAATTAGTTATTAATTACTAGTACAAAACAATAATAAAAATAATGTTTACGGTTGAAACAGGTTCTTTTACTTGCTCATTAGTTTGTAAAATTTGTAATTTTAATTCTTTAACATAAAAATCATTATACTTTTTTGTCAGTCTGCTTCTATCCCACAGTTTGTTATTCTGTACAAAATATTAATATGTAAAGTATTATTTAAAAAATATATATGTAATTTTAATTGAATCATAACCTTCAAAAATATATCTACAGAAAAACTATTTTTAGTTATAAAAATTGTTTAATTACCAACACTTCAATTTTTTTTAGTTTTTCACTTCTAAGGACTGTAGGTCTTTTTTCATATAAACTTTCAGTATTTCTGAGAATTTGAGTAAAAGCATCATCACCTGTTAAAATACAAGCAATTCTCTCTGTTAGCACTCGATCTTTATCTTCTTTTGATCTACTTTGTAAAATTGTAGGACCATGTAATTTTCCTATTAAAAATTAAATAACATTCATATTTGCATTTATTAATAAAAAAAGAAATTATGAAAATTATGATTATTACTTTTTTTTTGTTTCGGTGGATCAGCTGTTTTGTTTGTTGTAAAACCAAAACTCTGTAATGTTGTTCTACAATCTTGACTACTTAATTCTTTAATATATTCAGGAGGAACACCAGCTAATAATGCAGTTTCCTTTAGTTCTGCGACTTGCTCTGCTTGATATAAGGATTCTGACATTGCTAAAACAAGCTGAAGTTCTGGATCATCTTCAGTGCTCTAAACATTAAAATTATCTATCACTCACTTTAAACATTATAAATTCTAACAATTGTTTAAATACAATCGTTATAAAAATTAATGCCTCATTAATTGTTATGATTTGTTGAAGAATTTATAATTGTTTTGGCTAACTTAAAATAATTTTACTAGAAATTTATAAAAGAAATAATAGAAACCTACATAATTTTTAGTACGATACGTTTTTTTCCTTTCTGGTAAAATGGGTGCTGCTAACAATCCCATAGCTTTTCTTTCCTTTGCTTGACGACTTTGTAATTGCATTGCGACAAGCAATTGTTTTGTTGAAATATTATTTTTTACTGCACAAATCTTCATATGATTAGTGCAAGTACTATCATCTTTAAACCCTTTTAAACATAAAGGACACGGTATTGATTCTATAATTTCATTTTGCTTTGCTATTTGTGGTTTTAACAATGATGATTCTATTAAAGGTTGATTTAATTCTAGATTAGTGTTTTTTCGTTTAGTATTTAACTTGTTTTTTGTTTTTTCAATCTTTTTTTTGTCTTTATCATTATTGAATTTGAATTGGTTTAAATCTGTTTTTGGTTTTGTTTTTATTTTAGGAGATTTAAAATCCTCCAAACTATCATTATCGTACGATGAAAGATGTCCATTTTGGTTATAAAATGCTTGTTCATTTATGCAATTTCCTTCTGTATTCTTTTTATTTTTTGGATAATTCGTTAACTTTATAGTATCTTGTGAACTAAAAGCAAAGTTCTTTATTAATTATTCCTTATTAAAAAAATGAACAAAGTTTAGTCAAAAAACATAATATACTTATTTCTATATTTTGAAAATATTTTTAAATTATTAAAGGAAAGGAAAGAAATACAAAAGTATGTTAATTATGTACCATTAATACTTTTAATAAAAGGTTTTACACTAAATAATTTGGTATAAATACCAAGTGAAACAGCAAATATACAGTATATAGCCTTCATACCTGTCAAGTATTTTTTTTTTTAAGCACAATTTATTTCGTACACCCTTTTCTTTTATATTTTCCATTATTGAAAAAAGTTATGGGAACATAGGCTTATCTGTATATTCTTGCATTTTAGTATTCAAGGCTGAATTCAAATGTGGATAGAATAACATTCTTCTATATTCTCTCATTTCAGCTCGTTCATTTGAACGCTGTATCTCGTATTCTGCTTTTTTCTTAAAGTATTGGGTTTTTCTGAAGTAAAAAAAATGATCTGCTTTACTGATTGTTATTTATTGAAATTATAAATTTTCAATATATTTATAAAAAGATTATTACGGTAAATAAATAATGGCACAAAATAGGATTGCAGTGGAAGCAACAGCTAAAATTGTAGTAAATCTTTGTGCTGGCGTTCCTTTATAATAACGTGGTGGTCTTTTCGAATGATCAGTTGGATCCGGCCACATTTCAAATGCTATGTAAAAGTGTTTTTAATTAAAATTTTAATTTTTATAAATGTTATTATATAAAGTGTAATAATATTTATCAATTTCTTTTTCACGTTCACATACCAGTCACATTAATTTGACGAAAACTGTAGAGCTGAAATTTTTTAGTTACATTGACAAATATGGCTATTGACTGTACATCTGCGGGGGTGAGTGTATCATGTATGTAACCACTATTTGTGCAGAATAAAGGTGCAGACAGGTACGCCAGGCGGTACCGACAACTCGGGCATGCGCGCTAGACTTTACCAGACTTTACTCCTTGTTGCGTTGATTGGTTGAAACTCGCGCGATATTTTAAACTTATATGATATGTAATAAGACTGTTAAATATATAAGTGCTACTATATACATGTGTATGCATGTGCTAAATATTTGTTCACATTTTTGCTATTAAAAATTAATTAATACATGTTATTAATTATTAATATTATTGTTGTTTATAAATATTAATACAGAGTAATTATTTAATGTTCACTCCAGGAATAAATTCAGGTACCGTAAAATGATTACTGTAAACAATTATAGTATTACATAATAATATTTTATTTTTATTTTGTTAATAATTTGATAAATTGTTATCAAATAATAAATTATTATACAATATTACATTAATTCGCAGTGACCATTATAAGATACCTAAATTATTAATATTATTAATGCATAAAAATATCTCTGTATCAGTTTCTATACATTTTTTCAAATATTTAAAATATAATATTCACACAATACTATTATTATTAACAATAGTATTCATAATAAAAACTATTAATTATGAAATTAATATTTAATAATATTTATTAATTAATTTTTAATAGCCGACATGTTAACAAATATTTAGCACGTGCAGATATAGGTATATATTAGCAGTTATTTATTTATCAGTCTTATTGCATATTATATAAGTTTAAAGCATCGCGGGATTTTTAGCCAATCAACGCAAGAAGAAGTAAAGCCTCTAACGCGCACGCCGGAGTTGTCGG
This sequence comes from Sycobia sp. Sy_11, assembly GCA_018907035.1. Lineage (NCBI taxonomy): Eukaryota > Metazoa > Arthropoda > Insecta > Hymenoptera > Epichrysomallidae > Sycobia > Sycobia sp. Sy_11. The sequence continues at coordinate 4,251,779 of JACCIC010000012.1, read as the reverse complement.
CGCCGCCTAGCATCTCTGAATTTATGTGTATACATTCGGTGCGAACATTAGAACTTTCAACCAATCACAGTTATGTGCGAGAAAGAGAGAAAACCCACATAACTATGACCTCTCTCTCGCAACTTTCCTTCATAGTCTTATCAGGTCTTATATAAGTTTTAACAGGGTGCCAGTTACCAAGGTATTAAATACGACTTTAGTGTATTTCTTCTAATATACCTAGTTCTGTTACTGTAGATATAGATGATAATATTTTAAATACTTACCGCCGCCAAGATTTGACTTACCTTGGCCGGAAGAAGTTAATAAATTTATTTTAATTTATAAATAATTGTAAAATTATTATAAATGTTATTTATTATTATTATGTCTATATTCCTTCGTTTTTTATTATTTCTCTTAGTAAGAAATTATTCTGACTACTCGGCCCTCAGTTTTACCCTTGGCAATTTATTTTATAAAAATTTTAATTTAATTAAATTCAATATTTTATTAATAATTTATTTATAAAATAAGATTTTCTTTTTAGATCAAGGGTACCACTGAGGCAGCAGGGTCCAATAATCACTTAAGTTTTAATAATTTAATTATCTTTTTTTTCATATATAGGGACAGAGGAAATTATTATTATTAAATTAAAAAAATTTTAAATTATAAAATTAATAAATAATTATTTATTAATTTAAAAATAATTATATTTAAATAATAAACTATTTAACTACTTTAATTTATTTAATTAATGTGCACCCACTATCTAACATTTATTTGACTGAAACGTCGTTATATTATAAAGAATATTAAGATAAATATTAAAAGTAATACATAAAATTGTCGCGGAGAACTTATACGAATTATCCGATCACCCGAGAGGTGTTAAAAATATATAAGGTGATATCGATATCACGACACTTCGTGATAAGAAACGATATCTGATGATACGCACTGCTTAAATATATAGTTGAGATATATTTCGTGGATTGTAGTTTCATAAGGATTTGATCCATATTAGGAAGCGGATAAGCATTTGACTTCGTGACTGTATTGACTTTTCTAAAATCCATGCAAAACCGATACGTTCCATTGCTTTTGTGTGCCATGGCAACTGAGCTAGACCAACGACTCATCGATGGTTCGACTACTCCCGCATCTCTTTAGTTTGAGTATGCATCTTTTCTTGCATTTTCTTAGAAACTGGATATTGTTTTTGACCTATGAGATGAGTATTACCAACATAGATAATATGTTCGGCCTATATCGTACATTCCAGCACCGCTTTTCATTCGGGTGAGATCCGATCAAATTTTTTAATCCTGCTTGCGAGTCCAATAGAAGCTAAACGCGTCGTCTCGCAAACAAGATTGAACATCCTATGATCATTGGAGCTCAACTCTTCTACCAGAGGACGCTCTACTCTTTTTGTTGCTGACAGCCGTAATGGTGATAAACGTTGCACTTCATTTTCTGTCACTGCCGTAACTTCTAGTCTGACCTGTTTCTTAGCTCTTACGTACAGCGTATTGTCTGTAGGGTCATGGACTGTACCAAAAACTCGTGCAAAGTTGGCTTCGACAAGTAACACGTCACGTATCCAAGGTCTGTCCAAAAAGTAACGAGAATTTTTCAATTTCGCGAGTTTAGAGAGTCCGCCTGTATAAGATTTTTTTATTATGTTGGTATACATGCCGCTGAAGTACGATAAAATTTTCAGTAATATTCATTGCTTACTTTTTAAGTGGCAGTCGGTAGCAGTAGACATGTTTTTTGACCTCGGCGATTTTCGTTTGTCGAGCCTTTTTTGGTCTTGGCGATACAGAATGCCTCCACTGGCACGATTGAGCCTTAGTTTCGATATCATATCAGTAAACCCATGTTTCGTCACCTGTTATAAGACGTTTTAGTAGATCTGCATCGTTATTAACTTCATTTTACGACTCCTCAGCAACTTCGAAATTCAACAATTTTGGAACAAATTTTGATGCCACACGTTTAATATACAAACCATCCGAAAAAAAATTCCATGGCATGAGCCAACTGATATGCCAACATCATCAGCGACTTCTCTGATTGTGATTCGGTGATCGTTCATAACCATTTCTTTCACTTTTTTCACGTTTTCATCGGTTGTTGATGTGCTTGGGCGTTCGGGTATATGTTCGGGTAGTTCGTCATCTTCAATGTTTCCGTGGCCATCTTGGAAACGCTTATAACACTCGTAAATCTTTGCTTTACTCATAGTAGACTCACCATATGCCTTTGTTAACATTTTACAAACTTCACTACACTTTATTTCATTTTTTAATACAAAATTGAATACAAATTCTTTGCTCCATTTTTTTTCACAAACGAAAATTGCTGAGCTGAAAAAACACGTCTAACGTTACCGGCTGCCAAATAAAAAGTAAGCAATGAATATTGCTGAAAATTTTATCGTACTTCAAGAACATGCGTATGAACATATTAAAAAAAATTTTATACAGGCGGACTCTCCAAACTCGCGAAATTGAAAAATTTCTGTTATTTTTTTAACACACCTCGTAATTTCTGCCAACTTGAACAGTAGTGTGACATGACTCGTTACATAAAGGGGAGAATTTCCTGAACCTCTCGCACCAACACCAGAAGCAGGGTGAAACTCTCGTCCACAGGCTGAGGCCAGCTGTATACCAATTCTGCCAATCATTGTGCGTGACGCTTCGGTATCATATAGTCCTCTGATACGGAAGTCTCCGACACGCACAGGAGTCCACCAACGGGTTTTTTCTGGTCTAGCTGCGATCTGAGTTGGATCCAACCTTCTACTATTGTCTGAGAAAGATGGTCCTCCCTCAGTTCTCTCTTTCGTGGTTGCGGAAGCTGAGGATGCCTGCTTCGCCGCTATTTCTCGGCAAGAACATTCAATGGGGGTCTTGTTTTCGGCGCTAGATGGCCGAACCCCTATTGGCCACCGAGCCTAGCATTTCCCGAACATTTCGGACAATTGGTTGATCTATATCCAAATTCTCCGCAGTTATAGCACCAGCGGTGGATAAACTTTCCTAGATCTGCCAGATGTATCATTATCCGGCAGTTTACTCGTAGAGTCGCGTCTAGTCACCGGAGGATGAACCTTTCTAGGTGGAGATTTCTTTCTCCACCAGTTTTGGTTCTGACTCCTCGGTGAAGGTGGATTCCTCCGTACTTCAGTGGATTTTGTGGTGCCCACCGAGGATATATCTGTCCTAATATCCGCACTTAATTGTTTAAAACAGTTTTCCATTAAAACAATTAATGACAGCTCGTCAAAAGTTTTGCAGTCATTTTTGCGAACGAGACGGTGTAACTCGGGACGAACGTTCGCATGGAGTTGATCTAATTTATTGTCAATTGACATCCTCGGAATCAATTTATTGAACATCCAGTTGAGCGCCGTAAGATACTCTTGGATCGTTTCATCCTCAGCTTGACTGCTCTCTATGGCTTCTCTTCGCCAACGCTCTTGATTCTGGTTCGTCGTCCCGTAAAAGCGTAGAGCTGCGTTTTTCAGATGCAACCAGGATGACCATGATTCAAGTGGTTCTGTTATCCGTTAATGGGCTGAACCTTTGAACAGCTTTGGTGCAGCCTGAAGGAGTTGCCCTTCAGTCAGGTTTGACATACTACGCAGCTTCTCAACCCGGTCCAGGAATATTTCAATCGTTAACGTTCCATCACCTTTGAAAGAAATATTCCATTTTCGGACCACCTCACCTACATCACGAGGTTTAATCACAGATGAGGCATGAGGTATGTCATCTTGATGATTAGTGCCTGTCCTTGAGGTTCTACTATCCCTTAAGGGTCCCCCCTGCCTCCCGATAAAGCCACGTCCTCGTGAAGTGTTGGTTGGCTCAGAGTTTCTCTGTGGGAGTTCCGAATGGGTCGAGTTATGTATGGAAAATGTATCCCTAATATTTACATTATATGAATTAGGATGCATATCTTCCATTTCAGTACTCGAACCACGTCCGGGTTGATGTCCAATCTGGCTATCGATAGCAACTATTAACGCTTGCAGCATTCGTTGCATTCCATTTATTTGGCGTTGCATCACCTCCATTGTCAATGCTCCAGATTTATCTCTGCCAGATGGGGGTAAAATGATACTAGGTAGGCGCTCTTATCGGACCGTCACATTGGAACGTGGGCTCTAATGTGTGGTATCCACCTCCGTATCATCTATATATACCTCAGCTGGACCATGCTGACGCCTCGAGGTGTCACACCACTCCTGGATCAGGAAATCGTCCCTTATAAAATTCAGGCGGAGTAAAAAAAAATATATATATATAAGAGAGAAAAATAATTCTCCATAATGATGATAATTTCGAGACAGAATATATAAGAAATAATTCGTGTTAATCAGCACTTTTACAATTGTTAAAAGTTATTTTATTTGTTTCTTTTCTCCGACTATATAGATATTTTTTTTCTCATTCGATGCTTACACTAGTTATTATTCTAACATGCTCAATAAAAAAAAAGGAAAAAAAAGAAATTTTTCTTTTCTCTATTCGATAAGATCTTATGAAATGTCGCGATTACAAATAAATTTGCCATTACTTAAGCTAAGAGTCATTGATTACGTTAATAACATTTTTTTCGCGACTTTAACTGCATAGTTATTTAAAGTTTGAAATGATTATAAAGTGTGTATATTCGAAATTTGTTTCAACAATAATTTGACAACCTAGGATAATTATTATAGTTATAAACAAGGGTATATAGAATAACACACATCGTGTTTATACGTTATATGAAATAACATTTCCATTGGACCAGTTTATTATACTCAGTGGTATTCTTTAATACCGCAGTTCTTATGCATAAATAGAAAAAAAAGGAGAAAAGGTTTTTTTTTGCCTACTTACGACAAACAATCGGTTTTTTTGTACATTGTGTTGTTCAACGAACAAACGTAATTTAACTAGCTTCCATTGTAAACAAATTTATCTATTATAACTTAGTTAGCTAGAATTATCCAGAGGAGTTATTTTGACTCATATTTAATCTGTTATATGGTTATTAATAGTGGCGAGCACATGTAAAATTGTTGTAATTTTTTTGTGTTTGTAAAATTTATAGCTTAAAAATCTTTGTATTTGTAGATTACAAACTCGGAATTATTATATTAATTATCTACGCAAAGAGTACGTCACTTGACGAAATTTCAATTAAGTAACTCCAGTGTTATGAACATAGTGACACTATAATCAATTATAATCACCGGCTTAATGTAGTTACAACTTTAATTTACTGTCATATACGAAGAAGTTTTCCGTTATATATATAAAAAAAAATCAGAGTAATCCCAGAGTCATTAAACTTATGTTTTCGTACTTTCTTATCGTTGTGTGCGTGGGCCGTGTTCGTCACGTTCCGATCGCGGTCGGCCGTCGTCGGCCGCCGCCGTACCTTCTCCTCCCCTCTTATACCATCCTTTTTCCCGGCGAACTACAAGATGGGGGACTCCGCGCTCAACCACCGAGCACGTAAGTTGTTGAGAAAGAAGTAGAGAGAGAGAGAGAGAGGACGAGAGATAGCGAGTTGGCCGTGAAGCAGAAAGGTGCGAGTAAAGTCAGTGGAGAAGCAGGGAGAAGAAGAAAGTTTAGAGGAAGCGTCGGAAAGGCAGAAAGGTGCGAAGAGAGTCAGGTGGAGAAGCAGAGAGAAGAACAAAGGATAGAGGTAGCGTCGGAAAGAGAGAGAGAGGTACGAAAGCTCAGTGAAAAAGAAAAAAAAAGAGAAGAGAGTTGACGAGAGAAGAGGAGACAGCAGCACCGGTGCCGCGTCCATCCTCGAAGGCGCGTAACGCCTGCACTGACGGCGAGCCAGTGGACGCCAGCGGAGTATCGCGCAGGTTCGGTGGGCGCGTCGGGGTGCGGGTCGCGGTCGGGGTGTGTCGAGCACGTGGACCGGGCGTAGATTAAGTGCATAGTCGGAGTTATTATGTGTAGCTGCGAAGACGGGAGTAGCCGAATAAACTCTGTGGAGTGAAATTTGTTGTTGTACGAAATATTTCTTTTTTCCGAGATTTTCCCTTTTTCAGGCTGGTGGGACCTTCTCTGAGGATTGAGGTAAGTGAGTGAGTGAGGTAAAATAATCTTTTTTTTTGTGTGCGCGAACGAACTTAATCACCTTAAATTTCATTTTTTTTGGGGTGTCGAAATCGTAGCATCACAATATATATAACATTTTTGAGCCTCGTTACCTTAACGATTTCCGTACTCACAACTTATAATGGAAACTATATATATACAGATTCGCAAAGTCGCCTATTCTGACGTAAGTCGGTACACATTGTTTCAATCGACAGGTCAGGAATCCCCTGAAGTCATACATGATAGCGATGGAGGAATATCTGACTGAACGCGCTATGGCGGTCGGAGTCGGATGAGAAGGCAACAATGCTGGTTGTGCTAGCTACGATTATACCATCTCTGGAGCCGAGAGCAACAGCAACGATTCAGCGTGCACAGGTTAATCGGAAGTCAGGAGAAAGGCCGGTTTCAGGTATGACGTGGAAATTACCTTCGATATGTCAACAATGTCAATCATGAAAGTCTGCACGCTGATTCGCTCGAGCATCTTGTGCGGATTTGTGTATAGTGGCAGAATCGCTTTTGTAATTATGTCAACTTGTCTAAAAACAAAAGAGTATGTATTTAAATGGAGTTGAATAAAAGGGTGAGCTGGTATATGCCGAGTTCCAGAATCCGTATGTAGATTGAACATCGTTGTGCGCAGTTGATTAACGAAGGCTGGCGCATGGTATTGCGGAAAAGTTTTATAGATGACAAAGTGCGGGAAAGTATCTCCGTAGAGGACGTCTAAAGGTCATCTTTAAACGTAATATGAAGTCAGAGAAGCGCAGATAGCAGAGCTAGCGGCCAAGGTATTGTATCTCAACCATTATATTGGACTATGAATGGTAAGGCGTGGCCCATATGTGATGTGCGCCGAGAAGATTAGTGAACGCCATGAAGAGTCTACTATTAAACTGCGCTTCTTAGTTCACTATTATAGTGAAAGAAGTGCCGTATGTCTAGACCCAAGGAACGTAAAAGGTGCGCGCGACGATCTTTGCCTGTTGATCTTGTACTGGGACTTCAGATTGGTTAGAAAGAGAATCTATGGACTATAGTGATGCAGTAATGCAAGCAATAGTGTGGAGTCATTTTATTAATATCGAGATGAATGTGGCGAAACGAACGTCTCGTTCATCAAAATGTCCCAGTGCTGCTCTATTATGTCGATGTACTTTCGAACGCTGGCAAGGGATGCAATTCTGAGTCTATCGTGCGACGTCCTTCGTATACTCGCCATGCATAATATTTTTACACTGCGAGTCATGACGTATTCCTTATAGACGAATGAAAAAGGCTGTGGATGACTTTAAATGGCGGATTCCTGCATTGGCGCGATCTGTAAAGCGGTATGACGTTACCATAGACCACGTGTACAGTGACGTTCCATCAAAGGCGAGTTATTGAAGAAAAATCTTCGATTGCAGTAAGTACGAAAGCTCCAAGTCATCGATCTGCTAAAGTGCTAGTTTGCTGAGCGTGAGAATAGGGGGCATGTCGACTGTTTCGACTCTTGATAGGGCGTATGCCACGCAGTTTCCCTTGCCCTTCGTATAAACTGAAGAAATTGGAAACTGAAGAAGAAAATCGAGTTGTCTCGCCTGTCACTTTTGATAGGATTACTAATTAGAACTAGTGATCATATAAGTAGTGATCAATTACCTATGTAACGGTCGTTCGGCATTGAATATGTTAAGGGGCTTGACGTTCGTAACCTGTACTTAAGTAGTAATGAAATTTCTGAATTTTTTTCATTTCAGAAAAATGGTAGGTTCCAGCGCAGACTGCTATACTAATTCAAATATGAAAGGATTTAGAATGATTACAATCCTTATTGGATCAAAGAGAAGGCAATTTTGGCTTCAAAATATCAATAGAGAAAATTCGATTGTTATTTAATTTGCATTAAATTGAATAATATACAAATATTCATAAAATTATAATTTCAAAAAACTTGTACCCTGGCAATGAAATAGTGCTTGAACTTGTTGTGAGAAACTGTCAATTTATTCGTTTATTTAAACTTATTATAAGTTCACATGTATACTGTCGATGAGCTCCCTGGTACTGATCCGGATAGATAAACTGAACAACTTTTAATTCTTCGGAGGATTAGAAAATATTTATTATTAGATTCATGGCTTTTATGAATAGATTATTTCAATAATAATTTTTAATTGTCAATAATCGTTGCTTCTTTAACAGGAAAAAGACTCCAATTGTATACATCGAAAACAGTGTCTTCATCTTTGCTGCTCTGATTTGTAGAATGCACTTCCACTTTGGAGGTGTCAACGTGGTGAAACTCGGTAGTTAAGAAGATATTAGAACGCTTATGTCTCCTTATTTGTCCAATTTGTTTGACAGATAAGTGCGGAAAAAATTCTTTAATATCAATATTAATGTTTCATGTGCAAGAATTCGTTTTCGAGCTCAAGTATATGGTAAATTTACAGATCGATAATTATATAGGAACTCCCCCTCTAGGTCGTCCAATAAATTGTACTCGTGTCAGCCTATTGGCATTCTGTATTAAAGAATACTTATGCTGTGAGTTTCGTTTGATTTAAATTTCGCTGTGTGTTAAACGAGTTTAATGATTCTTCACATTAAAAGATTTGCGTTACCTCTTTAGCGCTTATATAATGCTCTTGATGAATACTAAACCCGTGCGTTATTTTTTATTGGCTTGGTGTTCAATTTTATAGTGAGATTTAAGCTACTTCTTTAATAAGCATAATAATTTTGTTATTTTTTACTGAACATATGAGCATTTGGTTCAGTAGTAATAGTTCTAATGTCTATTTTTTTCAGGGAATATTCCATCTCGATGACCACTCAATGATAATTATCTGCTGCATTCTCTCCATTGAGTATTTAACCTTACCAGAACTAAATCATCCAGATACATCTTATATTCAGCCTCATTCGATACTTTTTTATGCATACATTTCATATGATTTTGGAGATGCAGATACTATTGAGATGAGCCAATGTCCTACCAACTATTGACCTTAACGAGACTTATGCAAGCTTGGTGATTGAAATGACAATGCTATTGGTTAATTAAATACGTTTTAACCAGATTAAACTGGTTTAGTCACGCTTGGTTGACTGCTAATCCACGTTCAACTTGGCTAATTTTATTAATAAGTAGCGAATGAGAAGGGCAAATGTTTAGGGGTAAATGTCTAGCTAGATAAACAATAAACTAGATGATAAATGGTGATGGTGGTTAAGGCTCTGGAAATTAAGGTTTAGGTGGTTAATCCACTAGAGATTAGGATTTCCGTCACACTCTTAATCAACACAAGAATCTTTTATTCTAGTCTTGTATGTAAGTGAAAGAATAATTATAGGAAAAAATGATTGAAATAATATTGATTCTCTATTAAATTCTTTATAACATGCAATTGGTCCGATCTATGACTACTAATATTTTCAGTGGAAAATTGAAGTTTCAAAATATACAAAATATACTTTATTAAATAGTTTAATAACTTATTTTACAATTACATTATGAATTTGAAATTTATTAAAAAACACAGTCAATATTGGGCTAATTATAGATTTTAAATTTGGATTACATTGCGCAAATAGTTTTTGTACCATTCATTTTGCAATTAAGAAAATAAATTTTTTTAGAAATAGCTATAATGTAAAAATTTCCAATGTAAATTTCTCAGACCAATTATACGCACTTCATATAATTATTTGCATTCATATCATATTGACAAAACTAATTAAAATTGATTAAATTTTATTATTAAAAATTCATTAAAATTTATTAACAATCTTTTTATTTAGAAAATAAAAAAATATACTAACTGTTTAATTAAACAACTCTATCAATTTTTTGCAATTGATAGATTTTGTTCCATTAGTTTTCTTACATTTTTTGACATATTTCGAAAAAACTTTTATTCTGGGTTTATCAGATGCGGGTATACAGATCTTTTTATTATCGATCAATTATTCATTAATTAATAAACATAAAATACCGAATTCCAAAGAAATTTCTAAACAAGGCTTTAACTTCGAAATATAAGAAGTTTTTCCACGATAAAATACAAGTAACTATCTACGGGAACCGTGAAAAGTTACTGCAAATGTCAACTTCTTTAGATTGTTTGATGGTCGACCCGCGCGGTTAGATCGATGACTCATTGTTCCGCTCTACGTGCTTCCGAAATCGACGTTCAAATTCGGATGAATCCTAAAGCATCTTATATCTCCGTTAAAAATTTACCTTTTCTGACGATTTTTTTCAAAATAAAGGTACATTGACGAGACAAAATCGATAAATTGGACCTTTTACTTATATCAATGTAATAACTTAAATTCTCAAACATTGAAAAATTACATGTCCGTGCAGATTTCATTTATCTACACATTAAAACAAGATTTCGTGAAACTTTCTCATAGATATCATCGAATATTAGTAAAGTACAAACAAACAATTCTTAGACGCGTATTTTGTCGTTTTTCTAAATAAAGCACGTGTTTGCGTTTAAAACGGGCGGCTCCGCGCCGCTAATAACACGCGCTTTAATTTAATAAAGTATATTTTTTATATTGTGAAACGTCAATTTTCCACTGCAAATATTAGTTGTTATTGATCGAACCAATTACATGTTATAAAGAATTTCATAGAGAATCAATATTATTTGAATCATTTTTTCCTATAATTATTTTTTCACTTACATACAAGACTAAATTAAAAAATAAAAATTGTACTTACGTCGACTGTTTTGAATTGAATAAATATTTTTATTAATATTATGGTAATTGGCGATTCTAGCATATGTCTAACATTTGTAAATAATTTATTGAGTGAAATTAAAGCGATTAAATATAAAAAAAAGTATAAAAATTTGATATTTTTATTGTAATGTAGGCTACATTCGTATTAAAAACGTGGAACTTTATTGTTATTTTTAATGTACTTCTGTACACTGTGACAATCGATATTCAGCTTACCTAGATGAAATCTGATATGAAAATAAGATTGTCAGAATTGTATCTTATCGTGACTTTGGAAGTAATTTTTCACAACTTCATCGACTTTGGAAAACCTGTTCTGCACGGTCTAGAGTACTGAAAACGATTTTCGGCTATTTGTATAGTCTATTCGAATACAAAATTCCAGACTTGTATTCTATAGGTACTGTTGCATTAAAAATTTACAATTTTTATGATCTACCCACGCACATCAATATATGTATGCTGACAATGAGTCTTTCACGAAAATACCAGGGTTGTATTATGGAGTGTCCAATATCGAAGCTGGCTCTTAGACTATTACTAACATACTTTAAATTATTTGAATTTACATTATATTATGATTAAGCGCAGTTACATATTAATTCCATAAATAAAAAAAAAATTTTAAGTCCTTACCAAAGTATAATAAAACTAGTCAGATATTGTACGTTTTGAAATGACCTTCTATTTTTTTGTTTCATCCGATGCTATTCAGATCGGTCAGATTGGCAGATAATTGTAAAAATAATATGATGAACTTGTAAAAGCTTATTGTTGTAGACGGATCCGTGAAATCCGCGTCTAAATAAATACGCATTGGCGTATCTTCGAGCGAACAATGCGCCAAGCTTAAGTTCGTCAAAATAGTACATTTTATTTAATCTAATTTAATTATATTTATTTAAATTGATAATACTCGTCCTAGGGACACAAGTGGCTCCCAACAATATAGCTCGTAATGTGCCTGTCCATGGCCTGGAAGCCATACGCGTGCCTGGTTCACTTTCTAAGTGTTATTATACATGAATATAATTGTTACGTTATTATTACATACACACGCACGCGCGCGCGCGCGCGCACACACACACACACACACACACACACATTCAATTGCAGTATACGTTCGATTCAGGTAATTGTTAATAAGCTGTCGTTCGTTTATTAATGCATACCTAGCCACGCTAGGTAAGCGTCGAAATTATTTTATCTTAAATATATTTTTTTAAAATAAAATATAATTTTAAGTTTTTACATACTTTTTTGCTTTTTTATTTCTGTCCTATTGAAATTTTCATTGGATTTTTCATGTATTATTTGTTATATTGATTTTTTTCATTTTTATGAGTACATAATAGTTCATCGTAAATGTTTTCACCCTTTTCTAACCGAAGCAAACATTTCTCCGACGAAGCAAAATGGATTTACACTAATAAATGGATATGTTTGTGTCTTACTCCAAACAGTTAGCGAGAAAATGTTCTACTTACGGCAGTCGCAATTCGATTGGTAGATTGTTAAAACCATCAATAATTATAAATAATACGAAAAAACAGATGCCAAAGTGTTAAATTTTATTCGGTGTTTCCGTAAGAAATTTCTAGAAAATGAAATGTTGATATTAAATAAAACTCACGGATGATCATATTATTGAAACCAATTAAGAGGCGATTGGTCGCGGACAATACACTGATTTCAATTTTGAAGAAAAATGCTCGCAATTTGCGATGCCCAAATATAATTAGACACGTTAATTCCTTCATTTTTTTGTAAACAAGATTGATCGATTATGCTAAAGAGTTTATGGTGCAGCTACATGATTGTCATATTTGCAATAGCTTGCAAGGCTCCTATAATGAGTCTGTCTTGGTCTACAGATCTATTGGAGATAATTGCCAGAAGGCGAAATTTTAGCCAATTAGTTGTATTTGTTAACAAATTGAACTCGGGAGAGACCGCGGCCTTATTGAGCAATATCACTAGTCAAATCCCCGTGACCTTGATCGATCTAAGAATAATGAACGAGTCCAAGGACTATCGCTCGCTGGGAATGCCCGTATTATCGAATCCTAGATCCTCCGCTGTCTACATCATCCTGGAAGACGAGTGGAATTTAAAACTGCAGAATTCTGATCGAATATACGGCACGCTCGAAAAATTCGTCTCGCTGTCGCCGGTGCCCACGAGGCCGAAATGCTTGCTAATCACGATCAGTCGGGCGCTGGCGTGCACGCGCGCAGTGCGCAAAATTTTGGATTACGCGTGGTCATTGAAATTCTTGGATTTCTCCATACTCGTGGCGAACGGCAGCGGTGGCGCGTCGCTCTGCAATTACAATCCGTTCACGGCCAGCTACGACTCGCATCACGAAAATTTCGATATCTTCCCGGACAAGCTGATCGACGTCAAGCGTTATCCGTTGGACGTGCTCACGAGGCACGCGCCGCCCTACATGAGCGCCTGGCCGGACGCAGCCAACAAGACGCGGGTGAACGGGAGCGGATACTCGTACTTCGAGCTGATATCGAAGAAAATGAATTTCCAATTGAACTTCACGCTGATGGCGAGCCCGGAGAGCCAGAAGCAGACGTACAGGATCGTCTACGAATCGCTCGAGAATGGCCGAACGAACATACTGTCCCTGCCGCTGATGGTCAATACACGGATATTGGGCAATAACTTCTTGATGGGGAGGCCGTTCGATTCCGGCAGCTACGTGATCGTCTCGCGCGCTACGTCGGCTTACAAGCTCGTCTTCTCGGGTAACAGCCTGGCCAGCTGCTTGTTCTGCGGACTGGTACTGACGACTTTCGCCGCTCTGGCGCGCGCTATGGGGTTCGCGCGAGGGAGCTGGGGCCCGCTCGACGTTTTTCGCATTCTCATCGCGGTGCCGGCGCGACAGCCGAGGCAGCCGAGCGAAAGAATCATTTTCATGATGGTCGTCCTCCTGTCGCTGCCCTACGTCTCGGTGTACATATTCAAAGTTTCCGACATTAATCTCGTGTGGGAGGAAAATGATTTCGACACGTTCGAGGACGTGTTCGAGTCCAAGAAGACCGTCTACAAAGCCCTCTTCAACATCGAGACCGACAATGACGACGTGGAGAGGCTGAAGAATATGGCCCGGCAGACGAAAAATTACAACGAATGCCTGGGGATCGTGAATAATACCACCGACGCGTTGTGCATAGCGCCGGGCGTCGTCGCGGTGCCCCTGCAGAAGGACTTCGTGGGGCCGAGCGGCCAGACGAATTTGAAAATATCGAAATTGAGCTTCAATCACGATTACTTTGCCTTCGGATACGAGAGGGCGTCGCCTTACTCCGAGAAATTCGACCAAATTATCCAGCTGCTGGTCGAGTCGGGCAACGACATTATCGGGAGCACGATGAAAAATCACCGGTCTCGCGCCAATGTGGACCTTGAGGAATCTTCCACCTTCATCAGAGAAATCACTATCTTAACGACTGGATACTGTTTAGCTACCGTGGTTTTTGTGTGCGAGCATCTAAAGAATCTTTATTTATTTAAAAGTTCCTCCGTAAAATGAGGCTTGATTTGTACACGGGTACAAACGTAGAAATGGGAAAGACATTTTGATTATTATAATATATTTTATGTATATATGTGGAATAAATTTGTAATAAATAATGTTTACCATGAACTTCAGATAATTTTGTCATTTTAATAGAAAAATCTGAATTTTAAATGCTGAATTTTAAAATTGAATTTAAAACTGTAAAACACACTGTAAAACCGATGAAAAGTTTTTTCAAGCTACATTATTATGTTATCATAGGCGTATACACTTCGTGTTTTTAGCTTCAGGAGTTTTTTTCTTACTCAAATTTCTTCTGATATCAGAAGGTTTTTGACTGGAAGAGTGCTCCCAGTACGTAAGAGGTATTTTTCAAAATTTTTCAATGTTATTTACCGGCATAAAATTTATTCAATTAAATTCAATGCTATTGAATTAAAATTAATTTTAATTAATCCTTTTGAAAATGCTATACTATTATTATTTATTTATCGATTATCTTAGGCATTATTTAAATTTTCTGATTCGTAAACTTTTAGTATAATTATATAGTATTATGTAGAACCTTAGAAAATTGATTTCGTAAAATATCGTTTTTATTTTTAAAACATTTAAGAAGGTCAAGTTCTAACGGCGTAGGATTTTCTTAGATGGATATTATTGACCGAAGTTGGTGAAAAATTTATGAAACTTTTTTTTATATCTTCGTTAATAAGCACACAGTTTTGTTTGAAAATATACCATATTCTGTATTTCGCATAAAATGTTCGCAAAATACTTCGGGAACGTCTTAAAAGTGTCACAAAGGCAAGTATTTCTGAAGTTCGATACTTAAAATATTTTGCTAAAAATTACGCACAATAGTAAATTAAAGCAACGTACGCCAACCGCAAAACCATTATCTCGTATACAAAGTAGTATAGAGGAAGGGGTCGATATGAAGATCCAAAATTTCCTTCTATTATACATTAGCGCGAACGTTACATCGACGAAGGAGGAAGTATAATCGCGTATTCGTCGCGCGTGGCCTGTTTTGGAAGCGGTAAATGTCGTTTCTCGAAATGGCTCTCGGTACCATAATATTTTCCTATGATACTGTATCGATCGGCTACTGAATCATATCGGCACGATTGCGTGCGCGCGTGTAGGACCATTTTCTTTTTTTTTTTTTTTTTTTTCTATTTCTTGTACACAAACCGCTTATCTCGAAAGCTGGAAAACATAGCCGCGAACGCGTAGACTCGCATACGCGATGACTTGGCGCGGTGAAATTTTTCGAAATCGCATATGTACATACATCTCCATTTATGTCGGTTAATTGTGGTCTCGATCAATTGATCGTTCGTCGGTGTGTGAACTATTCGGCCCGCGACTGTGTAATGGAATGAATTAAAATAAACGAATCGAACCCATATAATGCAGTCGACTCAATTATTGAACGATGAAAATTCTCGAGTCGTAGGCGCGTTTCTCACGATTGGAGACACAATCTGTATACCTCTATGGCGAAAAGAAAGCGCAGGGAGCTCGTTTTAATCGGATGGCCGACGAGTTTATAATTGTTACTCGAGATGCAACTCGGAGTGTTCCTATACTCTAGTGTCTTTCTCCCTATTGCTAGGATATATATATATAAACATAAACATAAAGGGACATGTAACAGTCTTTTAAAGTTTCATTCAAAACTTTTAATATTAGGAAATATTGCGTCGTCAGACAATTGACACGTTCTTAGAATATTATAGATTTTTTTTAACATATAATACGCATCTATAAATATACAATATAATAGTTTTTTTCCATTTTGAATTGCATTCTATTTTCAATTTTATACATTACGTGGACAGCTAAATCATTAGCTTCTTATACATTTTTAGAATTAAGTGAATAAAATACGACTTTATCCATTTGCATCCGTTTTTTCGGCGATCGATTACTTCAGAATTGTTAATCTGCGCTTTAAAATTTGTTTTCCTTTATCAATCAACGGCTGGATAATAATTTTTGAAAGTTTTATCAAAAACTTTGAATATTTCTAAAAAAAAATTCTAAAGCGAAGATTAACAATTTTGAAGTAATCGATCGCTGAAAAATCGGCAATGGATGCAGATGGAGAAAGTCACCTTTTATTCGCTTGATTTAAAAAATGTATAAGAAGCTAATGATTTAGCCGTCCACGTACAGTATAAAATTTAAAATAGAAATAAAAAACTATTATATTATATACGTTTTGCCCTAGGCCATCCGTTGGGCTATAGGTGTATTTCATGCTAATACTTGTCTTCATATTTTTATAATTTTATTGTTTCATTTAATATAATTGTTATGATAATTAATTAAATAATACATCCATATCGAATGCCTGATTTATGTATATATATATATCGTATACATATAGCTGGAAAATCGTCAAGCGGTCTTATAATGTACTAATCAGGTTAATTTTTTGCGGGCAAGTCGATGCATTAATTTTTTAAAATAAGATTTCGCTATCCATCTAGTGGTATAATTACAGTAAAGTAGAAATTCCGTCAGCCCAAGTGTGCAGAGGGGTCTCCAACCAACCTGATCAAAATTTGTGGGAGCGTTGATCCAAATTTACGAAACCAGGACTTTTTTTTAAGTAAGCAGGAACCAATTAGTAAGCCTAATAGACAATATAGTTATAAATTTTTTACCAGGTAAGAATTATTATAAATGAGTTAACTTAAAAGCTCGATTGGGTACATTATTTACAACAGATTTGGGTGTAGGTACTTAAGTAGTTATTGCCACTATGATTTATTAAGTATATTATTGCCATCTGCCTTAGTAGAGGCTAAATGTCCAAGATGCATTGTTGCAAAATCAAAAAAAAATTCGACTGTCATCTGGTTTAAAAAACAAATGTTATAGACTTGGGGGAGATTACTTCAAATTTGGACATCCTTATCATACCGTGCATTGTTTTCGGTGCATGTAAAGGAATGTGTAAAGGGAGTGGATAATCATTAAAAAAAAAACAAGATTCAATCGTAAGAATGTGTTTTTCAATTATTTTTATCAGTTGACGGTAAAACCTTATTAAAATACGTTTAATTACAAGTATTGAAAAAAAGCATCCTCAAAAAGCTAGAAAATAGCGGGTATCTATAATTTATTTCTAACCGAATTTATAGTCACGTGGCGTGGTTTCCAATTTAGAAATCGAGCCCCGTTGTCATAACGATTTAAGAAGATTACACAGATAATTATTCGAGTACGATAATGAATAAAATCGTTTTGCGCATTTAATCACATACTATGTTGACAAAATTCGAGGTTGTAATATATATATATATTCAGAACGTAGATTAAAATTTGTGAATATTCGTCAGGGCTAGTTTACTGCACTGGTAGAATGGCGCTTATGCTTTATAATTGTGAATAAAAATAATGCCATTATAAAATTTTCTGTTCGCGTGCGTTTTCTTTTTTGTTTTTTTTTTTTTTTTGTTTAAGATAGACTTAGGCGAGCTCCTGTTTAGCGGTTTCGCGGCCGTGTGCTCATACATTAATATTTAGTTCGCATTAAAAATACGACGAACCGCAGGGTTGTTTTTTTTTTTTTTGTTGAAAATATTATAAAATCCCTGCAATAGAAATATTTGGAAATATTTACTAATGACACGTGAACGAAATATTTTAAAATATTATAAAAACAAATGTGACATTACAGAAACTTAATTAAAATACTTTGACCATATGTAAAACGTTAGAATCATACACTTGCGTCGACTTTTGTAATTTAAATTATCCAACATTTTTATCGGCCTTACAGAATTTCTAAAATAATACATAATTATACAATGACAGCCAGACTGCCCTTGTTTATAATCGCTCTCGTAAAATCTGAAACACAACAAAAAAAAAAAAAAAAACAATTACTGCTAAAAAATAAATTAAAAAATAAAACCAAAATAGAAATACAATAGAATCAATATACTATTTTCAACGGAGGACAGCCTGACTGCAGCAACCATCAAAATTTACCGAATCTTCCTAGCTGCTTCGCCCAATGTTCCGAACCGCTTTGTTTCGTCTTCAGCGACTAAAACTCATTTGGTCCTTAACTTTCGTTTAATCCTCGAAGATGAATCGAAGCGATTCGGAATGTCGGACGAAGCCGCATGGGAAGATTTGATAAATTTTTGATGGTGTGGGAAGTCGGGTTGTCGTTTGCTAACGATATTTTATCGATCACTTTATAACGTTAGTTTATTTAATTTTGGAATTTATTTTTTTAGCAGGAACTTTCTTATTTCAGATTTTACTAGAGTGATTATAAACAAGGACAGTCGGATTATCGTTGTAATTGTATCATTTTCTAAAACCTCTAAGACCGGCAAAACTATTTTTTAATTTCAAACGCAAAACGTATGAAATGAATATTTTCCGCCCTAAAATTTGCGCGGCAAATGCGTAATCGGTAAGGGACGATGCAAAATTGTAGACAAATCGCTCGATCGAAAAATCCGATTGCACCGTCTTCGATTAAATTATATATATTAGTCTTGGACGAAAACAAGAACGAAGCAGCTTCTACAGGACACTCGTGACCCCTGCAAGCAATACATTCTGGCATTTTTTTTTCACATTACCATTGCGTCGTCAGCTAGACAATTTTACCGCTCGCAATTAGAGCCAATACGAGATACTTCGATGGCCAAGTGACGCGTACCGGGGGCAGGTATACGCAAAATGCGATCTTACGTATTACGCCGGTGCCTCGGCAATGCGCGGGATCGACATAATGCGGGACCTTTCGTAAAATATTACGGAGGACATTATTAGAATTCGCGAAATATGTGCATTATACGGCCATTTTCGCAACGACGTATGTACTCGCGAGCTGAAAGATGTCCTTTTTTTTCAATTCTACTGAAGTCTCAGAACCGGATTTCATTGAACTTTTTTCCAGGCGCTGGCTATAACCATCCTACATTGGGATACTATCCCAAAGTCTGGCAGTGCTATCTTTTGTTAGGTTAAATAATCATCGATTGGTTAAAAATTTTATTTTCTATTAAGTACGGAATTTTGTTATCAAAATAGATTAATCTACGATTGGTACATATATAGCGCCTCTGCAGGCGCAGGTAAGCTTAAACGTGTATATATATATATATATATATATATATATATATATATATATATATAAGCAAGCATACTGGGGACAGACAGGGAAGAGCATAATAATGACACTAACGACTTCTAATTAAGATCATATATATATATATATATATATATATATATATATATATATATATATATATATATATTAATTTGAGAAGTAATTCTTCGTCGAGAATCGCGCAATAATTCTTCATCTCACATATATCTGTATAGATAGAAAAAATACATGGCATATTTTATTCATCGCTCATTAGGTATATCAAGAATCCATCCCGAGCGCTTTTCCTCTGCATGCACGTACGATTATACGCTCCGTCACACGTAATACGTATGTATACACAAGGCGCGCACGAAATTGATAAGAAAATGAATTTTCCCGAGAAAAGTCATCAGACTTTAACGCGCTGTTGTTGTACATATATATGTATGTACATTTGAGTGTGCGCGTATAAACACATAGAAACTAATAATAAAAGCGATGGCCAATGAAAGCAGCGCGCGATTGCCGCGTTGACGTATCGCGGCCCGAAGACGTCGTTGTCGTCGTCGTCGTCGTCGCCGTCGTCGTCGTCGTCGTCGCCGTCGTCGTCGCCGACGTCTCCACCTCGTCGCAGTCGTCCTCGTCCTCGCTGGTAGCTCGGGCTCGAGGGGGCTAGGGCGAGGGAGGGGGGAAGGGGGTGGGCGGAGGGGTTTACATTAATCGTATCGGCCGCTCCTGCCTAACAACTGCGCGCGCTTAAAACCGCCCGGCCCGGTCGCGATGAAGAGGGGCCGCGGCGCCGCGTCGCGCGCCGATTAAAAGGTCCGCGCGTAGCCGAGCACCCGGCACTCGCGAGGCACTCCAATTCACGCGTTGACGCGAGCGCAACACTTTGGATTCGTTGGGGGTACGGACAGCGCCTCGCACAGACGCACGCGCCCATATACGTATTTGTGTATACATCAGCACGTGGATAAGTCTTTGAGTTACTCAGTGTAAGAGGTGCCTGCGTATCTACATACACACACACACACACACATATCGACAAATCGGAGTAGCGGTGCAACGACAACAATAACATAATTCATCGGGCATAATTTTACAAATTACGTTTGGCAAAGATGCAGAAGACGGGCTCAAGAATGAGAATCGCCCTCGCCCTCTTCTTAATCTCGAGCGTCGGTCTGATGGGGGTGCTGGCCCAAGACATTACGCCCCTGCTGCGTAACCCGCTCATCGTCGACAGGCAGATCGGCTGCGTCCTCAAGAGGAACCCCTGCGACTTCATTGGCAATCAGATAAAAGGTATATATATATATATATATATATATATATATATATATATATATAAGGTTTTATATTTACCCCTCTGGGGTCTGTGTGTGAATGTGTGTATGCGTGTATCTGCGGGTACCTGCGTGTGTTTTCTTTTTAATTCGCTTTACGTTAAACAAGCTTTAATCTTGCAGTTTCTCGCTTTTATATCTTGGTAGAATAAAACAACAAGTTATTAGTTATGATATAATAATAAGAAAAGTCATTTTAATTATTATATATATATAATTATGCGGAATTATCATAAAGAATGAAAACTTTCTAATCATTAAAGAATTTATGATATATAAGTGCAAAAGATGCTCTAATTTTTGAATTGACATAAATATTATTCTAGAGTGTCAAACACTATCGTTTTGGAAGGTCGATTTGCAAAACAAATCAAAGAAACGTACACTAATCGGATGTAACTATGTATCTCTCTATAACTATATATATATATATATATATATATATATATATATATATATATATTCTCTATAATTATACCATAACTATATACTATTCTACTGACCAAAGCTCTCAGGAAGTAAAATTTTCGAAACTTACTAGGTCAAGATAATTTTTATCTGAAATTATCTGATCAAAAATTTATGTACCCTTAGAGAGCTGATTTCATTTCAAATCGCCTTCGTAATGCCGTTCTACTCGTTCGTTCGATGTCTTTCAACAAATTGATTATTTTATTGTCGATGATGATCGAAAATTCATTTGTTCCGGACGAAAATTAAAATTTCATTTGTATATTAAAAATTTAATAATAAGGGGACGTCGAAGTAAATTTTTATCGATCGAGCAGCAAGTACTCTGTTTTAAATGCAATTTAAATAATACGTGTAAGCACTGCAAACCATTAATTAGTGTCTATTTTACATTACTGCACAATGTTTCACGTAAATACGTTAAACAGCGTAGAAACGAGAACGTTGTAAAACCATTCATAACTGTAAATTCAAATAATTATTTACGAAAGATTTTCATTTCTGCGCCGTTCGATAAATTTACCTCAAAAAAATTGCTGCGCCGTAATGCAGACGTAAATAAATGATATGATTAACTGAATTTTACAATACCTTAATGTTACAATGCTTATAAGTCTAAATATGCATTAAAACACAGCACATTTCAATCTCAATCGATAACAATATTGAATTAAACGGTCCTTCTGCCACTATTGTATTTTCAATCTATATATATATATATATATATATATATATATATATATATATATATATATATATATCAAATACAAAACAGGAAAAAGAAATGTTTCTCTTAAAATAATTAATCGTAACAAGAGCAGACGCGATAGTCCCCGTTAATCACGATTCGAACCATCGATTTCCCGTACGCGAGATTATTATATAGTAGGAAAAACAATTTTCAGTCAAGTTCGCAATTGTACAAAAAAAAAAAAAAACAGAAAAAAACCATCATTATTGTCCGCAGGCCTGCTGCCCGAGGCGCTGAACAACAAGTGCGCCCGCTGCACACCCCAGCAGAAGGTGAACGCCCGTAAATTGATAACGTTCATGAAGGAGAATTATCCCGAAGACTGGCACTCGATCCTGACGATTTACAAGCGCTACTAGGACATCTTCGAAAGTATACACATAAACGCGCGCGCGCGCGCACAGACGCACCGATTGTATTAACACGTTACGACAACATATTAAAAAAAAAAAAAAATTATATATATATATATCTTTTTAAGAAAATTGTAAATAAAGACAAATATGAAGTATATGACGTATTGCGTGCATATGTAGAGTAATGCGATTATCTCGTCCTCTGCATCCGAGAGCTTCGCTACGAACATATATATATATATACATACATATTATAAAAACGCGTTGAACGCTCTATTTTTTTTCTTCAAATTTTTAGTAAGACGCATTCCAAAGCGCGCCGCTCTTTATGGTCTTCGTTTTTTTTTGTTTTTTTTTTTTTTTCAAATTTGATCTCTCGTTGTCTTATCGCGATTTTTATTTGACCAAAATGCGCTTCAAGCGTTTGACGAAATTATTGACACGCACGGGAAGCCCAGTACGATAGTCGGTAGTACGGGCTATTTATATCTAATATATGTATATATCTATGTGTGTGTGTATATATCGACTCTATATCACCGTACATTAATATATTAGATTAGATTATAATATTAGACATATATTTTGACTTATTATAAATAATTGTTATCTTAAATAATGAACATAAGAGATTACACGTAACATTATACAATACGAAGAAATTTAATCGAAATAATATAACTTTTTTTGTTCTATCGATAATTTTCATTTTTTGCCTTCATTATTTTATCCTGCGATCCTTCCTTGTAATATAGAAAAATAACCAATATTTAGAGAATTTTGGGTAAGACTCGATAATAAATTAAAATGATAATTTTTTTTTACAGCCAATGCCATTAAACCTATATTAATTCTTCGGAAATTTCAAAATTATCTACCGCTTAAGTATTATGATTTTTAAATTGAGGTAATTAAAATATTTGATATATAAAGATTTGATATGTTAAAAGAATATATAAATAATTTATGGCTAATTATATTCGTATCTACTAAAACTTAAATTATTATACAGAGTTTTTTTTATATGCCTGAATATCCTTAACGTAATTTAAAATAATAAGTTTATCAAAAATTTACTAAATACTCGCTGTAATCACATGGTGAAACCAATTAAAATATTATATGTACTATGATCCTTTATATTATTACATATTAAATATATTTTATATCAAATCGTTGTAAAACAATATTTTTGCTATAATTTATTTTAATATTCTTTATTAATTATTGACCATGTATTATTTTACTTTGATTTCGATATGACCGCGCTGTGTGTGTCATTTGCAATAAAAGTAAATAATTACAAAGGTATAAAGCAAGTAGTTGAAGGGAAAAAGTCGAGAAAAAAGTTTCCTGGAAGCGAAATGATATCGTTTCGAATAATAATGACTGATGTTCCGATGGGACCATTATGAAAAATAAACTTTAAACTTCGAGATTTCTATAGTTTTCCAAATTATCGCCATTTTACGGTGAAATGATATTTTTTTTTTATTGTTAAATAACAAGATGTTTGAAATTCGATATCTTCATCTGCGTCACGGCTAATTTAATATCATGGATAGATAGATATATATAATAATTTTGATTGTTACTATTGCGACTGATTGCGATCGTTGATAATTAGCTTTATTATCTCATCATTTGGAAAAGTTACAAAAATTGGCCATCTGCACCGTCGTCAAATTTTTCAACACGAGGAACGTTCGATCAATGTTTCAATACGAATCTTCGTTGCATTATTTTATCTTTTATCACAATGATATATTTCATTTCATTGATGATATACGAAAGTACGAAAATAAAAGTCAGCTTTTACACCTATATTTTTTGGCAGTAATTTATGCATTAAAATATGTAATAAATTCAACGGTAGTGACGCTTAAATCTTTTATCTGCTTAATATATATATATATATATATATATATATATATATATATATATATATATATATATCTGCGAGAAACAGAGAATGATCCATATGCGGCTACTATGGATCATTTTTATTTAAACTATGTATAGTTCGTAAAGATAACTGAAGTCAAATAAAAGTCCAAAGGAAATGCCTTTTGAAGTCGTGAATATATAATAAATTTGAGATCTATAAAAGAAAATTAGCAATTTTAAGGTGAATCAGAATAAATTTTCGCAATTATACAATATGTTCATTATTATTATTGACGATTGCTAGATAATGAATTCGAAGCTAAACTCATGACAAAATACTAAATATTCCGTTTTTATATAATTAATATCCGATAATGATTAGAGTCTATAAAATATTAATAATATTTAACATCTGTTCTAATTCTACATCTCATTTTTCCTATATAAATACTACCGATTTTTAATGCACGATTTTTCATAATTTTTCGATTTTTCTTCAGAAATGCGATAATTCCCGTATATTGATCGCAGATTAAAATATCGATATTTGAATATTAAATAATATACAATTGTTTATAAAAATCTCGCAAATAACAGAGTTTTAATTATAGTTCGATCTGGCGTTTTTGGAATTTTATTAATAAGCCTCTTATTTTGGCGTGATAGCAAGTAAAAAAAAATTTTTTTTATCCACACAGGCTTATATTTTAGCCACCCCTATGGGCTCTAAAGTTCAGGCAATATTTTAATATTTTACAATGCAATTGCACTAAATCCATGCACTCGGGATAATTGAAGCAGTACAATTAAAAATCTATATACGTCGAAAGGGACAAGCAAAAAAAAAATAAAATAATTAAAAACATTCAAGAGATATATAATCTATCGACCATATTTGACACTTTCCACTAATTATAGACCATCTAATGGCTGACATGGTAATTTAAAAAAAAAAAAAAAACACAACAAAACAAACAAAACAAAAAGCACGAATTGCTTCTATCGATCGATACGCAGCCGTGGCGACCGTAAATACCGTGGCAAAGTCGTAGTCGAGGACGAGCGATTAGCGCCGAACGATGACGAAACGAGAAATTCTTGCATACTATATACGCTTCGAAAATCGAAAAACGACGACAGAAATTCAAAGTACAAATATTGCGTCGGGGGGAGGAAGGGGGGGGGAGCGATCTGATTTTTTTTTTTTTGAAAATTCCGGACGAGAATGGTCGTTGACACCGGGCGATAAAAGTCGCCCCGTCGGTTTGTTTGCCGAGCGCCGAAAGACGCCCGGGACGTTAACGCTCGCCTGCCCAGGTGCGTCCGATAATCACCCGGGTCATGTAGATTTCGGAGGCACTATCTTATAGAGACGCGTCGACGTTTGTCGGATCTTACGGCGGCAGATAAATCAAACACATTGTGTGTGTGTGTGTGTGTGTGTGTGTGTATGCGCGCGTTTGTGCACATTGTTCGGTGAAAGAACTATCTATAGTCCCCGTATAATAATAATAATGGCGACGATTGTAAATAAATAAAAAGTGAAAGCAATTTGTTTCTGTTCAATTATGAAGCGCGAGTCCTGTATGGGATCGTAAACACGTTACGACTAAATAATTATAATAAATTATAGAGTTCTTATCTTGGTTGATAATCGCTAAACTTGTAATTGATTGTTTTTTTTATTTTTATGTTAAATACATTATATTTTGTTAATTTGATTCGATAACAAGTCGATCCAATAAGAAATGAATCTTAGGTTTCTTAAGGCACATAATGTTAAGATAAATTATATACGTACTTAACATATGAAATTACGTTAAATCTAGTCCAGGACGTTATAAATCTCGATTATTAAAACATTTAACAAGGATTCAACCGGCGCTCAGGTGTAATACAAATTCAGTCTGCTGTACTGAATAAGTATAATTTTAAATATTCAATACCATGTAGTTCATTAATGAAACTAATAAAGTTTTACGTAGACGTACTTTCATAAAATTGCTTTGTTAGAGAACGATTTATTATTATTATTATTAGTACTATTATTATTCTTATTATTATTATTATTATTATTATTACAGACATTTATAAGAATCTTTTAAGGCGGTTTAATTATTTCTTAGAAGCTCGTTTCTTCAGTATGCCGTCAAGAATAGATTTTCTTGTAAGCGATTGATTTAATAAGGATCTATACTTTCTACCGGAGAGAAACAATGTAATTAGATACCTATGCCACACATAGAAAGAAAGAAAGAAAGAAAGAAAAAAAAAGAAAGAAATCTACAATTCATAGTAACCGAAGAGATCTGTGCACGAAACAGGCGGATACTCTTAATTACATACCATTGTATTTACCAATGACGTTGCGAGTATCGTGAAAATTACTTCCGTTTACGGTTATGACGCGTATGTGTATACCGAATTGGATGGAAGAAAGTGCGAATTTGTTGGTCGTTGCGAAAGCCGTGATTTAACGGTATAATTAGGGGCACGTCTGTTATATGCAAAGTCATTGATACCAACGTCGCGAAACTACGACCCGCTACGACTTATGCACATTTATACCGTGACGTTGTATTATGACACGTCTAAAATTATACACAATGTATACATAAGCTTGCGAGAATTTGTAGATATGATGTTGTACTTGTACGAGTACATGGAGATTAATTGATATGCATTTAAACCTATATATTTCAAAATTCGAGGATCAAAAATGTACGGATCTTTTGTATACAAAGTTCACGTTGATGAAACATATTATAATTTGTTAAAAAAAAAAAAAAAAAAAAGATACTTGCAGTGTTTTTCGTATATGCATGTCAAAATGTAAAAAGAAAGCGAATTTTGGATAATTTTTTTAGATTTGGAAAAATGCACCTCTCAAAACGTCGAAAAAAATAAACCTGTGGCGCAATTTACAGTATCGGAGTATAATAATTTACCACTCTACTCGATCCCGAGCGCAGAACGTGACACGCCATCTTCTACGGAAGTTAATTGTTTCTTGCCTGGACTGCTGCAAGATGCGTGTTTCAAAATTTAAAAAAAAAAAAAAAAATTTTCTAAAATTTTTTCGTTTTGAAAAATAAAAATTTCTAATAATGACGTACGTAATTGTTCTCGAGTAATCGTGTTATAAATATCTGATTTACGATGCATAATAAAGAGCCGCATTCCATTTGCTCGTGGAAAAAAGGCGAAAATTAGATTTATAAAAATGTATGACTAATTAGACGATCGTATTTTTTCAGCAATTCCGACGAAATTCAATTGTTACAACGAAAGTTCACTTTGCTCGACGATCAAAGATAAATTATGCCAAGGGATTTTTTACAATTCGCGTATAATTACAATTTTGCTAACTCCTAATGTTTATAAAAAAAAAAAGAAAATGTTGCCTTTTTGTCGATGTACTTAGAAGTGGAATCTTGCGGGGGTTAATCAACGGCAAATTATGCATCCAGGGCAGTGTTTGTTCCATTATATTTAAAACATTGAGGGGGAGGTTGGTGGAAAGTACTAAAAAGAGGTATCTGAAACAGGACGCAAATGGACAACTCGTCCCAGTTTAAGAGCAATGGCGTAAAAATGTTAGATCGACAAATGAACATCCGAGGTAATTCAACATTCTTCCGATCCTTGAAAGAAACGACAGTAACATTATTACGTTTATACAATTGGCTTTTAATCGCACACAGTTGATATACCTTAATGCGAATGGTTTTGTCTCGACGTTTCATAATAACGTTTTTGACGATCGCTGCACTCTTGTAATAATGTCTGTTGCAGTATTGTTGAAATGACACCGTTTGAAGAATTTTCGTTTTTTTGATGTTACAAAATATGCAAGTAAGTATAATATTTCTCGTTATTTTACAAGTGTACTTCTTGATTTTTTTATTTTTTTTTGTTGTTGAAAATACCACTATTTGCCGTTCCGAGTGATGGGACGCACTTTTTACGCTGTCCGGCTAAAATGCTTTATCTTACAGTATGCAGACTACGTATAGAATAAATAATTATGCGTTTAATTGTGTGGTTCAATTGGAGCAGTTATTCTAATCGAATAGTTAACAAATATATTCATTTTATGATTGTGATGTAATTTAATTTAATAAATCTTAATTTATATCTGGACGAAATGTTTGCGTGATATTCTTTTTTTTCATTGTTTACAAATTTGTTTAGCTTTAGTGCGGTGTTTTAACTGACGATTAGTTCACTGCGAAGATATTGAAAAAAGAAAATTGAAAATTTACGAGCATCGATATAGTTTACGGAAATCAAATATATTGCATTAGGATTAAAACAACATTGTTTAAAATTTCTGCGTACTTTTGATTTTGAATTTTATTTTTTTAATCCCGATGCAGTATTTGATTTCCTTAAACTATATATCAATACTCGTAAATTTTCAATTTTCTTTTTCCAATATATATATATATATATATATATATATATATATATATATATATATATATATTGAAACAAGGTGAATTAAAAATAAATATAAGAAGGAAAAATCTTCAAATCAGGAAAATATTCACATCTTAAAGAATCAAAATAATATAAATATAATTATAGAATCTAATAAATTAGATAATATATATCATTCTTTATCAATAAATTCGTATTAATAATACATTCTTTTTAAATAAGGGGGGGGGGCAAGGATGTAGACTGGGATAGAGGGTATATATACATATATACATATGCATTTAAATAAAACGACTCTTTTGAACAGTGCTTGTACGCCCCAAGGAAATAGTGCATTTTAATACGATTGAGGAATTCGATAATTTACCTCGTGAGATAGTTTGCCGTGACGCAAGTCGGAGCGTGATAAAAATAATCTTACACGCTAGTCTTCGGCTACATTTTTTAACCGAGAAAATCGAAACAAGAAAAAAGAAATCTTTTTTTTTTTTTAGTTTATTTGAGGGATATATTATGAATAAACTTATAATTTTAAGTTTATTTTTTCTTCTACGGGTTGTTGGCTTCGCCCTCTGCACCCCAAATACCCGGCCTTATATATCTCTGCTCAAATATCAATTTAAACTATTTTAATTGTAATGCAGCCGTAAACATTATTATCAAGGTCGTTTTTTTTACAGGGGCCCACGAGGTCCGTACCTAGAGCCGCACTCATCAAGGGTTATTCCGCCTGGTAAAGAAATTATTAACGTGCGGCAAATGCTGTTTTTGAATAAACTTAATACCAATTTTGTTACTTATCCAATAAATCATTCTTATTTTACAGCAACAGTCCAATTAAATAAATTAAAAATTAATACATAATAATATCAATATATATCTATATCACTACTAATACCGATCAATATATAATTAATTGAAAATTATGATGACAGTCAGACTGTCCTTGTTTAAAATCACCATCGCAGACTAATCTGAAATACAAATATATTAGCTGAAAAAAATTCTTTATTAGTAAAGTGCAGTTTGACTGTCATTATAATTTTCAATTGATTACATATTGATATGTATTAGTATTGATATAAATATACATATTGATATTGTTATGTATTAATTTTTAATTTATTTAATCGGACTGTAAGACCAATGTAAATATTTATTAATTGATTTAAATCATTGTAAATTTCAGTTATATTGAATTTAGCGTTTTGCTGCCAATTTGATGAAACTTCATTACTCAAGTTTGAATATTATTCATCTAAGAGACAGTGCAGGTATCCATGATTCTTTAATGATAACCTTCAGAGTGCCGGTATTTGAGAAATTTCAAAATTTCCGTTTTTTTTAGAAAAAGGTGAGTTTAGGCCATGTATAAAAGGCTAAACTAAGGCCAATCCTTTGGCAGGTCGGAGCATGACGGCTCCGGGCGTCATCCCGGCCCGGCACTGTAACGACATGTAATTTTTTTCATTTTCGTAAAAAACGTTCAGAAGATTTCCTAAGCCTCAAAAATATTTCCCTAGGGATTTTCGGGATTGCTGAATACGATATCTGCCATCGAACCGACATATTACTTCCGCCATTTTGAATTTTCTTTAATTTAGGTCTCTGACAGAATCGAGTTCAGAGACCTGAATAACCTTAAGATCCCACTTAGTTGTGCTTGATTGATGAAAAAACATATGTCGGTTAAGAGTTAACCCTTAGAGTACCGGTATGAAACATATATGCGTCAGAAAATAAACCATTGTAAAACACCTCTTTTGCACCGAATAATTAATAGGAATGATGGATAGGTGTTAATAATAATTAGCAATAAATAATAATTATTATTATAAATAATTATTTATTATTATTATATATAAAAACATAGTTATATTATCTAAATTTAAAATAAACTAAATAAGGATTTATCATATTTTGTTCATCAAAAAGTTCGAATTTTTTCATTTTCAATTCAGAATCGTAATCAGCGACCCAAAAAACCTATAATAAGCGTATAGAATAGTTTATTCAATTATGAAAAATTTAACATGGGTTTTACAGTCCCGAACCGGCATGACGCACATATGCGTCATGCTCCGACTCGCAAACATTTACTCTCAGTTTGGGTTAAAATTAGGGGACCTATGATCACTTTTTCATACAAACAATATGCATTGAAAATATTTAAAATCCTGGTGTACTCTAAGGATTAAAATAGGCTGTAGAGAAAAATTGATAATATATATATATATATATATATATATATATATATATATATATATATATATATATATATATATATAATTTTTTTTTTCAAAATTAGCGATTTCAATTATATATTATATATCAGTGTACACCGGATCCATAAACCTCCTTTCTATGTATATGAAGCCTCGATATATTTTTTTTCGGGCCACTACACAGAAAGATTATTCGATCTTGTTTACAGTCCGTATAGTTACCAATTTGTTTTTTTTTTTCATCACTTCTTCATGTGCACACTCGAGTAAGCTCCCATCGTGTGCGACAAAATATATAGTACGTGTCACACGGGAGCAAAGTTCTTTTCAGACACGGGTAAATTGACCGTCCTGTCTACGTTCGGACGGTAAACGTGCCCTCGTCGGAATATTCCTATTTCGCCCCCTAGTGAGCACGATGTACTATTACCGAGTAAAAAAAAAGGAAGAAAATCATTTTCGGCTACAAAGTTCTGTCAATTCTCGATCGAAATATCTTTATATATTCAAAAGATTATATTTCTAACTGCACATATCCATTCCATATGCGCACCGGTCCCCGTCGTTGTCCAACCGGTCAGCGCCTGTACCTACTGTCGCCGATCCGCGCGCATGTATAAATTTTTATCAAGACGAAGCGCTCGCCTAAGGATTGTGGAGGGGGGGGGGGCTCTCCGACGCGAGAGACAAGCCTATATTTTATGGCATCCGTATTTATGCCGACTTCGATATTCGGGAGTGTCGAACTTTTTGCCAGAGGTTTTCTATA
>JACCIC010000012.1:4077500-4215000 GCA_018907035.1 Sycobia sp. Sy_11 | reverse complement strand
CCGTCGAAGACGTTTCGAAAGAATGCGAAACGAGCAGAGGCCACCGAGGAGAGAATCGGGCGCGTATCGCCGATAGAACGATTTTTTTTCTTTTTTTTTACAGCAAGGCTGTTAGATATTTTCTTACATTATTTAAGTGTATACATACGTGTGGTGTATATATATATGTATATATATATATATATATATATATATATATATATATATATATAGACGCAACGTATAAATATAGAAATTACCGTGTGTCGGTTAAATAATTTTTCGAAGATATTTTCAAATGATACCTTGTCCCTGTAAAAATTGTCCATGTAGTAATAAAAGTATGTAAGTAATAAAAAAAAAGAAAAAGAAAAAGAAAAACAAACAAAATTGAGAAATAATTTTCAAGCATTGCCAAAGCTACGCTTTTATACGGTAATTATTCAAATTCGACGATTAACGGTTTTATGACCGTTTCTATGTGTATATATATATATAGAGCTGTGTCGAGCGCCTAGGGAATGCCGAAGCTTTTGATCGAATGTAATGCGTGCGCGATTTCAAGCAGAAGATGAAGTTTTGCGCTATTATGCTCGTTATAGATATGAAACTTTGTCGAAATATTAATTATACAGCTCTCTCTCTCTCTCTCTCTCTCTTTCTCTCTTATCGCTGACAATTAGAGAGCGGCGTTTATTTTAATTATAAGATTAGTCATCGTATAAATTAAAATTTTTTATTGACGATTTTTCATTTTACAATAACTCTTGAACTGACTCAATCGATAGAATATATAATTGCTGTTCACAATTGTTCCAACTTAATTTGTACACTTATTGATGAAATATCGACGTATAGCTCAATCGGTACGACTGAATATGTTTTCAGATTTAGAATACTACGGTTACTCCTCGATATCCTTAACCCTAATGCAAATCTCAACTCGCTTTAAAGGTCTTCCTCGAAGTTTAGAATCGTATCTTTGTCATCGAATCCGAAAGGACGTTTAAACTTTTGAATCTTTACGCGTGGATGGAACGAGGGACGCGATCGAAATGTCTTGAGATCTAAAAATTTCTACGATTTCGCGAGGGTTAAAAGAAATCTTGAAAAGTTCATCGCGTGTATAATTAAGAAAATCTTTGACACTTTTTTGGTCAATCGTCGTTTTTTTTATAATAGGTAAAAATTTTAGCATTATCTGATTCATCGAAATGATTAAAAATTCATTTGGTCTTTACGATGTGCGCGAAAATCCGCGCTAATAATTCATTTTTGCCTATGGAAGAACAAGGAATTGGACTCAATTATAAATTATAAGTTTCTGTGAATTTTGTCTTTATGAATTGTATATTCTCTTTCTTTCTTCAGTTTTTAACTCTTCTACGAAACATTGACTCTCGACGAGGTCCGACTAAATAGGAGGAAATTGTCTATGTAACACAATTCATAGAAACTTAGCTCGCGACACCGAGTAGATGACTTTCTGCTTCTAATTAAAATTTATGCAAAGATCATTAGAATGATTTTTCTTATTATTAAAGCCAGCTTTACTCATCCAAAAATAATAGACTCTATATACGTTTCTGCTTAATTCATAAATATTTTTTAGATAAAATCTTTATTTCGTACACAAAGGTATAATAATTTTCCAACCTTGTAGATATTTCTAATGATTCTGGTTTAATTGAAACGATTAATACAGAAAAAATGTATCCTATTGTATAATTTTTCAATTTAATGCGAATAAATTTGTATGAAGTAATTTAAGATTCAAGCGGCGAGCAATTTATTATTTGAAAGAATAGAAATGCGCAAAAGGAAATTTTCTTTATACGCGCTCTTAATCTATTTATACAGAGCTAAATTTTGAAACTGCACTGTGCATATTTATACTTTTATGAGAAGGACTTCTTATTATTTCGGCAATAAACTATTTCGAACCCATTGGATTTGTTTAAAAATCCAAGAGCAATTTTTGCTACAGTTCTCGTACGAATTTCTGTGGAACTATTACGAATTGAGCTTTGGAATCTACGTTTATAAAAAAATCGTTCCATATGTGTATAATGTATATGAACTTGGAGCATTATTTAATCTACATCAATAATTGACCATATACCGTTATGTCAATAATACACAATAAAATAAAAATCTAAAGTTGATCTCTTTTATAATTTTCTAACGATCGGCATATTTTATTATTATCTAGCCAATGGTACATTACGCGTATATTATATATTCTCTATGCGACGCCGAAAAATCGTACAGCCTTCCGTCGCGCGTCCGCGCTGTTCCAAATATAAACGTGAAATCACGATGTAGGTTCGATCGCTTAAAAACGAGACGGCGACCGCCACGCGACGAGTTTATACAAGTTAAAAGGTAGACGTAGAGCAGCGGCGATCCACGGAGACTTTTGTGGATAACGCTCGTCAAATAAAAAAAAACAACGAGAATAGTAAAAAATGAGAAGAGAATAAAAATGTTCTATTCAATGTCACGAGCTTCACTCTCTCTCTCTCTCTCTCTCTCTCTCTCTCTCTCTCTCTCTCTCTCTGTCTCTCACTGTGAAATTGTTAGAAAAAAACAAAATGTCTTTTTTTTCCCCTCCTAGATCATATCAAGCGTTGCGCGAAATTTTTTTCTTCGCGCAGATTGTCGCCGCCGGTGTGCCCACGCGCCCGTGCGCGCGAGCGCAAGTCAGTCCATCTAGTGCGCGCGCGCCATATACCGCTGATGATGAATAGTGGGTCGTACTATAATGTGTGCGCGCATATATATATATATATATATATATATATATATATATATATATATATATATATATGCAAGCGAAGCGCACCGCGAGCCGAAAGAATACCAATGAATTTCCCCGAAATACCGATGAATAAAGAGTTCGTGGTTTAAAAACGAGCGTGTATCAAGTTCCCCGCATTATATATATATATATATTTCGCGCATCTCGACACACGGCGAAGAAAGGCAAAAAAAATCCCGAAACTTCCTATATATATATATATAGCGCACGCGCGCTCAAAGTCCAATCCTCCGAATGGGCGATGCGCGAGCCGAGGGCAAATAATTTCTGCGCGGAGAGGCGTGAGAGCGCGAGAGCGTGCGGGGGGAGAGGGGGGGGCGCGGTGCGCACATCGCGAGGTGTTAAAAAAAAAAACAGAAAAACAGAAAAAAGAGAAAAAAAACGCGCGCGGCTTCGACGCGCATTACCATATCGAGATGGCGCGTACACGCGCGTGCGATGTCGTCATCCGCGTATATACGCCTATAGCGTTTGCTGCGCGAGCGTGCGCTTCGTGCACAGTTTCGAATTTGGAAAAAGACCCGCTTTGCCGGTCCATGGCTACGCGACGGACGTACGGATAAATCGCCTGGCGGGGGATTCGGCTCGGATGCAACGACCGATGAAATTTGCGTCGCGTAAGACCGACCGACGAATAATGGTCGGTATATAATACGCGCCTGTATAGAATTGCGAGGAATATGCTCTTACATTGATTTTTGGGACGCCTGGTCCGAGCGTCCCCCTGCGTCGCGTCGGAAGTTTTTTTCCCCTCTTCTTCGTATCTTTATTCGCGAACAGCGCCGAGTAATGACACGAAACTTCAAGACGTGCTCGAACGTTACTTTTTTTTTTTTTTTTTTGCGGATCATTATCGTCGTGGTATTAGATCTGGAATTTGTATACACAGATATTGGTTTTTAGGACCATTTTTTTCGATTTATTGTCGACAGGTTTCATTTTTAAGATTTGCAGCGTCCTGTAGAATCAGTCGGCAATTGCATTCGCATCGGATCCCAAGTGGTTCATACCGATTCATAAGATTTCGAGAATCAAAAATTGGGCCCAATTTTGTAACTCCGAATAGATTCCTAAATGAGCCCTGCAGAATTTGAATACCCGATGTTTTTCAATTATCTAGTATCTATTATACAATAGTTATATAGGTATGGATCTGATTAAATTCAATGTACTTTGGTAATGTGACGAGCTATCTTAAGGGAAAACTCTACATTTGAAAGACAGTTGGGCAGAAAAAAAGAACAATATTTCAACGAAAAATGTTTCGACATGTCCGGTAAATATTCAGTTTTTTCGTTATCATCAATCGAAGTTCAGTCAGTAGTAAAAAAGCATGATATGTATAAAGCTATAAAATAATATATCTATAAAATCGTTCAATCTTCGATCTATTCACAATCAAGACTCTGTGCTTTTTTCAAACATATACCTTAATTATGACTTTTTTAACTTGAATATTATTATGACTCCTTCGAATCCGAAGTAAAATTTTGGGATTTCCGTTGAAAAAATTTCGTTCGTAAAAAGTATTTTTACACTAAGAAGGTAAGTAAAGTACTACATTATATATATATATATATATTATACGTATAGGAAGAGCGTGGACCTTAAAACTTTCTGGGTCTTATTTTGGAAGATCATCGGTCGCGTGTTACCCCTCCCCCCCTCTCTCTCTCTCTCTCTCTCTTTGAATCCGAAGACAAAGGAGAGTAACTCAATTGTGGGTCACGGATTTCATTGTAATTGTTTAACCGTTATTCTCGATATCTAAATGGGTGATTCGAATATAAAGTATATATAGTTAATACTATGACGTTTAAAATCTCCTTTGTCACACGCGGATGATCGGTCTTATATGTACAAGGGCTACGTACTTTCTAAATGGCATGGATATATGTAAGACAACCTGCATTGATCTACTTTTATACATATTCGACTGGTTTCTGTTCGTATTAACACCGTTGCGGACGCGCAGAATGAAGAACACAGTGGGCGAATAACGAGAGTACATCGGTTGAAAATTAAAAGTTTACGCATTTATTATCGTGTTGCGTTCAATTTTTGACTGCGTATATAAATATCGATACTAATAAATTTACTGATTCAGTTGCATAATCGATAAAACGATAGATTTTTGTATACATGGATTATGTAAATTATTTAATGTATTTCCATTGCATTACGGACAGCAGAAATCATTCAAAAATCTACATGGAAATGGATCCGACTTATATAATATGTATAGCTTTTTGTTAAAGTATATATATATATATATATATATATATATATATATATATATATATATATAAATGGAATATCTGCGTAACGGGGGAAATTTTTGAGCGTTGTAGCTAAGCTCTGGGAATCATCTAATTAAGACATCAGGAATGTAACGGTAAATTAATTTCGATAAAATCTGTGGCGAATATATATATATATATATATATATATATATATATATATATGTATATATATAATTGAGATCGAGGTCGAGATACTCTCCTAGATTGCGAAGCATTATTCTTCGACACGATTGGGGGGTTCGTGAAAAGAAAGAAAATTATCGACTATCGGCGCTTTGTTCATCAATATATTTTATAATATCGTCGCGCAGTCGAACCTATCGCGGTTGCGGACATTTCCACGTCGTTCCCGGGGGTCGGAAATTTTGACACTTCTCGATTTTACGTTAAACGCGCGCACCCGCGCATACACACACGCGCAGCGACGGGGCGCTCAGAGAAAGCGAGCTCTGGCGACTATATATATATATATACATCCGTCTCATAGGAGTCGTGTAATTGTTGGATGTGCATGAATTGTTGGATTTGCATCACCGGCGGGCTCGCGTATGTAATGCAACGAAGAAAATAATGCGCGTTGATGAAAGCGCCGAGACAACAACGGCCAAATCATTAAATTCTATATATACGCAGAACCGGATTGTACCCGTCACGCCAATGGTGTTTGGGGTGGCATTAATATTAGATTTAGCTGCGACGTTGAAAATGTCTGAAGTAACAAATTTTGTCTAACGAACACACATCGGAACTTTCACTTAATCAGCGCTTAGACATTAATTTGTTTTGTTTATATATATATAACATATTTACTTTGTAAACGTACTTTTTCAATAAATACTATACCGTATAAATAATCGAGTACAAAAATAACACTTATATATATATATATATATATATATATATATATATATATATATATATATAAATTTAGACTACGTCTATGAACATACGATTGGATTTTATTGTGTAACGTATATATCATATGTATATAACAGTGAGTTCGCGCGTTTCAATATGGATGTATATTATAAAATTCTTATGCAGTACGTATTTACGGCGCGTAATAAAATTATCTGCCTGTGCAGTTAAAGTTTCTTTACGACTTTTTTTTTAAATCTCAGCTTAACCGATTTCATTCAAAATCTTCTTGACGTCGATATTCTTCATCCTAGGATAACGCCGATCATGTTCCGACGACCCTTTTTTACTTACAGCGCTTTAAATAAATAAAAAAAAAAAAAAGACTTACAACAGCAACGACCGTCCGTTTCGCCTTATTCCTTGACTCAACTATTTGTCCATCATGGGCCCACATTTGGCCAACATGGACACGATCATTCTTTAGTTTGGACAGACGACTCTATCTATACTTATTCGATTATCAATTTAAAAAAACTATGCGGACAGAGATCGGCAGCTTCAGTCGCGCATTATTCATCCTGCTTCTTTGATCGTCGACCCAAAGTCCTGCAAATACAGCAATACTTACAAGTATAAATTATTTATTGGCCCACCTGTCCGAACGTAAGCCAATAATCGTTAAATCCTAAAATTATGTATGGATATTTGAATTTTTCACCGAACGCGCAATATTTTTTTTTTTATACAATTTTGAGTTCTTTCAAGGGAGCGACGCATTTTGACGCGAGCTTTTTAACGCGAGAGGCGGGGGGGAGCGGCGCATGTATGTTTATAATATATATATATATATATATATATATATATATATATATATATATATATATATATACACACAGTCACGTAACCCCCTCCTGTACATAAGAGAATACATAATGCACAATGGAAGGTTTTCCTCGCGATGACAAAATAGACCGGCGATAAATTATTTTATTGCGCTCCTTTAGACACGGAATATAGTCTGGGGAGATGATGTGTATAATAATAATATAGCATACGCACCCGAGACTCGAAGCAAGAGTTTGCATTTGAAATTTTAACGTTCGACAATTTTTTTTTTTTTTTTTTTTTTTTTTTTTTTTTTACAACCTGTTTTACATTTACATACGCCGGCGTGTAACTTCGAAGATTCATAATAATCGTCAATAAGTATAAAAATAATAATAACAACAACAATAACAATAATAACAACGATAATAGTAATAAATAAATAAATAAATAAATGTATTCTTGTGCAAAAAATATAAAAGATGATTCGTTAGATTATAACGTATATATCGACATGAAATCGATCAAGTCCCCGAATTCACTGAATAAATAATATTTATGCTGCATTAATGAAATATACGAACAAAATTACTGGCTCATAACATTATCGTCCTGTAGAAAGTTCGCACTTACGTAAAAAGACTCTATATATTCATATATATATATATATATATATATATATATATATATATATATATATATATATATAATCTTGCGGGTCGCCTCTCGTGGTTAACGCCGTCATCTTTAAAATCTTTCATCTTCTTTCGTAAATTGAAATTATAAGGAACGAGTTTTCGGTTTTAGTCACAGCGTTTCTTTCTTATATCTACACACACACAAACACAAACACACACACACACACACACACACACACACACACACACACACACACACACACACACACACACACACACACACACACACACACACACACACACACACACACACACACACACATTATATTTCTTATGTATGTATTTATATATATATATACCAAAGCCAAAGGCGCATCGTAAACTTTTCGTAAATTCTTTTTCTTTAACGCAGTGTAGCCCACGCTATACGGAGCTGTCGTCAAACGGTCTCTTCGTCATTTTTTTTTTTTTTTACATATATTAATTTTTTTACATATATTAATTTCAATTTTGAAGCTGTTCTTTGATTTGAAACTGCACGTGCGCGTATCCGTCGATAGAGCAAATACACCGCGCAAATATGTGCATTGGCAAATTTTGTTGGAGCCTGACGGTGCGCGACGCTAAGAGCAGCCTTTAAAAAATATAATACGTCGCCAAACTATATAGTATTTGTAAAAGTGATTATACACTATGATTAGTCACACAGGTTAATTAGTAGAACGGGTATTTTAAAATTATAGACAAATTCCTCATACAAAAACCTCGTGGCTTTTTCACGAAGATTTTATACAATTTTATCGAACTTCAATGATACGTAAATAAATC
Source organism: Sycobia sp. Sy_11 (assembly GCA_018907035.1). Lineage (NCBI taxonomy): Eukaryota > Metazoa > Arthropoda > Insecta > Hymenoptera > Epichrysomallidae > Sycobia > Sycobia sp. Sy_11. The sequence goes on along the minus strand of JACCIC010000012.1, from coordinate 4,206,745 downwards.
ATTACACGACGTGTAAAAAATTTTGTATAGCATATTGTTTTGTGATATTATCTTGCAACGCCTTTATAAAATACGCCGGATTTTAGTCTCTTCAAATATGTCAGCCGTAGTTTTTTTAACGTTTCCTCATAGATTGAAAACGATCTATCACCGAACCGATTAAATTTGCCAAGTGCGCACATTAGGATTCCTTGGTATATATATATATATATATATAGCGAATAAAAAAACATTTCTGTAAAAACCCATCGAGCTCATCGAATTCTCTCCCTCGCTCCCGGGATTTCCGTCGCGTGCGCAAAGGACAGGCGGTGTGTGTGTGTGTGTGTGTGTGTGTGTGAATATAAAGTAAATGTCACCGTTCCGCCGAGAGAGGCGTGTACAATGTGGGCATGCAGAAAGCAAACCTTTCGAGTGGGCCTGTACGCTCGTGCGGGCGCGTGCGCACACAACACACTTATACACACACACACCACGCTATAATATATATATATATATACGGTGTCCCTGAGGCAATTGATCAACAACGTAAGGAAAAGTTGTGCGTAAAAGTCAATAGTACGTATTTTGGGGGTATTTGCAAAGTTATTTTTTTTTCTGTAACGTGCTAATATGCATCCATCAATTAAGAGGTCTAAAATTTATTTTTTATATTTACATATATGTTGAGAAGATGGGCGGATGAGACGTTCGCACGCGGTGTCTTTATGGGCGGTTCGTCATAAGGAACTGGGGTCCCCGAAAAATCGGTAATACGTATACATAGATATACGAAGATGAATAGACAGCTTCAAGTACGGACGGTGGACCATATTTTGTACAGTTTTCTTAATGAGAAAACCAAAAAAAAAAAAAAGAAAGAAAAAGAAAAGTATGCTCTACATATCTCTAAATAATAACAGACATGTTTATTAAAAGTCGATACATCAAAACGCGTATTGCATTATTTTAATGCAAATTTATGTACGCCTATTCTCAAATATTTCCTGCATATTAGAAGTTTCGTGCTATTATAAGCTCAGTATTACTTTTTTGTTGCTCGAATGTTTAAAATACTTCATCCACATATTGAATCTATTTTGCGCATAACGTTCACAGAGGCAAGCAAGCAAAGATTTGCGGACTTTTGGAAGTTGCAAGTTTATGGCCTCTCGCGTGTATACGCGTATACGAAGATACCGGGGGCTCGCTGACAAGATCTTAATAAAATTTGTACACTCGGATAAGAGGACCAAGGACGGATGATTTTTCGTTTTTAAAACTTTCAACATCGCGTGCACGACTTTTAATGGATTTTTATACCATTGTCACTATTTGAATTTTTTTTTTTTTTTTTTTCGTAAAGAACTAAATTTTTTACCATCGCTCGCTGTATGGAACATCGTCCAAAAAGTAAACTCGCTGAGTGCTTCGAGCCATTCTATAAATCGAATAAGAGTTGTCGTCGCCGTTACTATTTAGATACCATTAAAAAAAAAAAAACTCCATTATTCCGTCAAGGTCAATATTTTTGTCTCGTCGTGGAATAATACCGGTTGAATCTCCTCGACGATTTTCCCGACAATTCTAAGCGTATGTATAATCTATAAATAAGACAAAAACCCAGCGAAGAGTATATGGAAATTCGTAAATGTTTATATCGCTTTTGTTTTTCAACTGATCTGGAAAACAACATTAAAAAAAAAGACACGAGACGATTTTAATTAATTTACGCAGCAACTGTTTAGGAGATATAATTTTGATTGGATTTTGCGGTATATATGGCCGACTGGATATTCCCGCGTCATTCCCTGCTCCTATGAGGAAAACTTCATCAAAATTCGCGAACTATCCACCGATTCCGCTGTGGTCTCGTCATTCCCCATCCTATTGTTTTTATCCTCGAAGTCGCTTTAAACGCTCCGTCCGTTGGTTCATTTTTCCCATGCCTGCTCGGGTGCGATGAACAATATATATATATATAAATACATACATACATACATACATACATACATACATACATACGTACGTATTTAGATTGGTTGATGAAGATATTTGGCACGCATTATAATTACATTAATAAATAGAGTAGATAATGAGAAAGAATATTTTCAATTCGATTTTTTCTCTCGGTAGTTTGGACATTAGAATTTGATATACACGGGCACTTAATTCTCAAATGAATTATATATAGAATTATATATTATATATGAATTATATATTTTATGTTTATATATATATATATATATATATATATATATATATATATATATATATATTAATAAGTACGCTAATATTATGGTACAAAGTTTTTCCTTTTTCTTTTTTTTAGTAATCGCAACTCGCTTACAAAAGAGAAATCGGTATTTGTTAGCTGCAATTAAGGTTCCAGATTCATACTTGTACAAGGAGCTAAATATTTTATTATGAAAATTATAATATTGCGCCCAAGTGATTTTCCAATTTTCCATGCGAAAATTTGAAAATTACCGCTTTATTTTTTTAGTTTTTTTTTTGTACAGAGTGCGACACAAATTATAATAGACGGTTTATTGTAATTTTCTAGTAAATCTACAAACATATCCTCCCTTCAGTTAATATATATATCTTATTTCTCAATTTTGATCGCGTTATTTGACATTTTGCTTGTCAGTTGAGTCTATTTTCCCAAACATTGTACGTCGCCGAGGAAAATCGTCAGATATCAGTACAACCATATAAAATACCCTCGTACCGGTCCACATAGCACGAGAGTGTGCTATATATCTTGATCGATTATACTTCAGGGACACCGTCTACATTATGTATACAAAATATGTCTGAAAAGAAGAAAAAAAACCCCCCAGTCCTCGCTCTATATCACAAATACTCCCCCGGGGCTGGGTGCTCGAGCGCGCGCGCGTACTTACCGCGTGTAATAATAATCGAGACAGCCGCGAAAAACACCGAATTATGCAACGCTCAAGATCGTCTCCTTATATACCGGATTTTTCCAAGATCGGTATGTGCGCGTGTGCGTGCGTGTGTGTGAGGACAGTACTGCGCGTTCCTTTTCCGACGCGTTTACGGTCATCTCTTCCCGACGGGGCCTCGTGTACACCTATACATACACACACACACATACACGCGCATAATTCGTCTTCCTTTTTCGTGGAGCCAGTTTTAACACACGTGTGTGTGTGTATATACAATGTACACAAAGGGGGCCCCGAATTATTCAAAACTCGATCCTCCGCCCGACCGCTTTTGGACCCCCCCTCCCCCCTCGTGCTCGGACGATGTACGTACCCGCGCGGCGGCCCCACCAACCGCGCACATCCCGATCCCGCGGTGACGGTGCGTCGCTATATAACGCGCGGCCCTGGCTCCCGGCTCCCAATCGCTCTACGGCACCGGGACCAGTTGCTCCACGACAGACGCACAGTAGTCGATCAGAGGCCACAGAGTCGTTTCTGTTGTTGTTCCCCCCGCCGCCGCCGCCGCTTTTGTTCCAGTTGTTTGTTGTTGTTGTTGTTGTTGTTGTTGTTATTGTTGTTATTTGTATTTATTTCCGACACGCGCCCCGTGAGCCATGGAGAGAAACGGCCTCGCCTTCCTGGCGCTCTGCTGCGTCGCCCTCGTGCTCGCGGCTAACGCAGCCGAGTACACGAGCAAGTACGACAACGTCGACGTCGACAGGATCCTGCAGAACGGCCGGGTGCTCAGCAATTACATCAAGTGCCTGCTGGACGAGGGCGCCTGTACCCCCGACGGACGGGAGGTCAAGAGTGAGTGTCGGAATTTTTTTTTTATTCATTTTTTTCTTTTTTTATTTTTTTATTAATGATCCGCAACCCCTCGACCCATCGCTCGTGAAAAAATATTGTACGATTTGAATTTTCGCTTTATTATATGGGGGGGGGGGCGGGTGGTTTCACGGAGAATTCGAGATTTTTTGGGAAATGATTGATATAGAAGTGGTATAGTATATATTAAATAATATACTGGACAAAGTATTGTTAACGGAACAGACGGTAAAAAAATCGAGGAAAATCTTTAGCTTTTATCGTTTTTGTTTCAATTCAAAAATTTTTTTCTGTACCAATAATCTTAATGAATTATAGATAGAATAAAGTTTGTAAAATTTTACTTTTTAACAATTGTCAAAAACGATTTTGCACGTCCTGTTGGAATCAGCTAAAAGAATGAAAAATCCCTTGATCATAAAACACTTGTACATAAAGAAGTACCTGAATATATGAAAAAAAAAAATTACAATCAATGTACAAGCTTAAATACAATAAGCGACTTTTCTTTTAAAGTAATAAATCGGCAATGATGATATTTGGCGACGAAAGCGTGAAAGATATTTATAATAAAAAAAAGACCTACTTTGAGAACAAATGCAGTTCGAAGAACTTTATAAAAGAAAATGTTTAATTTATACACTTCTCTTTTATCAATTTCAAGAAAAGCGATAAACTATTTAATAAATTCCACTGACGATACGGTTCATTTTTTGTTTAAATATTCCTCAACGTATACTGGAATCAACCGCGTATAATGGGTTTCGCGCACAATCAAAAAAATAAGCTTCGATATTCCCTTTCCCGCACGAACGCCAAACAAGCCAGAACGGACAAGAACTTCCAGACAAAAATCAAATTTCTAAAAGAGAAAAAAATAAATAACAAAAAAAAACTCGTTCATCGGCTTTACATACAGGTATTTCCTATACAAACACATGCACGCGTCGAATCTCGCCCGCGATACTTCTTACACGATGTATACCGAGTTTTGTCGCCTTTTTACTACGGCGCGCACGGAGTTCAATACACTTTCTCTCCCTTTCTTTGGGCGCGAAGCCGTCATCGTCATAAGTACTATATACTTATACATACATACATACTAGTCGAGGAGATCTTACGTAAGCCCCTCGCGGGCAATTTGAACTTTCACGCGCGACTCGGCGCGGGCGAGCACGCTTGTATGTATATATATATATATATATATATATATATATGTGTGTGTGTGTGTGTGTGTGTATGTAACGTATATAAGTGTGTCGAAGGCGAGTTGTGCCGCTTGAGTAACCCGTTCGATGCCTTATATACATGCATACTGGAGTGCGAGACGAGGCGCGAGTATAAAAGCATTCGTTATAATATATACATCGGTTAAGGAATAATAAAAAATCATATCGTCCGCGCGCTATTTATTAATGCGGAACGCGAGAAATTGACGTTATATTATACATGCGAAATGAAAAATGAAAGCCGCGCTCGGTTTGGCGCAAACACAGCGTAATAGCCAAGCGTAAAATTGACGAATTAGTCGTACAAATCTAGGCGCTCGCCTCATTTACGATATTTTACGAGTACTAACGATTTATATTATAGCGCGAATAGATTTTTGGTACTCTGTTAGTTTGTTTTGTGCTGCACGAGTATATTTAAATTGAATTAATTGCCGATATCTATTAAACAATTATTTAAATAATAATAATCATAGATAATGATTTCGTCGTTTAATTTTTAAATTGAAAGGATGATAATCGATACCATTAGTAATAAAATCTTATTCAATTTAATAGTTGAATTTATATCATATTTTACCGAATGAAAGTTAAAAATTTCTTTTATGATTTCAGAAACTCTTCCCGATGCATTGTCAACTGGTTGCGTAAAATGCAATCCTAAACAGAAATCAACAGCTGAGAAAGTCATCAATCATTTGATGTCAAAACGACCTGGAGACTGGGACCGACTAGTTAAAAAGTACGACCCCAACGGCGAATTCAAGAAGCGTTACGACGCCAAAGGAACGATATTTTAAACTAGATAAAGTCATTTAAAGTCACAAAGATTTAAATATATATACATTCATATATTTAGATTATTTTATGTGAAAAACTTTTATACACGACATTTTCTGTAGTCAGAAATCATTCAATTCATCATTATTCACTCAAAGTTCTGCAATAGCGCTTAATTAAATAAAAGTAATGTTCGTGAATCCTGAATCCATATGAACATACATCAATCAGTCAACTGCTCATTCTACCCGTCGCTTCTTCACCAAGGAGCCAAGCTGAAACACAAAAAGAACTTTAATATTTTTTACTGTACAACAAAAAGGAAAGACTGTTAAGTTTTTGTTACTTCAATTAAATAAGAAACTATTGTAATTTCTAAGTTTAATAAAAATGAGATAAAATCGTTATAAGTCGTTTTATTAAATAAAAACTTACAAGATCTGATATTGCTGGCAGGTTGTTTGTTTGATCTGCTACGGCAGGTTCCTGTTCTCGAACATCCTTTGGTGCTGTTTTTTTCATATTCCTATGCTGTGGAAATGTGGGCATCAACTTTGGATCACATGCTGCAAAAAAAAAATTCGTTTAAAAAATAAATTTATGTTATAAAATACTTAAATAATCATTTCCTCACGTAAAGGTGCTTCTTTGAAATAACTACTCTGCAAACATTCCTCAGCTGTAGCTCTTTTTTTGGGATCATACATGAAAAGGAAATTCAATAATCTAAGACCTGCTGCACTTAGCCATGGAAATCTTTGTTTTAGATTATTATATGGTTGTTGTTTGAGTGTGAAATTCTGTAGTGCAGGTAGAGAATTAAATTCTGGCCAAATAGCTTCACTAGGAGTTCCTAGTAGATCGACTATCAATTCTAATTGTTGGATTTCTGATCGTCCAGGTAACAAAGGTCTATGTCCAAGAAGTTCACCTAATATTGAATTAGTTTAAATCAACATTAAAAACAATACAAACAGTAGATTAAGAATTAATTAATTATTGATGAACATTTCTTATAATTCTTAATTATTTTGTTAAATAACTAAACTTAGATTCTAAAAGCTAATGTAATTACGAAAAGTAATAAATTAATTTGGCTACCTAAAATACAACCAGCTGCCCACATATCTACTGAGGTAGTTTGTGTTTTGGCTTGTAACAATAACTCTGGAGCTCTATACCAAAGAGTTACAACTCTAGGAGTCATTGGCTTCAAGGGTAAACCAAACCACCTTGCCAGTCCAAAATCTGCTATTTTTACGCATCCTTTGTCAGTCATAAGTAAATTTGATACTTTTAAGTCTCTGTGCACTACAAAGTTATGATGCAAATATCTCAACCCTTTCAAAACCTGTAGCATAATACATTTTACTTGACTTTCAGAAAATGGTGCTTGCATATTATCAAGTAAACTTGCAAGATCTTGTTCACAATATTCCATAGCTAAGAATATACTTTCTAAACTTCTTCCCACTACTACTTCCTTAAGTTGAACTATATTTTCATGTCTGCACGATAAAAGGACACTTATTTCTCGTAATCCACTAACTGGCAAACCATCTTTTTCATGTTCCATTCTTACTTTTTTCAATGCAACTACTTTATCACTTTTTGTGTCTCTTGCTCGATAAACAATACCATAGGTGCCTTCTCCTATACGATTAAGTTTCTCAAATTCAGAGACAAATCTGCATTTTCCTAGCTGGAATGATAAAGATTGAGATAATTAACATCTTATAAGATTAAAATTACCTAAACAAAAACTTTAAATAATCATAGATCAAATTCAATAAATAAAAAACCATTTTAAATATGGATGTATGGCTTTTTATTTAATAAGGTATATCATTCAAACACTTTCAGAAAATTAAATTTAGAAAAAAAATATAAAGTATTAATATTATTATTTTATTTAATTTTTTAGAGATTTTGTAAAATATAGCTTTATAAAACGAATATAATAATAAAATTGTTTCATTTTTCAGAAAAATGTTAAACATTTCATTTATTATTATGTTTAATAGTTTAAAAAATGTATTCTTACAACATCTTGTTCTGGAATTTCCATAGGTTTTCCAGTAAGGAATGATGTCAAGACTCCTTTACGTGTTATTGGAGCTGTAGGGTCAGATCCAGCTTCCAGTGAACCTTTTTTCTCTGTATCATTGGTTTCTCCTGTTTTCTTCCTTGACGAATTTTCTTCTTAAAAATATAATTATTTTATATTCGTTTTAAATAATTTTTCTACTACATAGGTTAAATAAGCATTTGTTTAATTGACATTAAAAATATCATGAATAGATCAATATTTAATATTTCTTGACTTAAATTTTAGTGTGTAGACTTACCTTTCGTCATTTTTAATAATATATCTGGAGATTATTATATATTAAATAAGTGCGCTATTTATATGTTTAATAGATTCACGGTTGTTTCACCTTTGCTTTACCTAACCTATACAACAATCAACTTGAAGTGGAAATGCCGAAATGGATGCATGCAATGGCGTAAGGCGCAAGCGCAAAGTGGTAAACAATAGTATAAACTGCGGAGCGCGGTGTAAACACTCAATAGTCCGTGCAGTAACTGGTAAAATGGAGGTATGGACAAGTATGGATAAATACATGGTAAATTGATAAATGGCTTGTAAAATGTATGTATATAAATAATAATAATGAAATAAACATATTGAAGATGACTTCGCAAAGCGCACACTGTTTAGGATTATTATGTCGCCATCATATGTAAGCCAAGGAATTAGCCCTCTATAAAAAGTTCCCTATATTTAATTTTCTATTGGGTAACGATTTCTAATGATAAATATTTGTTTATTTATTTCATTTATGATTTCATATGGTGAATAATTGGAAAATTAAACTTGCAATGTAAACTTTTTAAAAACTTAAGAGCCGATGTATATATTTATTCCCCATGCAATCGCCGTATAATAATTTTCATCGATATTCGTGTGGAAATATATAGTTTTCTAGATATAAAAATTATCTCCATGAATTATATATAAACGAATTTTTTAAAGTTATTTACATTTTATAAAAAAGATAAATGTGATATATAGGACTAAGTTCGTATATAAGGATCAAATTAATGATGTAAAAATTAACAATTTTGTAAAACTTTTTACTGAAGAATTTCATCAAGCATATTATTTTTTCTTCAGTGTAATAAATTCGGCTATTTAAATTGTGCTATAGAAAATTTTTATCAGAATTTCTTTCTTAAAGTCTTATTCTTAAGTGCTTTATTAAAAGGTAATAATAATTATAGTCTATTTTTTTATCTGCCTTTATACTTTTATTAAAAGTACCCTCCTTAACATCTAGTAAATTGGACAAAAAGGAGCACATGTGAGTACGTGTGGTGACACCAGGCGACACCAGCCAGAAATATATTTTTTTCATATTGGTAGCAATTATTATTAAAGGTATTTGGCGCGAATGAATACGCCACATGACACGGACACATTGTGCGCGATCCTGTTGATCTACGCTGATCTACGTACATAAATATAATTCTTTTAGTATGTGAATTTTTTAATATTTAATTTTTTAAATATTACAATGGCAACACTTGCGGTTCAAATTGTCACAGAAGAGATTGAAAAAGTAGCGAACGAAAACGGTTCTTGTGAAATTCATTCTAAAATAGCAGTTGAAGAACTTTCTGCTGATACATCAGAAAATATTAGGCCGAATCTTACAAACGAAAATTTTGCTGATAGTGGAATTTCAACTTGTAAAAGTGACAGTGACACTTCGGTTTTAACAAGCAAAGGAGGGAACGATGAAAAACTTAGTAATGCAGATTCAAATCAAGGAACTCACTTGGGAAAGGATCTAAACATAAGTCAACATTCTAAAGAACAAACTAAATTTAATATAGACTGTTACTCTCAAGAAAGTAAACAAAGTAATTATAATTTTAAAGAAACTTTTAAAGAAACTCAAACTACACAAAATAGTAATACTGGCTCAAGTTCCATTTTAAATAGTAGCCAAATTATTAATAATGATGATGACAATTCTTGTTCTTCTATATCAAGTTCTGCATCAACTATTAAAATTAGTCAATCAACCTTTGATGAATTAAATGATAATATTAATTCATCCTCTCAAAATAGTAGAAAGAATACTTCACCTAAAAACCAATCTCATGAAAATGAAAAAACTTTAAATAAGGATAAAAATCTAGATACTAATTTAGTGCAAGATAATGAATCTTGTTCATCTTTTACAAGTTCATTTTCTAGATCTCTTACTAAAGGCAGTCAACTACAAATCTCTAATTCAGATGAAGAAAGCAAATCAAGATCTAGCTTCCAGTCAGAAAGTCAATGTTCTTCTACAAAACAGGGTGAAAATGGAGATGTCTATAAACGAAGTCAGAGTGTTAAGACTGATATATCTGAAGATTCTAATGCTCATTCACTAATTTCACGTTCAAATACTGAATGTGCCATTAAAAATAATCAGTTTAGAATTACTCAATCAGATGATGAAAGTAATTCTGGATATGACTTGAAATCATCTAAAAATAATTCACCAGTAAAAAAAAATGAAGTTGAAATAAATCAGCCAAAAAAATACTTAAGCATTGTAGATTCAGATTCTGAAGATGAAATAATAGCAAGACCAAAAAAATTAAGCAAGAATGAAAGAAATACTGGGTTTGATACAAAAGTCTTTAAACGTGATAAATCCTCAGACCTTGAAAAAAAATCTATAATCAAAAACAAAAGAAAAATGTTGGACAGTGATTCAGACGAGGAGTTAGCTACTTTAGCCAAAGCTTCTAAAGAAAGTCCATCTAACAGTGAAATAGATAGTAATAATAGTTTAAACGATGGTTCTAAATCAATTAATGTAAGAAAATTTTTAATTTTACTAGATAAATTTGTAGCTTTAAAATATTAATCAAATATAATTTTTTTAGAAGTCTAACAGAATAAGCAATATAGTGGATTCAGATTCAGAGAGTGGCAGTGACAATCAAAATGAGTCTAAAAATTTTTCTTCTTGTGAAGAAAATGATCCTGAAAATAATAAACAAAGAAAAAAATCAGAAAAGAAGAGAACAGTAATTATTTACATGATTATTTGTATTTTATAATTAATATTTTTTATAATTAATAAGTTTCAATCATAATAATTTTATATTATTTACTGGATTAATCCTGTTAATCTCAAAATGATATCAATTTGATATTAACTCAAGTTTAATATTAATATTATTGTTTAACGTTTTCAGCTATAAGTATAAATTGTAATAAATAATGTCATTAAGTCGTTCAGTACTTTTTGAATTCTTTTATATTTTTTTATAATCAATTTAGTTTTAAACATAAAATAATAGCTTAGTATTTAGTTTTATTTTAGTTTCTTTCAAATATGATATTTTTAGTTAAAATTATTCTTTTTTAATTTCAACTTATTCTTTAAATCTTTTTTTAGTTTTTATTGTTTCTGAAATTCATCTCTTTGATGAAATTCTTCTTTAAAGTATGGTTTGATGAATAGTGATAAAAACTTCGGTGATATAATATCTGATAAATAATCTGTTACAGTATAATTTATAAAGAGCATGATAGAAAAAAAGTTGTTTGAAAATTCTCTATTTACATTCATCTTGTTAATGATTAAATGATATAAGTATTAAAAATAGGTTGCTACGGTCATATAGTATTTTTATATTTATTGATTTTTATCTTTATTAATAACATTAGCGCTAATATTTATTTATTCTCTTAGTACATTCTATTTCATATCATTATAATGATACATATTAATATAATCATATATAAAAGACAAGTAATACAATTTTTTCAATCTAACATGTATACTTATAATTATATTCTATATATATTAAATTAATTATTTAATTTTTAAATATTAAATTTATTTGTAGGGTTCTGCAAGAGCATCTAAAGATCTAGCAATGCAACAAATTCATAGTGAAACGCAACGTCTAATTCGAGAATCATCATTATCTCTTCCATATCACAAACCTAAGCAACGTACACTTCAAGAATTTTTAAATAGAAAAAAACTAACATCTACCATTCCTAAAAATTTAACATGTGCAGAAAAAGTCAAAATGTTCTCTGAAGTAATTAGGTAGATATCTATGTTTTTATACAAAATTCATTGATTCTATATACCAATTTTTTTTTAAATTTTTAGTAAAGTTGTAAAAGAAAAAGAAAAAGAAGCTGAAATATTTTATAAATCATCTGACTCTGAAGATGATAAAGAAAATAATGAAACGATACTGGCAGTAGATCAAGTGAATATAAAACATGATAATAAAAACGAAATTCTACCCGAAAATATTGATACCTCTGATGCAATTAATATTGGAGACACACAGAAATTAACTCAAGATTCCATTCAAGACTGTCATAATAAACGAGAAATTTTGCAGCAACGATCATTAGATTTTGGAGTTCCCAGAAAACTGTTCATGGAAGATGCAATTCAAATGGAAGAAACTGAACATACTCAAGCATCGAAAGAAAATCAAGACGAAAATTTTAATAGTGATGGAATATTAGCTATAAAAAAGAAAATTAAAGAAGTGAAGTCTGGATTGAGAGAATCTAGCATTCCACGAAAATTATTTTCAGAAGATATTGAAGAAATGGATACAGAAGTGGAAGATAATAAAAGTAGTACATGTACATCAGAAGGAATGGATAATCATATTTCAAAAACTTCAGAAACTGCAGAAAAAAATTTGGAAAATTGTGAAACTGCTACTGAACTTGAAAATAGCACTGAAGACTTTGTACTGAATATGTCAGAAACTGAACTTGACGTAAGTGATGATAAAAAATTAAAAGAAACTAGTAAGACAAGCGAGTCAAGTATTCCAAATATTATCGAGAATCAAGAAAATATAATGATAGCTGAAACACCGTTTTTAAGCCATAAAGATCTTCCAAGATCAAATAGATTGTCAATATCTCATTCAAAAGATCAAAGTACTATTGAAAATGATTTACCAAATACAGAAAAATCTAAAGAATTAGATGAATCAATCTTAAAATTATCTAAAGAAGGCGATGAAATTATTGATAAAAACGTGTTACGTGACGATTTTGGACTGCCACCTGAGTTTGATGAACCTGTAAAAAAATTAAATAGAAGACAACAAATATTAGCTAGAGCTTTAAAGACTAGACCAATAATCAAAGCATCACCTGGTTCAATAATTGAGTTTACAGATTCAGCCGAAATGAAAGAAGGAGTCACAAAATTATTAGATAGATTTGCACGACACTCAGCAGTAACTAAACCGAATGCAGATAAAATTGCTGAAGTAAAAATAGTACGTACGGAAGGAGTAGGCGATGATATTCAATTGATTGAGGAAATTTTACCGTTTAACAAGACTATTGTTGATGATGATAGTACGAAAGAAAGTAAGCCAGGTGAAAAGTTGCAAAAATTGAAGGAAGACTTAAGACAAAAAATTGCTTCTGCAAGAAATGAAGAATGGAAACAGAAGAAAGAGTATGAAAAGGAAGAAGGAGAAGAAGAGACAAAATGTAAGGGTGACGATTTTTATGAAGGTTTACCTGATGAGGAAGAGCTTTTGGAAGATGAAGAAAGTGGTGAGAGTGAGCCAGAGGAAAATGATATACTTATCATTGACAAAAAAAGATCGAAGTGCGAATTCGGAGATGAAGAAGCTGAAGAAAGTGAGACCGAAGATGTTGATGAAACTGATGCAGTAAATGAAGATGATGAAAAGAAGACAGATGATGGAGAGCAAGAAGATGAAGAAGAAGATCAAGAAGAAGATGACGATGAAGATGAAGTTGAAGATGAAGATGAAGATGAAATTGATGATGAGGATGAAGAAAGTAATGATGCAAATGTACGTAAAATATCTATATAGATTTTAGAATTAACATTCTTTTAATTAATAAAAAGTAGATTATTTAAGAACTATTTCTTTTTAAAATTGAAAAAACAAAATCAACATTTTAATAATGGTTTATTAAATACAATTTGCAGGAATACAATTACAAACCAAAGAAACTCAAAAGGATTATAAGACCTGTCGAGGATAACTCAAGTGACTCGGATTCAAATTCAAGTAACTTTATTATTGAGAAATTATCGTTTGAGAGCGCAAAAGAAGATGAAGATATTTTTGCCTCTCAAACAAGTAATGATAATATGGAAATAGACGTGATTCCACCCTTTCAGATTCGTGACCGTTGTGGTTCTGATTCGCGAAGTCAGTCTTGCAAGACGCCTCTGCCTAAATCAAACAATATACTTAGCATGATTTCTCCTGTAGCACAACTTACGGTATTAAATACGTCTCTCGACTCAGCGAAAAAATCTGCTTCAAAAATGGAAGCCTTTGAATTTAGCCAAATTTCTGCATCTAATACACCTTCCGATAACAGGTCAGCACATTAATATTTTTATTATTTATTGTCTTTCTTATCATATAATTTTTATCTTGTTTCTAATTTTCAGCGATAGACCACAAACTACCTGTAACATGGAAAAAATGATTAATCTGCAAAAGAAGTTATTCGAAGATACTCCAGAATCCGTGAATGATGAGGAAATTCTCGCTATTTGTTCAGGTAAATTTGATCAAACTCAGTTTACTGAAAGATTTGGAAGAAATATTCGAAATGACGTAACGGATTCACAAATAATGGATGTTTGTTCAGGAGCATTTGTTACACAAGCGGATGGTTTGAAAAAATTGAATGCAAATAAATCTAAGGTGAATTATGCTGATGGAGTATTAAAGACATCCGGCAAATGTGCTCAAAATGAAGTTACAGATTCTCAAATAATGGATGTATGTTCTGGAGCTTTCGTCACGCAACCGGCTGCAGATGTGAAACAAACGGAAGTTAATAATTCGAGGTCGAATGATGACGATAAGACATTAAAATTGTTCAAGAAAGATGCTCAAAATGAAGTTACAGATTCTCAAATAATGGATGTATGTTCTGGAGCTTTCGTTACACAGCCAGCTGCAGCTTTGAAACAAACAGAAGTTAATAATTCGAGGCCGAATGGTGAGGATAAGACATTAAAATTGTTCAAGAAAGATGCTCAAAATGAAGTTACAGATTCTCAAATAATGGATGTATGTTCTGGAGCTTTCGATACGCAACCGGCCGCAGATGTGAAACAAACGGAAGTTAATAATTCGAGGCCAAATGACGAGGATAGGACATTAAAATTGTTCAAGAAAGACGCTCAAAATGAAGTTACCAATTCACAAATAATGGATTTATGTTCTGGACCGTTTTTCAGTCAGTTACCAAGTATGAAAAAACCGGAAGCCTCTAATACAAACGTACAAGTGAACGACGAGTCGTCTCAGGATATAATTTTAACCCTCGAGGATGAAGAAGTAAGCAGCCCACTGCAGACGACAGCTTCGGTAAAGAGGAGTGACGAATCGATGTTTAGTAGCGATTCTAAAAGTCCTGTCAATAAACCATTTAGTTTTAGTAATTTGACCTCGAAAAATCCGATGGAGGCTTGGTTGAAGAATGCCAATGAAAAATCAGCGACAGGTCATATGCCACAGAAATCCAACGTTTCGGATTCGCAACTCTTGGAATTGTGTTCGGGTCCATTTCTTTCACAGCCAGTAGATTTAAAAGAACTAGAAAATGATAAAGCATCAGAAATTCAAAAAAAGAAAGACGAAGACTTAAAGCATACTGTTAAGAAGGTAAATATTAATTTCTTTATATGCAATTTTTTTAAACAAAAACATTATGAAACCAAATAAAAATACTAAAATTAAAAAATCATCTTATTTAACATTTATTTTATAAAATACAAATATATAATGCTATGTATAATGCATTGATCTTTCTCTCTGAATTTGTTTTAAAATTTGTAGAATATTTGATTTGTTCAAAGGATTTTTTAATTCGGCGTTGTTTTGATATTAAATAAAAAAAACGAAGATTTATATTTTATAAATTAATCAATTATGTCCCTTAAAAATTCAATACAGTTATCATAAATCATAATTTCGAAAACTTGTTACAAGTCAAGAGAAAAACTGGTGATTTTTTCCTAAAATTTAAAATATTAAACATAGATTTTTTCTATTGTAGTAATACTAATTGGTTGAGTCGGTAAGCACACGTGCTTGTCGCATTGTGTACCGATTCAAAGGTGTTCGTGATTCGTGTGCCCGAGTTCAATTCTGAGTTAAAATACATTTAACGGATGAATTTTAGAAATATTACCTATTGTGGATTTATATAGATGTCCGAAAGCGATATCGGCCCAGTTGTCTGTGTTTATAATGCCTCCGAAAAGGGCTTTATAGTGCGTTAAAAGAATAAATTAAATTAAAATTGAATAAATAAGTGTCCGTATGTCAAAACGTTTTATGTATTTAGATTTTATACTTTACTTGAATTTTTTTTAGATTTACTTTTCTTCATTGAGATTTTATAAATGTACGTATCGCTAGTATCGAGAAAACTTTTTAAGATATATAATTAAATATATACTAAAATACTTTGAACTTGACTAATATTCAATATAGTATCCTAAAAAAAAAAGAATGATGTAAAACGTCTTAATATGTATGTGTTGTGTAATTTCGGATTGAATATAGGAGCAAAACAATTTTTTTTATTTGTTTACTTTTGAATATAATAATGATAAATTAATCTCACGCTATTTCTCTATTATAACTTGTTAATTAGCTTTCTTCGATTATATTTAAATTATATTTAAAACTACTACAGGATAAAAAAGATTCCAAAACAAAAAAACACGAATCGTCTACAAAAGAAGAAGAATCGCAACAGCTTGCTTATAGAATAGTTTCGTCCGACGAAGATGACAATCCCGACGTTAAAAAAGCTCAGCGCAAGAAAAAAGCCCTGAAAAAGAAAAAGGTTCAAATTCTCCAATTATCGGACGACGAGGACGCCAGTCCCAATGAATTTCCCGACGAAGAGGAGAGCGAAATCGAGGAGGAGGAGGAGCAGGAGGAGCAATACGTCGATTATGATTCCGACGAAAACGAGGTTATAGTCGTGCCGAAGAAGGAAATTAAAAAGGTGGCGGCGAATTTCCTGGAGAACGAGGCCGAACTGAGCGAGAGCGAATGGGGCTCGGCCGACGAGGACGAGCATGACCTGGATAAGCTCGAGGCCGAGGAGGGCGACGCCGAGAACATCGACGAGGCCAAGATGAAAAACGAATTGGACAGGATTCACATGAAGCAGATAATGGACGAGGATCAGAGAGAGGTGAGGATGCTTCAGGAGCTTCTGTTCGACGACGGGGACTTGCATTCCGAAGGCGCCGGACGCGAGAGGAAATTCAAATGGAAAAACATCGGTAAATACGGTTATTTCATTATTATTATTATTATTATTATTATTATTATTATTATTGTTGTTGTTGTTGTTGTTGTTGTTGTTGTTGTTGTTGTTGTTGTTGTTTTTAATTACGCACGCTTGTTCAATCTATACATATAAAAAATACGATATACAATGGCTATTCTTTCAATATATTGAAATTCTGTGATTTTCATGGAAATCCTGGGAAATTTAGACAGCCTTGGCGACATTACCTTGGAAAGAACGGATGATAATGGCGATTTGATAGACGAAGAAATTGATCCTGAAATGGAGTCGCAAATGCGCAAAATGAGATATGAACAGCAAAAATTCCTGGAGGAAACCGAGGTAGGAAGACTTTCAGTATCTTGGCGATTATAAGACGCTTCGACTCGGCGAGGCATTAACAATTTTCCGTATTTATTTATTTAATAGAAAGACGCGGAAAAGCGTTTGTCGGACGACTTCAACGAGAGTGGACTGACGAATTTTGGATTGAAAGTCGTCAGCGTACGCTCGTCCACGAAATTATCGACGACGGAGCAGAAAATCGGCAAGGCGCATTCGGTGGCCGCGGCAAATTTGACGATTACGAATCGCTCGTCGAGCCTTGCCAAGAAAACGGGCATCGGTGCAAAGAGCTTCTCGATCGTATGTATACGACGGCGCTGAGCTCGTTTAAAAGGGCGTTTAATCTCGCTTAAATTCACGCACGTCCATATGTAAACGCTATTTTGTTTGCTTCGCAGTCTAACGTGAGGGGCTCGTTTCTATCGAGGGGCGAAGATGCATTGGTCCGTATAGCGCAGCATTTGCCGAAGACGAGCAGCGAACCCGTAAGTGCAGCGGGTAAACGAAAGTTCGTTTTTCAGCATCTCAGCCCGTCCGTGGCAACGGAGGTGCAAGATAATAACGAAGACGACAGCGACAATACTCCGGACAAAGATGCGCAGAAGGTAAAACTGAGAGTAATTTGTTTTGTTTTATTTTTTATTTATTTTTTTTTTATTTAAAGTATTTAATACTATCATTATGACGATTGTCTAAATATTTTAGAACCGTAAGCGGAGAATATTTTCAAGTCAGACGCCGAGAACTACAAAAAAATTAAAAGTCGACGATCGAGCACCGGGAAAAAAGTTGTTTTAACCATGTATTTTAGTGTTTATACCTTAATATTGTTAATAATTAGTAAATATCTATGTGTAAATATAAAGCGAATCGTTAAATTGACATGTAGTGACGTAATTGTACAAAGATATGAAATGGAAGAATATTTTGAATATATAAATATAGTCAATATTGTTGTACAATTATTGTGTTCTGATTATTTTTCTTCACAATACTGACATGATGCTTGAGACACATCGAAGCAAATTACAACTTATAATTCGAAATGTAGCCATTCATTCGAAAAATTAAAGGTTTTTCCAATGTCAGATCTATCCGAAGATATTTAAGGGCGAATTGGAAATCAATGGATATTTTTGTAGAAAATAAATAAATATTTCCCTTATAAATGTGACATCCATTAAAATTTAAATAATTTTTAAAACATCGGCTCGCGTCTATTGCGATTCTTATAACAACTGTATAATTAACGCAACTGAACCATTAACTGAACTAAAGTATCAGACGAGCGTCAGGATGAAAAGAAAAAAGAAAAACAAATAAACAAAACAAAAAAATAATTAGCGAACGTCGAAAGAATGAACGGTCTTTCAATCGCAGTTTACTATACGTAGGAATGGCATAACTCTATGTCGAAAGCACTAATGCGGGCAACGTCGGTATTGGAAAACGGTCTAATATATATATATATATAGACATCGAATGGCTGCGGTGCCTATATACCGTCGTCTGCCGACCAGCCGCTATATAGCTCGATATTTAATGTAATTCTATCCAATAATGCACATCCTGGCCTTGGGCAAGATATGTATACATATACATATACATATACATATACATATACATATATATATATATATATATATATATATATATATATATATATATATATATGTACATGTTCTGCACCACTCTCCTCTCGCTCCCACCTTTGTTTTTTATTATATTTTTTGTCTCCCTCTTTCCTGCCGCGTCGCGTGTATAAAACGTATATACTCGCATGCCCTCGGCAAACAAATTTGAAAGGTATGTGTGTGTGTGTGTGTGTGTGTGTGTGTGTGTGTGTGTGTGCGCGTGTATTGAGCTATATATGTACATATATCCAGGGCGTAAAGCCGAGCTCCGTATTGTGCCGACCGTGTGCATTATGTACGGGGAGCACGCGACGCGTGTGCATCGAGCATTGTTTTGTCGACGTTATGCTTAAACGTTCGTTACTCGCCGCGCTCGCCACCCTTCTGGGCTCCTTGCGAGAGGCTCACAAAAATTGGGCCAAGTTAAATTATTCGTATACCGCGTTGTAACCCGGGGTCACGGGGGCCGGGGGGTAGGGCAGGTGGACGAAAAAGCCAGGTAACGATGTTTGTAAGGGATGTTCGAGATCGCGAACGAAACAGCATTCGTAAGCGCGTATTGTCGTTTCAACGAGCATTTGAATGGTAGATGGGCATTCGGTTATATGTAAAAGTTTAAAAACGTTGAATTTTTGTTTTTGTTAAAAGAGATTCAGAGTTGATATTTACTTAATTCTTTATCTATAAGAGAACACGAAGTGCGTGAATCGATCGCTGATGATCTGCTGGGGTATCCAGCGGCACACCGCATTCGCAATGACGCTATTATTATATATAACGTTCTGCTTTTTGTCCCTTCTTCTTGTGCTCTTGTCACAAATTTTATTCTTAACATTTCGACAGACATATGATTTTCATTTTGATTTTTTCAACAGATACGGAATCTTTTTTCTACATTCATGCTAAAATTGTCGTTTATATGGCCTTGTAAAAAATGTAATTATATAAGTTGAACGTTTCCTTAATCCATTGTCGCCATGTCCTCTTATCACTTAATTTTTGTCTGATAAGCCAAGAATTTTACGATTGGCGAGATTTCTGTAACTGTTGAGCTCGAGGCTCGATCCTTGCTTTCTTCCCGTGAACAGATTGAATTTTGTAATTGTGCCTTTCTTTCTACTTGAATCATATCGAAAGCAGCGTCACGATAATCTTTGCTTTCTCGCCAGTTTTCCAACCATTCAGTGCTTTATTCCGAGTCGATCATCAGTCTGGCTCAAAAATCACGTAAAGTCAGATGAAAATTCATCGACTACATCGATTCTTAATCGATTTAAAAACTTCATTTCTTGAAAGCCGTAAATTTAATGACAATTATAATTTCAATTTCTTCAAACAACAACTTTAAAGATGGCTTTTTCGACGCCTCTCACCGATTTCGCTGCAAAAAAAAAAATAAGATTTTTCAATCTATTGCTAGAAATTTTACCTCGAAATTTTTTGTCGACTTAAAATCGACCTACCAAAAGACATTTTCATCAATTTTAAGATAATATTCTTCGATTGAACAAAATTGTGAATAATCCCCACGAATAGCACGAGTTACGTTTCGAAATTCGAACAATAGGGATTGCATACGATGTAGAAAAAGTTTTTTTTGCTGAAAAAATATCGAGTATAATTCTCATCTATTAGATTTAGGTGGGGCTGTTATTGTAATGGCATTCAATCAATTATTTATAAATATTATGAATTCTAAGACACGTCTTTCGAGCGTTTAATATTGCAATGCTCATTTAGCACACGGCGTGTATACATGTACATAAAAGCTACAAAATTAAATTATTACTTACATTTGACTAATTAATTGCGACATCTCGTTAATAATTAAAGATAAAACTTAACGACCAAAGTAAAAATGTTTATACATCAATAATGTATATAATAGATATAAAGCCACCTTTTGTAAACGACGTCGTTTTTGGGCCAATAGCACGAAACAATAATCATTTTCGTTGCGCTGGACATTGTATAAATAATATAATATATTGCATTATATTATATATATATATATATATATATATTTATAGAAAGTGCTATATGTACCACTATATATGTACCTCCAGGTATATACATGTACATATACTATAAGCATCGATCGAAATGACTAGGATTCGGGAGAGATTAAAGGGCGCGCCATGCCATCAGAAGAATGCCATTAGCCAGTAGCATCCAGAAGGACCGCGTACCGTAAATATGTTCCTCATTCCTCTCTCTCTCTCTCTCTCTTTCTCTCTCTCTCCCTGTGCGCGGGTGCGCCGGCGTTCCAGAGCGCTCGAAGTCTATTCGCGACCGCGGGGGTGGCGGATGGAGGGATGGAGGGAGGGGGGAGGACGAGGTGCGCGCATCAGCAACGTTCAGTTGGGGGGTGGTTCCGAGACGGGGGCGTTGCCGCACGACCGCTCTTCCGCCTATATATATATGTGTGTGTGTGTGTGTGTGTGTTTTGTGTGTGTGTAAGCCGATTATATATATATATATATATATATATATATATATATATATATATATATATATTCAGGGGACATGAACGGCGCGCCCACGCGCGCGTCCGCTCTGATGCCGTGGTGGTAGAGGAGGTGGAGGAGGAGCAGGATGAGGACACATTAAAATCGACTGAAATATGCAGGAGGCTGTGCAGGCGCGCGCGCGCGCCAAAAAGCCAAAACGACATCGTCGACTCTGCTTCCCTCCACCGCGATGGCCTGCTATATCTCTGCCCCGATGTGCTCTTATACGGATAGATTATATATATATATATATATATATATATATATATATATATATATATATATATATATATATATAATATATAGATAGTTTTGGACTTTACCGATGAGTAGACGTACGCGCGCGCTTCTATACGTATGTGTATGTACGCGCTTTGAGACGCTGTATGAATTTTGCATTTTCTCCCCGGAAATTCTTGCGCGCTGGTGCACTTTCTCACGGCTTTATATATATATATATATATATATATATATATATGCGTGTATGTGCGTATGTATATAGCGAGAGGACTTTAGCTGAATGTTTTATACCACTCCTGAAGGACGTTTCTTTAGTATTTTTTGTTTTTTTTTCTTTTTTTTTTTAATAAGGACGCCTTCCTATACGGATATTTTCAGAGAGTGCTTTTATTTAAAAAAGTTCGAATATTTTTTTGTAATTGTATGCAAATGAGTGAACTGTTTGGAAAGTTGGCTTGTTAAAAAATTTATATATGTATATATAAGTAAATGTATCGGAGAGCTTTTTGCTCCTATAATTATGCGTACGCTGGATGTACACTTATTGCCGTTCTAAAAATAATGCGCGCACAAAAATAGTAAAATAATTTATTTTTTCAGATTGGGGATTAGGTAATAAATTTTACAAATCCGGAGCACTGGCGGGAATTAAAGTCTTTTTCCACGTTTAAGCCACATTAATATTAACAGCAAAAATGGTCGTTTTTCTCTATAAAGCCTGTTTTATCGAAAAATGTAACTTGCGCATTTTCCAAATACCATTTATTAAATATTAGCACTTTTCTTGAGAGACCGCATTTAAAGTTACATCTATATATATATTTACATCTATATATATATCTATATATATCTATATTTTGTGTGTGTGTGTGTGTGTGTGTGTGTGTGTGTATGCTGGTATATAAGGAACATGTTAATATTTATAATTCTATTATTGTTCCATTATGAGAAAATGAGAAATATAGTAAATTTACTCGGCACTTTTATTATATTTAATAGTACAGTTTCACGGTCTCTTATTGTATTATTTTACCTGTATACTTTGATCAAAACTTTATTAATTCATCATGAAAAAGTCACGATAATATTGTAGAAGTGATGAATCATATTTGCAATGAATTTCTGTTTCAAATCAAAATCTATTGAAATCCATAATAATTTCATAATTTTACTATATTCTGTACTTATTGGTTCATGGATTATAAACTTACATGAATTTATTATCATATTTGACGTTAATCTAATGTAACAAAAAATTCTTCTTTCATTCTTTATATACTTTTTCTTAATGTTTAATTCTAAAGTACGTTTTTTTTGCCCGTATAAACTTCGTTTGTCCTTTCTCGTATATATATATATATATATATATATATATATATATATATATATATATATATATATATGCATATGCGTTAACATATTTAAACGAGATAATATAATGGAAACATTATGAAATTTTCAATCATGGATAAAGCTCAATGAAGACTAAATCTCTCATTGAAACTGATAATTGTTTGTAAATAATAAGTGTAAAAATTTCATTGTAAAAGAAGTGCAGAGGTTGAAAATGTTTTCCTGCCTTGACTTTCCCTAATTTATTTTTTATATATATATATATATATATATATATATATATACATATATATATATATATATATATATATATATATATATATATGTATATAAATTTGAAGGGGTATATTAAAGGATTTTTATCGATTGAGTAAAATATATTCTGTATTACTCATAGTATTATATATGAACGTTAAATTCTGGTAAATTTTAGTTGATAATTATACATTGCTAGAAAATTTCGAGTAAATTCGTCAAGCCGTGCGTGGGGCAAATGCGGATTATACTTTGGTCATTTTTGTTAATTTTGATTGGAAAGCGTTGATGATGTTTTCATGTCCACACCTTTCGACAAAATTGGAACTTTTCAATCTATGGTAAATCTGGATAAGGAGCAAGATTAATTAAAAATTGTAATCTTTGCGTACAATACTTTTTTTTTAAATCTTACTTTTTAATCAATCGGTACATAAAAGAGCGACCGACAGCCCGTAATTAATGACAAATCTCAACGGACGTGGAAAAGAGATGAAAAATTATCGCAATCCATATGTCGCACCTCACCGCCGAGCCGCTTCGTCGCATTCCTATTATCTACTTTTATAAATAATACATCTGCTGACGTATGCGCACTCGCGTTATTCAGAAATTCGCGCGACAAGCTATTATTTATACGCACACACATGCATGCTGATGGATTTGCAGCAGCAGTGTGAGCGCGCCCTCAAAATAGTACGCGATAAACGCGATCAAATAATCATATAAGCGAAAATCTGTATTGATCGTCGCGCGTATACGCGCATATAACGCGTACTACAATATATATATATATATATATATATATATATATATATATATATATATATATATATATATATGAGCGACGATGAGCGAAGTGGCAAAAGCCCGCCGAATGCTCGCGCATATTTTGGTTCCGTTCTATATATATGTTCCTGATGGTCCATTACTGCCCCGCCCCTCCTCCAGTGATTATTGTAAATATTTATATATCGGCACTGTCTGATAATGCGCTGTTTATCGCCCTCCCTTTTCCCTCCCAATAATTCACGTTCGACGGCCAGGTATTCTATCGGTGCGGTATATATATATATATATATATATACATATAGCATATATAGAATTCAGAGAAGAATTTTTTTTCAATTCAGCAGTGGGTTATTTGCCCCCTCGTATTCCTCTTTGATTACGTTTTCGTGTTTTTTCTGCTGAAAGTGGAATTTGTATCTTTTTTTTTTTTTTTTTTTTTTTTTTCAAGAACAATAATTGATTTTTGGTAAAAGCTCGTCCATATATGATCGGGGGTTATTTGGTGTTCGATGACTTTGGCAACAAAGATTATATATATGCACAAAGAAAGAGAACAAGATCAGGGATGTAATTAAGACGAAGAGTGGATT
The DNA here is from genome assembly GCA_018907035.1 of Sycobia sp. Sy_11. Classification (NCBI taxonomy): domain Eukaryota; kingdom Metazoa; phylum Arthropoda; class Insecta; order Hymenoptera; family Epichrysomallidae; genus Sycobia; species Sycobia sp. Sy_11. The sequence goes on along the minus strand of JACCIC010000012.1, from coordinate 4,181,867 downwards.
ACAGTTGGATTGGGCCTGGTGCTAAAATTCGAAAGGAACCATTTTTAAGGGCAGAAGAAACACAATGTTTTCTAACAAGAAGCATAAAAAAGAAACAAATTATATTTGAATATATATATATATATATATATATATATATATATATATAAATATATATATATATATTAAAGTAAGTTTTTGAAGCTATTGTATCTTTTTTTCTTCACAGTTTCTTTTCTTGATGTGTGTTGATTGAAATGATTAATGAAGCCAACGAAATCGACTATATATATATATATATATATATATATATATATATATATATATATATATATGTATGTATGTATAATTTATCTAAAGGTAAATCAATAAAAAATAAATATATCTAATTCTGTAATTTTTTAAATAAACAATAACTGACAAAATAAGAATAATCAAAAAATAATGAATAACGGAAAATATCAATGATTGTTGGACGAAGTGAAGAAAGATAAGAGTAATTTTTTCCTACAAAAGTGTACTATTCTTACAGCAAACAAAAATCAAGTAGAATTTCTGAATACCATACAATCTTTTTCAATTCGCGTATATATTGCGTATAACTAAATGAAATTTGCTCATCTAATTTTCCTGTACAACACGAAAAATTGCCGGAACATTTCAATGCTGCGAGCAGATTTCCAAGGTACACAATATCGTGCGATATATACTTGACAACGGTATAATCGCACCGGAACACGCGCGATATTAAGAGTTACACGAATATCGGAGGCTTCTCCCGCGAGTGGCAAATACAAAAAAACTTCCCGAACTAGTATCTTACGTATATGTAAGTCTCCGATGCGTATAGCAATGCTCATTCGCGTATATGTGTAGCTTTGCGTCATGCGTTTAATAAAATCAATCATTTATATACGTTGCGATCGAAGCGTAACGTAAAACATATGTGCATTTGAGGATTAGCGAATTATATATGACTATATATATTGTGTAAAATTACATTTAATATAAATATGTACAATTAGGAACATCACAACGGTAATCACAGATTCGTTAAAATGGCCTAGACAATAGAAATTTCGTCCACAGCAACACTCGGCTAATATTCCTGCAATATTTCTGCAACATTGTATGCAGAATTTCTATTGTATTTATAGTAAACAAAGAAATTCACTTAGATTTGTTATTGTTTTGGCCCTTTTACAAAAAAAAAAATATATATATATATATATACAAAATGTTTCTCTATCTACCTCTGATATATATATATATTTATTTCTCTCGGACAATTAGATAAAATGGACAATTGTGTCTAGAACCTCGAAAATCCATAGATAATAGTATATACTCGTGCATGAATCGTCGATCGCTTCGTCGTCGTCTACCTTTTTCCTCGTCGATTGATTGGTAATGGGGAGTCTCCGTCATTATCTTCAAGTATCCATTTTCTATATATATATACGAAAAGACATTCGAAGCGACGACGAGGCGCACTACAAGAGATTCAACGAGCTCTTATCCAATCAGGTCTGCAGCCACTTACATCGAGCTCATTTTTCTCTTTCGTATTAGCAGCTACAAAATGACGTTTTGTCTTTTTAAAAGGCGGAGGGATATTTCTGCTCTTGAAAAACATTATATCGAGCACTGGAATACTATAAATCAGTGAAAATACGTTGAAAAGAAAACTCGTTCGCAGAACCAGTTTTAATAAACGGGTCTTTAGTACAATTCGGATCATTCGAATGATACTTTGCAATGCGAATGAAATATCTGTGAAACAATGTTCTTTTAAATGAAGGTTTGAAGAAAAAAAATTGACAAGCAAATAAATCATAATAAGTATGATCAAATAACACCGTTTACACGCTTTTGCTGGGAATCTGTAAATATTATTTAATTTAGAACACATTTTAAGGATTGGATTCGAAACATTGCTAGCAAATATATATTCCGCTAAAGAAAAGAGAGAAATAAACATAATAATAAACAATTTTTCACGGTATCTTAAAAACACACGTTACATTGCAATAATACAGTTCTATGATTAATTTTTAAGGAACGTGCTCGATTGCATCTGTTACTATTTAATATATATTTGAATATCATATGAAAATGATTTAAAAAAATTCGTAAAATATTTAACCAAATTTTTCTTACCTCACCGTTATATATCGTGTAATAAGTGTACGATTAGAATCTGTTTAAAAAAAATGCGATCACTAACCTTCTACTTATTGGATTAGCGCTAATTTTTAATTGAAATTATTAAATTTTTTTTTTATTCCCAAATCGCAGCAGCATCAAACTGACAATTTTCAGCATTATATAAAATCCGAAATTTATCGCAATTCATCGGGCATGTTTTCGATAAGAATGCTTGCGTAACGCGTCAAATTAAAGATCGTGTTTAACGGAGCTCGAGTTGGCACCGCGACGCTTAAAAATTTTCGTTATTCTTTGGGCACCGAATGACCGTTTACTCGGAAACTGTATGAAACGTCGATAGACGTGCTGTTGGTTTTACAATGGATTATTTGTACTTCGGTTGCCGAAGGCTCAATTTTGAAGAAAAAAAAGATCGTTTTTTCGCCAAAAAAAATAATAAGCCGATAAACATTTTTGTCAAGTTTAACCTCAAACAAATAATGTTCGGCAATACTGTTCAAATTTCCAGGCGATCGACGCAATATAGTCTAGAATGAATTCGTCCTTTCGGTTTGAAAAAAGCTTATCTTTATAATTAACAATTTTTAAAAAAATAACCGTGCTTAATCTTCCAACAATAGATCTGAAAGCGTATGATTTTTTGAAAAGCTATATTTATTACTACTGTCCGCCCGATGAAAATGTATAGCAGGAGTTCGTTGAGAGGATGATTTCTGATAGCGTATTAACATTTTCATTTACACGTCAAAATCGAGTAATTATAAACTAAATTAAATTATTCAAAATCAATAATGAACGATTGTGCTCCCAATTTAATGTAATAAATTACATTAATAATCTAGAGTGCAATTCGCAATACGTAAAACATTGCACAGTATTAGATTTTTACATCGTTCTGGTTTTATCCGCACTCGATAAGACGGAGAAAAATTTGTGCGAATTTTGAAAAATCGTACGGGCAATAGTAGTTTCGCTGGGCCAGTTGTCCGAGTGAGTATTTATAAATGGCACTGTATGGAGCGAGAAAAATACTTACTCGTAAAAGCGACATCGAACAAGCAACGGCTGATCGACAAATAAATCATTTAGAATACAAAATTTTTATTTGTATTGGAGCTTATTGCCATTCCACCATCCTCAACGATTAGGTTTGGAAATTCTTATAGTTCTTAAATTTCCATTCATCGTAAATGACATAGTTACGTAAAATATGGGATATTTTTACCTTTTTTTTTCATGTCATTTATTTCATCTTTGATAATGACAGATAATAGTAATGCAGCTCCTCAATTAACAATTATCGTGTGTCGCTTTATTGAATAATTTTTATAATATAGATATATGTATGTACATCTATGATATGAGTGTATATCTATTTATGTATGCATGTATACATGTACACATACGTATTAAATAATGAAATTTCATAATAAATTTAGATAATCTATTAAAATTTCCAATTGCAGATTCGAAACAAGTCCACGTACGAACATAATATACGTGCTATACATATCTATTGGCCAACGTTAATCAAAGCCATTATTAGGCGTCAAAATCTGTTTGCCTTTCATAATTCAGTTGCGGCGCATATGCTATTATCACCCTCTCGCCCTTCTCTAATTTTCTCATCCCCTCTTCGCTCTCTCTCTCTCTCTCTCTCTCTCTCTCTCTCACTCTCTAAAAACACTCCTGCAATTTCTCGCGGATAAAAATCTCACGCGACGACTGTGAACGGTGGGCGGGGATGCGAAATCCACCGCAAAAGAAAAAAAAAATCCGTTGCGCGCTCGGTCGCGCACATTTTCACCCCCTGTGCCTTATACAGTGGTGGGATGTGGGGTGACTCCACCGCAGAAAGGAAGCAAAGACCCCCCACAGTTTTATATATATATATATATATATATATATATATATATATATATATATCTACATCTAACGGGCATGCATCAATTATTAACGGCATCCATTTGTGCCCTGCTTTTGCTCCTCCCCTCACCCTTCCCATCCACTGCAGATCTTACGTCCTGCGTCTCGCGCATCATCGGCTTTCTGTCGCTCTCGGGCATGCCCTTAAGACGACTAAAGGACAAGTCACTTCCACCCCCCCCCGTGCAATGACGATGAATATATATATATATATATATATAGATATATATCTGCGCGTACGTTTCACCGTGCAGCACTCTCCCTCTCCTCTCTACCTCTTTACTCGCCCTCTGATGTGACTCGGTCGATCGAGCACTCGCGGAATTATTAAGCAACGCGAGGACCACGAGGTAGAGGGGAGGGGGGGGGGTAAGCGTTCGATAGCGCTCTCCGGCGAGTAATTAGCTAAGCAGCTCAGGGAGGGATTACGTGGTCGGCGAGGGGGTGGGGCGGGGGGCAAGTGTAGTCTCTGTCTGCGGAGTAGCGCGCGGAACCGTCGGGCTGCTCCATATAATGGCACGCGCGATGCTAGCGTCCGAATGATATATATATATATATATATATATATATATATATATATATATATGCGGTAAGTAAAGCGGACTTTTGAACGTTGAACGCGGACGATTATGGGCGCGCGTGCGTGTGCGCGCGCACTTAGCGTATGCTGGAGCTTGTGTTAGTAAAATGTCAAAGTCGAGTTTCTTGCGATTTAACTTTTTGTGATATTTGGTAAATGCGTTGATTGTTTTATAATGCAATGCAGAAGCAAGCAATAATTTAGCCAATTCTACTGATCCAAGTTAAAATTATAAATAATTGAAATTTCAAAACAATTGTAAAAATTGGTAAAGCAATAGAAAATTTTTATTTAAGCAAATAGAATCTCATTGTCAGAGACTACTAAGTATTATGCGGTATTTTTTCGGTTTAAAAAAGTAAAAAAAAAACAGTTGCGAAAAATTAGAAATATTAGGATGTTATAGCGCAGGTCAAGCTGGCTACGTCGACTTTTAATTAATATAGTAATGTCGATATAAAGTGAATTTCATAAAAGATATTAACTATTTAGGCCATGCAGTTCGTCAAGTCAATGATAAAGTATGAACATAAAGAATCGGTTGAAAAAAAAAATATTTTCCTAATAATAATAAATTTACATGCGTCTTATGGTTAACGGACGACAATTTATGTATCCATACATAATTATAAAGTTTTACAAAAATTAAGTTTCATAAAAATCATTCGAAATTAATGATTCTTCATCAAAGATCATTTTAACGTCCAGAAAATAGTGGTACAAGTGCCTTTTAAGCTTTCATCAGTTCTTGTTTCTGCTTTTGCAAACTTCTGTCTTCAACGGATCTGTAAAGAGGATTGCTCTTGCGTTTCCTTACTGCGACTAGAGTCGCTCCTGTTTAATATTTAATCCAACTCCGCGATTGTATTTACAAAGCTACTGCTTTGAAAATGTATAGCAGAGAGAGAGAGAGAGAGAGAGAGAGAGAGAGAGAGAGAGAGAGAGAGAGATAGCGCGCGAGCGCTGCACGACTAAACTGCAAGAAGGTGGTTGAAAACATCCACGCTAATGGCGAGAACGAAAGCTATTGAAGAAATGGTTTTCAAATAGCTGTGATACGTTATGTATGCGTAAACGACCGCCTGCTAACCGTCGCTTTGTTCACTCGGATCGGGATTCGTTATCACAGGACCTGTAGGGGCCTTCGGCCGACGGACGGATTTCATCGATTGGTTGAAGTACTGTAGTCACGTTAAAGAAATGCAAGAGGAGCTATACGTTCAGGGATCGTTCGAGGATAATTATGGGCGGTGAAATCGTTTCAAAGGCAAGCGACGAGAACTAGGGGCAGCGAGCGTATTTTTATTTTTTTTTTGCTGTCAAATTTCCTACACGATTTCAGGATTGCGCGTGGATTTTTCTTCACAGCGCTTAGAGCGAGGCGGAATACGGAAGTGTTTGTCTCGCACGAAAAATATACACACACACACCACAAGGAGAGACTAGGATATTCGGACGACGGATTTAGTCCAGCTAGATCGGGGGTAACTTCGACTGACCTCCGAAGTGTGCCCTACTTGGGATATCGTACTTTTTCTTCAAAACTTTTAATCATCATACTCCCTTCTAATCGAATTTGATATGCAGAGAGGTATTTTTTAATAAAAAAAAATACTCCCTCATATTAATTTCATCGGATCCGAATAGACGGAATTTCGAGCTGTAAAGAAACAGGTGCCTGACAAAATGTGTCATTTCTTACGCAGTCACGGGCGGCGTAAATTTTGCCGAAACTTAAACAATTTTTCAATTTGATTCTTTTAATTATTCATTATTTTCTGCTGATGGACGACTTATGAAAAAGTGTATCCAACTATTTTGCGCTGAGTTAGGCATATGACTGTGCAGAATTCGTAACAAAAACGATAACGATGCATTATAAACTATAAAAGTGTTATGATTGATTGTAGAAAACTAGCGAAAATTACATATACGCGTTACATACCTTACTCGGTTCAGTTTACCGTCAAAATGGATAAATAGAGTTTTAATGTCGCATCGGATCGGAAAATAATGTGCATTAGAGGAAATGAATAAAAAAACAAATTGTTGTTCGGAAAAATTACCTTTTTAACAAAAGTTCGTTCGACAAAATTTAACCCACTTCAATTTTTATGAACAATAATTATTTTGTAATCTAATTGTCATTTAATAAGATATAATAGATACTTTATATAGAAATAAAAGATCCGTTACTTTTCAAATTTATTATTTAACTAATTAAATATTTACTTTTAAATAATCAAAATATCTATAGAATTTTTACGTTAATTCGAATTATCAAGATATCTAAGGAAATGCTTCTGTAAATTTACATTTATATTGTGATATTATTAGATACTTTAACATTTTACAAGGTTTTTATATTATTGAGAATTTGGAATAGATCCACCTATCGGTTCGATTTAATAACGTACATGACCTTTGTTAAAGTATGTTTTTACTTATACAATTTATCAACCATGTATCATAGTATTGGTTCCTCTTATTTAAACGTTATAATAGAGAAAATTCTTTCTAAGATTCACTAATAATTTAATATTATACAGACACTCAAAATATAAAATAAATTTTTGTAACGTTTACGATAAATTAAAAAGATCTAAAAAATTAACAACGATTACAAAATTCTATCATCTAGACTACATTGATCATTTCGATTAGTTTCATTTAAAAAAACAAAATCGGCTATCAACATACATATCTTGCTGCGGTTCTTTCTCCTTAAGTCTGTGCAACGTAGTACATTACTTGAAAAGTTCGTTAAAAACTTTCATTTACTGTATAGACATTTAAAACAAATAAGAAAATTTAGAGTGATTTATACAACATCTTTATACAGTATTGCTACACGGCATATCGAGTGTAAAAAATAACGTAAGCTTAAAAAATTTAATATGCAAGTTACAGAATACTTTACTGTATCTATGACAACGAAGAGCGCGACGCAATTCTATTGTGTAGACCCGACGTGACGGATTGCGCGAAAAAAAAAAGAAGTTTTCTCGGTCAATCTCCACGATATCCCCGTCATTAGTTTTGTACATCACAAATTCGAAGAAAAAAAAATCACACGAATTCACACGTCGATGCACATTTGTAAAACAAATGTTTGAAGTCTATATAATCTCTTTTCATTTGCCGAAAAGCCTCTCCTCGTACGGGTTTGACGATCTGATTTTCTGAAATGATAATGATAATAAAAAAAAATTTTTTTGGCGACGACATTTAAAAGTTAATGTATGAATAAGTCGTTTTTTAAGTAGAAAAGTACTCGTTTTAATTTTTCATTATGTTTACACGGCACGGCTTAATTTTTACAAAATTGTTGTAACTTTAGTGCGTTTGAATCAGTGGCCCGACTAAAAGGCGCGGTACTCCAAAATTTTTGCATGGAAAATTGTTTATTATTGCGCGCAAGACTCGCCCAGTTCGTAATTTTCCGATGGAAAGTGTAATAATTAACCTGCGATACTTTTCGCCGCGGAATTGATTGCGCCACTTCTCATTGTGTACTTAAATAAACGATGGAGGCGTTGATATATATATATATATATATATATATATATATATATATATTTGGATATATCAATATAAATATGGATATCTATTGTTTCATACAGTAAAGTCATGTCAGAAAAGATACACTATATAATGTAATAATTGTCTAATATATTATACAATTGTCCGCAACTACGAATTGTGTTTCGTACAAGATTCATTATTATATATAACGGACATTGTGCAATAACGGAGTCCATTTTTTCTTGTTTTTTTTTTTTTTTTTTTTTTTCATCATTAAATAATTAGCAAAACTGTGGCTTCGCATTCCCAACGGCGCGGGCGGTATGTAATTGGCGCGTCTCACGCTTTGAATAGTGTATGCCACACCATCGTCTATGGGAACGATGAAGAAAAAAAAGACAACGAATACTTTATAAAAAATGTATAATAAAAGTTATTGCGCGACGTATGTAACTACTTTTGCGTAGCTCGGATTATGCATGCGTTGAGTCGCAAGTATATGTATATGTACTCTTTTATGCTCGCTCGGTGTGCGGCTTTCAGTAACACGCGTATTGTAGATACATACATACATACATACATACATACATACATACATACATATATATATACATATATATATATATATATATATATATATATATTCCTGTAATATAAAGAAAACGCTCGTTATTGCAATTGGAATAAAATAGTCGGAGTGGCGCGCTTAAATAATTCAAGCTCAATTTTGCAGCAAGTATAATAAATGTTAATAGCAATCTAAGGCAGTTCTTTATTGTTGCGAGCGTCGATGTAAAGCCTGTGAAAAGCATATGTATATATATATATATATATATATATATACATGGACTGAAAGGGAAAAACTGCTTAAACTTATTTATGATTGCGTAAAGTAAGCCGAGTAGTTTACCGTAAACGCGCAATATAGCCTGTTTCGCAATATATATCTCCACGTACGCGTGTATATATGTATATGCACACATCCAAGGAAATGAAATGGAAATAAAAACGATAAAATAAAATTGAATTTTAAAAGTAATTTTTTTATTATTATTATTATTCTTGTGAATCTGATGGTTAGGTTAGAAGCTTCTGAAAATTTATGATTCCTTGCGAAATCTAACATGTAATAATAACAACATAGCAAGGGCAGTCGTACATGCAACGGTATTGGAGTTATAATGTCGTAATGCCGTAATAAATATAAGTATACGATAATTGGTTGTCATAAAAAATTTTGATTGCTGATGCGTGTGATAAAATTTTACGTAAAAAAAAAAAAAAAATAACCGGCTAAATTATTTTGCGTAGCAATAAACTTGCTAACTCGTTCTTGGATAGATTTTACATTGCTATATATAGTATAATAATATATCTAGCGTATATACGGAGAAAAATTCTCAGTCCTTTTTCGAATACTCGAAATACCAAGTGAGCTTGCGTTAAATCGGACAAATAAGGCCCTGTGGCTGGCCAAAGCTCGGGACGCAGAGCAGCGTGGCAGTTTAATGTACGGCTACGATGTCATTCTAATGGGAAGAAACAAATTCTTAAGCTCGAATTAATCCTGACGAACAGGAGTCAGCATTTTGAAATCACACATAAATGCTAAAAATTGTCTGAAGTCTGGTCAAAATTAAAAACTGATCAAACGCCTTTCTTTTCATTGCCAAAATGGCTGGAGTATAATTAATGTCCAATAACTGACTGTTCTTGTGGAACTGAACGAAACGTTTAATCGTTGGACTGAATAGACAGACCTTTTGGCCATTCGAGTATTAAACCGATCGAGTATTAAATCGATTCTTGATCTAACAATGCCTTTGACCTCTACCGTGTATATATTTATGAGGTTGTCATTTTGATAATAAAATCGATGACCATTGAAAGAATGCCACGAGCACGATTCATTAGGGGATGAGGGCCAACGCAATTCACTATTAGACTCTACGAAAATTCAGGCTTAGGGAATTTCCATACCACTAATCCCACAATCCATAAAAATGACGAATTCACGCACCGCGGCGAGGTACTTTCCTTGGTTTTCTGACGCGACAGAACTGGGGAATGCTCGATGGATACGAATTGAGCGAGTCAAAAAATAAGTCGGATTATTGCATTTAACTTTCGTGAGTTATTTTTTTCTTTCTATTTCTGGTTCTGTATATAATCGCGGGTGAATAACGAAATTACGCGTGCCATTAAATTTCTGATTTATTTCTAGTATTAATTTCGAGTTTTTATTAAATTTAATTTTAGGCAAATACGCGTTAGTAGCACGTAAAATACATAGATTACGGGAATAAAAGTACATTTTCCAATGGTTGATGTGATTTTTCAACGAAGCTGTATAAACCAACTTGATTGTTATTTATTTATCTATTTAATTATTATTGTTTGTTCTTCGATTCTGAATTAAAATTTTCCAATGGTTTGAATGACATCGCTACGATTGATCGAAGATCTCGTTGTAGCGAGATCTCCTAACGGCTATAAAGTTTTTAAATTACAACTTGCTCTTTCTTCACTAAATGGTACATACGGTATTCGTGTGGAAACAATAAATAAAATCGAACATAAAATCGTTACAGGGCTTCGAAGACCAAATAAACGCTTTATCGGCACTACATCTTCTTCGACTGAACGAAAGCCTGTAGATATTTTTTTTTCTCTGTAAAACACAATGCAGTTAGGAATATTTATTCTATAGATATATCGCTCGCACTATATTGTCATTAGTTTAAGCTGGATAGTCTGGCTTTCTGCCCCAGCGACAACGACCCTTTATTGTAAAATATAGAATATTTTAATAAGAATATATATTTAAGAGCGAAAGTGGAAATTTCCCATACTCTTTTCTTGGTCGGCATTGCTTGAAAAGTGTATCGGTTATTAGCGAAAGCTTTAGAAGCGACAATCAATGATAATTAATTATCTGACAATACATAATAATTATATAAATGCATTACGAAAAAATGTATATATGTATTTTTTACGTTTATTGTATAAACTTTTAATGGTACAAATATTATATAATGCTATTACGATTTTTTACGCATAGATTCGCACGTATTATAGATTGATTATATTCAGAACTGCGTAATGAACAAAATTAATCGAAGCAATTTCCTGTTTTTAACATACAACTTTTCCCATAATATGCATATAGTTTAACTTCGAATGTTTAGCGTTTCTTCGACCAAGGGAATTTTTGGCAACCCACCTAATAATGCAAGGATTTCTTTATCAACACAATTGAGAAAGTGCGAAGATTTGTTGCGAATCATGTCGTATCATTAATAAGTCATAGAAAAAATAATGTTGTATTACATATACTTTATTACTTGGGTCCCACCGAGATAAAATTTAAAACATTTTCACAAATACCCACGTAGCAATTTATCCGAGAAGCTGACTAGTACACGGTTCTTTTTCCATATTAATTCTTGGAACAGAGCAAAAGAATCCAGTCTGATGCTGGATCCGATTTATCACTTTAATTCACAACAGTCGACATAAATACAATTTATAAGAAATTTCATTTTGGGAAATAACTTAGATTTTATTAGGTATTCCTAGTCAGAATGTAGTCAGAAAATCGGACTAAAAATTAATAAAATCTATATATGTTGTTTCAATTTTTTTCCTCCTCTCGGTGAATAAGTTTTTAGCTCTTTAAAAAATATTTATTTAAAATAAAAAAATTAATTTTATGTAATTACCGAGCGTATTCTTCATTTAATTCGAATTTATAAATAATTTTCTATATGTCTTTTCATGTATACGATTTAAAATTATTATTAATATATTTTTTATACACTAGTTCTGTAAAATTTCCATGATGATCACCTCTTTCGAACATTATACATATATTATTTCACTTGAAAAAATAACGACCGCCTATGAGTATCGAGAACACACAACCCTACAATTTGCAAGCTAACGCATTATCCATTATACTCAACTCGATATATGAGGATTTCCCCATACCTTGCACATATATATATAGCCGTATATCTCTTAGTATTAGTATTATAATACATTATAAACATGAGATTAAATGTATATAGTAAATGTTATACGTTTTATGTTATATTTTTATTTACTAATACGTTTACGATTACTATTATGTTTATTTTTTCTTGTCATACTTTTTATGCTGTAAAGAACTGTTTATGTGTGTCATGTTTCTGTGCATGTGTAAAAAATATATACATTTATATAAATGCAAAAATATATCAATAATAAAATTCAAGTATATGAAAAAATTTAAGGAAATTTTACCAGATTCAAGATAGAAAGTCTAATTATGTCTAATCGACCTACTCGTAAACTTTCGACTATAGAGAATACGCATTTCTTTCTCAAATCCATAAAAATTAAGAACATCTGACTAGATCCGAGAGAGTAAATAAATAAAATAAGATAGAGAATAATATATATCGGGTGTCCTAGAATTAATTAGACGGATTACCATGACGGTGTAGATTGTGGAAATGTAGATATAATAATAAAATTAACTTCGAGTAACTTGTTAGTTTTCGAGTCATTAACCAATGCTTAATAGCCAATCTAGAGGTAGAAAATGCAGTCGGACAGAAATGGGCGGATAGGAGAGCCGATCTTTTTTTTCGATAGCGAGAAAACTGATCATGGTGACAATGTGAGAAAGGGATCGGGAGAGGCGTACGTTCGGTCCTTCGATCCTCCCGCGTCCGATTTCGGTCATAAACTCAGATCCGGCCCGTCTAACAATAACGACAAATGAGAAATATCCGAGAGCGCTCTGGGCACTCCGCATTTTCAATCATACATACAGCTCTGTCTAGTGGTTATGTAATTACACCACGGCGAGCATGGAATGAAAGTGAAAAAAGAAATACAATCGATGCTCGTTTCCTCTCATTTCTTTCGGTATTCGCCGGAGTTTCCGTCTGTATTTTCTTGTTCCAGCCTCCCTACCGAAAATTCAAGTCCTGTGTGCTTCATTGGCCATTTAATATTGGTTAATAATTCGAAAACTAACAACAAGTTACTCGAAGTTAATTTTATTATTGCATTGAGATTTCTTCACATACACACACACAAATATAATTTAATCCATTCCCACAAAAGCACATGATTCTACGTGTCATTACCCCCAAACTTCGGGAGCATCCCTTATCACCTCCCCTAAGCTCGATGCATTTCCTTATAGGCCTCCCCATACAAATCGTTCCGCTCCTCTCGATCCTCTTCCTGTTCCTACCGCTTACGAAGACGCGCGCATACCCGCGCCGTATCTGGCTGTACACCACATCCGCCTTTCGCCCCACTATATATATATCTATTATACAGGAGCGCGTGCCAGCAACTTCCTGCCGCTTCTCTCGTTCCCCGTCTCTCTCCCACCGTTCCGTCCCGGTCACCCCCTTTCTCTCCCCACCCGCACTCCGACACGGCGGCGACGGCCGCGCGCACGCGTCGAATCGACGCCGCGCCCCGTCTCCCCCGTCGGTCGCGGCGTGGGCGGAGCCCCGCGTGCACCGGCCTCCCTCCCCGGCGCGCCGCGATTATAAGTAGACGCGCCAGGGCGGGCCGCCCGTCATACGGCGTCTCGCCAGCGCCGGTGCAACATCCTAAGGACGTGTGCACTCGGCCGGGCTCTCGCGACGACGCGCAACGCATAAACGCCGCCGCGAGCCATCGCCTCCACGCCAACGTCTGCGTAGACCCACGGCCGGCATGCTGCACAGCGCCCTACCCAGGGCCTACCTGCCGCCCGGCATGGGCTACCTGGGCGGCTACTTCGAGGAGGCGCAGCAGCAGCACCACCACCTCCATCACCACCACCTCCACCAGCAGCCGCAGACCTACGTCTACGGTCTCCAGCAGCAGCCACCGCCTCCTCAGCCGCTGTCGCACCTGGACGAGGGCTACGCGCGTCTCAGCTGGAGCCGGGTCTCCACGCCGCCGCCCTGCCCGCTCGACCTCTCGCTCAAGCCGCCCCAACAGCAGCAGCAGCAGCAGCAGCACCGTCCCGGGGACGACCGCGAGATCGCCATCGAGGTCGACGACGAGGACGACCGGCGCTGCCGCGAGGAGGCCCTCTCCTCCTTCTCCTCCTCCTCCTACTCCTCCTCCTGCCCTTACCGGCCGCACCAGCCCGACGAGGAGGTCGTCGTCGACGACGACGACGACGAGGACGACGTCGTCAGCCAGCGCAGCTGCTCCTCCTCCGTGCACAGCTTCTACGGGCAGTATCCGCGGCAGGCCCCGGGGCCCTGCCCCTACCCCTGCCACCCGGCGGCCGTCCCCCGGGTCGCGCCCGTCGCCGCGGCGGCCGGGCCGCCGCCCGCCCAGCACCTGCCCCCCGGGCTCCACGCGCCCATGACGCCGCCGAGCACGCCCTCGCCGCCCCAGTGCCCGGCCGCGCGGCGCGGCAAGCAGCGCCGCGACGACGATCGCCCGGGCGGCCCGACGGCGGCGCCGCGCACCCCGCCGCCGCCGCCGCCGCCGCCCCCCGCCAAGCACTCCTCGCCGGCCGAGCGGCAGAAGTCGCCGGGGGGCCCGGGGCCCGCGCGCGCCAAGAAGCGCCACGCGCGCCGCCTCAAGTTCGACGAGGACACGAGCAGCCCGGTCTCGGGCACGGTGATCCTGGGGCCCGACGAGGCCGTGGTCACGGGCGACATCGACCCCGCCTTCAACATCGTCGAGGTGACGGACGAGGCGCGGGCCGAGCTCGCCAAGATCGAGAACCGCCTCGGGCCCTACCAGTGCAAGCTCTGCGCCCAGCTGCACGAGGACGCGTTCCAGCTCGCCCAGCACCGCTGCTCGCGCATCGCCCACGTCGAGTACAGGTGCCCGGAGTGCGACAAGCGCTTCTCGTGCCCGGCGAATCTGGCCAGCCACCGCAGGTGGCACAAGCCCAGGCCCGCGCCGGGGGCCGGCGGCGGCGGCGGCGGGGGTCACGGGGAGGCGGGGGCCGATCAGCAGCAGCAGCAGCTCGCCTGCTCGAGGTGCGGCGCCAAGTTCGCCAGGCAGGCGGCGCTGCGCAAGCACGTGGCCCTGCAGCATCAGCGCGAGGAGGCGAACAATAACAACAACAACAACAACGACAAGGACGACGGCGATAGGAACAGGCGGGGGGAGGAGGGATGCAGGCGGGAGGAGGAGGAGGAGGAGCAGCAGCAGCAGCAGCAGCCGTTGGTCGGGGGAGCCACGGCGATGGAGACGGCCTGACGACACTTGCCGGCGAGGCCGGCTGCGGGGATCTACTGGAGATTCGGGCTGGATCTGATGTGAGGAGCCGCCCGAGGATGCGACGCGTGAGTGCACAATCAAATGAGAGAGAGAGAGAGAGAGAGAGAGAGAAAGGATTTCTTTTCTTTCTATTTTTTTTTTTTTTTTTTTTTGATGTAACGGATTCTAGTCTCTGAGTTTATTTTTCTATTGGTATTGTATTTATTTTTTAGGAAATTCGTCTAGTCGATTTTGTTATGATGTGGTGTTCATTACGTTAAAATACATCGCCATCTATTTTTTTCTGTTTTTTTTTTTTTTTTGGTTTTGTAATTGCGCTCGACGATATGATTTGAGGGGAAATGTATACTGCCTTCGAACAACCTTTTCTTTGAATCTTTCATTAGATACCTAGCCTAGATGAAGTTTTTGAAGCGGTCATTTAAAAATCCTTGTTTACATAAAAAATAATAAATAAATAAAGCAGCATTAAAACTACTATTTGTAATTTCGTTCGAAGCAGTACATATTTTACCCTCGTGGAAAAAATTAAAAAAACAATATAAAAAAAATGAATATACGATACTAAGAGAGCATCTAGAAAGAAAAATTTACTAAATTAAGGGATATAAGTATATAAATAATGAAATTCGTCTAGTCATTGGGGCTTGAAAAGCCTCGGTCGTCGTATAGGAAACTATCAGCTTTATTTGCCAAAAAAAAAGGTTAGGAATTGCGCGTTGTTAAGATATATATATTTGTATAGGCGTAGGTCGTAGATTACTGGCGCAACGTATAAATACATAGATATACGTGCTGTATAAGCTCTGTTTGTAAATTTCTGTAAATGTTAAGGGCCGAATGCGAGTTTAAAGAGAAGATTGGTAAAAAAAAATAAGCGAACGAAGGTAATTCGAAGCAATTTTAATTATTTGTATAAATGTGTATAGATATCGATAGCATCGTCTATGTGTATATATATGTGTGTGTGTGTGTGTAAACGTAATTTAGTCGCGTTTACAGACAGGCAGTGAGCGTGCTTCGAGGGGACGTAAAATTAAGCCTCTAAATGTTCGATTATCAACGGCATAACAAAACGAACTTTACCTTCATTTTCGCGCGCGAGCTGTTGGATGCTCACGTTCATTTATTGGCAAACTTTTTCCATTGTTTAAATTAGAACGATTGGTCAACCCCGTATATATATATATATATATATATATATATATATATATATATTTATATATACGCATATATATTTCAAAAATACCAGTTAAATCTTAATATGTACATAAATTATGTAATATACGAATTTAAGTCGCGACAAGGCTTAATTTTGTATTTCCTCGAAGAAAACAAGACGTTACGTGGTGGATGGGGAAGAAATCGGCTATCCCACGATCTCAAACGATTTAGATTCCCCTTAGCGATCGCGGATTGATAATAATCGTAAATTGTAATCGATCTAGTCGTTCTAGTCGTGTAATAATAATCTTAATGGCGCGCGTCAAATGGAGAGCCCGCGCGCGCGGTATCCGCGACGCTTCGTGCGCGAGTCGCGCCGCCAATATTATAATGGCAGGCGAGAATTATGCGCGGACGTAATGACGTGGAATAATTGTCGACAGATTCATACAGCTAATCTTATCAAAGATAATTAGGGCTCATCGCTCATACGAATGTATTTAAATATTATATTAGATATCAATGAGAAGTTAACGAGCACGCGTTCTAGTCACACAGCCCCGTAAATTAAAGAAAAAAAGAAAGAAAAAAAAAACACGAAAAAGCAAAAAAAAAAAAAAAAAAAAAACAACACGAAAGAAACAAATTGCTTACCGATCTTATGTCGAATACCAAAGTAGCTGTTAAGCGTATTGTTCGGGGTTGAAGCGGCTGTCCCAAAGAATTATTGTAGTTTGTATATTTCCTTAACTACGAGGAGAAGCCGCTAAATTACTCCGAAGGGACGAACCAAAGGGAAATTCGTTTTAATCTAGTCATTTTAGGGATAATTAACCGAAGGCCAGGCACCGTGCCGAACTCCTCCTCGGAGTCAGTCTCGAACCAAAGATAAGGGGAAAAACGCCTACGTGTGAGATTGTTAAAAAAAAAAAAAAAAAAAAAAAAAAAAAAAAAAAATCAATGGAAGGACTTTTCAAAATTTTTCGAAGCCAGCGTCTATAAACGAAAAAGGTCTGATTTATAGTCTAGAAAAATAAAAATAATAATAATAATCCTGCGAGCTAAATTTATTTTCCGCGTACGTAATGAGAATTACGATCCGAGGATCGTGGTATTGGGCGTATACGCGTATTGCGCACATAAAATTTTAAGTCTTTCAGTTCGATTATGGATTTTCTGTTTCGCATTATATTGTGCCTCGGTTCACTGTCGCGCGCATACGCGCCGAACGAGCATAACGAGTATGATTCTAGTCAAGAATTCTTATATAGTTTCTCCATACAAGTCGTATTTGTAATTATTATTATAATTATTATTATCACTACTACTACTACTACTACTACTACTGCTACGATTGTAAAAAAGGATTGAGGGCGAGGGGATGGATAATGAAAAATAATCCAAACGATATCGTGCGCTATAATATTTCGACCAAAGATATGGGATAATTTCTAGTCAATCGGCGACACGCGAGAATCGC
Organism: Sycobia sp. Sy_11; assembly: GCA_018907035.1. Taxonomy (NCBI): domain Eukaryota; kingdom Metazoa; phylum Arthropoda; class Insecta; order Hymenoptera; family Epichrysomallidae; genus Sycobia; species Sycobia sp. Sy_11. The sequence continues at coordinate 4,163,802 of JACCIC010000012.1, read as the reverse complement.
GCGTAACCTCCGTATACTCCGACCGGGTGGGGGGGGGGGAGGCCGAGGCTCGGGTTTATTAAATTAAATCGAAATTGATCGGGCGAATTAGCGTCTGCGTCTGTCGCTTTCTTTCTCGCTCGCGCGCGCGCGTTCCCAAGACGATCCTAAAGGGCAATTCAGACTCGTGCGGTCGGGTCGTGCGTCGCTACGATTCCCCCGTTCGATTTGCCGCGGCCCGTTCGCGTGGATCGATAATTTAATCGACAGTCATTTTCCAAAGACGTACATGTGACGCTTCTCGATCGCGCGACGATTTACGACGGTTCTGCGATTGATTTTTCGCGGATTTCGAGAAACGCATTTGTTTCTCTATTAACAGTAACGGTAAATAATCATCGCGGTGTCGGATTCGAAATTATTCTTACGAATGCTGACTTAAATGTCGCGTTGAAAAATCGAAATCGTCGCTCGGAAATGCAATCGGTAAAAATCGGCTTGCTCTGCCGGGAAATAGTGAAACTTTCACTTCGACGTCCGTAAGAGCGAACGATATTTACGCATTCCAACTTCAATTTTTTACCGGCGATTATTCTCCGTTCTAGCGGTAAAAATTGCATTTGTTTTTTTGTTTTTTTGATATCGAAATTATTTCCGTATCGATTCATAGATTTTACAAAGTTCGTTTCGGTTAATGCAGAATTGCGTGAAATTTCGAATGTTCGTTCGAATGTAAATTCAATTACTGAATGATTACCAGTGAAGACAACAATGCATAAATATTGATGCACATTTCGAATTAGAGCAGCTTTAAAACAATATAAGAATATAATAAAATCGGTAAAGGCGTCGAATCTGCTCGAGTCATCGTTGATATGCCAAAGAAAAAGTTTCGGGCAAAAAGGCAATTAATTAATTTCACGTACCTTCATTATTTTTAATTATGATAATTTAAAAACGAAAATACAGTCATATTTATATTTATTTATCTATTTTCTAGTCTCCCCCGTAATCTTATTTCTCTACACCGCGTATTATTCTTAAATATTAATTTGCGCCCGTGCGGTCTCCCGATACATTTTGAATTTCCTCTCTTTGGTCCCCGCAAGGAGCCGCGTAAGCGATTGTAATTGTATATACATGTATTCTTTACACAAGTATATATATATATATATATACACATGTCGGCGTTTATTTATAACGTTACCGATCGACTCGGGGAGAGTAGCGATAGCGAGTCGGCCAATGGAAAGCAATTCTTATATTTTTGTAAAACGAACGAGTCAGAAAAAAAACAAAAACAAAAAACAAAAAAAGGAAGGCGAGAAATTTTCGTTCGCTTTATTATAATATATTTTACATAACCGAGTTGGATTTTTTTTTCGCTCGAATCGCTCGAATTCCGTATACCAGACGCGTGGATACTTCGAATTATTGTACAACGCCGAATCCTCGCACCATCCCCCTCCACGTTTGTATCTGAATTTTCCACGTCGTTGAATACTCGTATTAATGCGACGATGTAAGCATAGCAGCTAATACGACGCTTTTCCCCGAACGCATCAGACGCGAGCCAGCTGTGAAGCGTATAAGAAGTAAAAAAGGCGACGAATGATCGAACGTCAGGCGGCCGACGATCATAGATATTGCATAAATACACGTTTATTTACCGTATAAATCGCACAGAAATTTCAGTATTACATAGGAGACACGCGCACAGTTTTTAGACGAGCTTATAACTATGTAGAATAATCGCATAATCGCGCGAGCGTAAAAGAGTTGTAAATATAATAAGGGACGCGGTACTTCTATATTATATATATATATATGTGTGCGTACGCGCGCGCGCGCGCGTGTGTGTATGCGTGCTTGGACGAGTCTGTACGAAAGCGCGGCGCAACGCGAGAGGCGCCAGCCACTGATATGTATATTCCCGTTATATTCTGTAAAAAATGTAAATTTTATTGTATTAAAATCGCGATAGAGATGTGCGTCAGTGAGAGAGAGGGAGAGAGAGAGAGAGATAGAGAGAGAGAGAGAGAGAATGGATTTCAGTTTTTCAGAATACGGATGTTTGGAGACGCGTACCACTCATCGCCGATGTCGAAATGTAAATCCGTTCTCTGATTTCAACCTGCGAACGATTTTGCTGTATAAGTGTGCATAAAATGATTATTATTATTATTGAAATATACGATTATTCAACATTACACTTTGTTGAGCCTTAATTTGAATTTTTCCCTATGCTTAATACCAATTACCGATCATTCTCCATAAATCCTTTCATTACATCAATACGTTGATTGCATTATATTAGATACAGTTCCTATTATACAATTATAATTATTCTTTTCATTGTATTTGCATTCCTTTTATTTTGTTGCATTTCTTATTTATTGAAAGGATTTTTTTTTTGATATTGCTAATTTTAGTTTGGGATCTTAAGATGGTTGCACAGATTGAGACAAGATGTCTCTTTTGTTATTTTTTAACTGGAGCTGGATAATAAAATGAAAAGAGACTGATTTTCCAATTATTTACATATGTTTTTTTTTGTTTTTAAATAATTATAACATCTATGACAGATTAAAGAACGCATTTTATCATACCAGAAATTTTTGACCTATATAAATTTTATAATTGATATCGAATGTCTGCAATAAACCTGATATATACATTTAGCCGTTACTATAATAATTGCAATATATTATTTAAAATTTATATATGTGTATTCTTCTACAATTGAATTGATTTTGATTTATTCTTAGAAGTATAGAATCAGTACTAACAGAATCTGTTGGAGTCCATTCATTTCATTGTTAAAAATGGATAAAAAAAATAAAGATTTTTACGTGATTCATCAAAAATATAAAATGCCAAATTGCAAACAAGGGATAAATTTATCAGTCCGAAAAATTTGACAATTTTTTTTTTTTTAAGTATATTACTGATATAATTTGTATTACATGCACTTTACGTTTAATAGTTTACCTTGCATTATTATTCATAAATTGGGATATTATTCATAAAACATAAATATTCTATACAAGATTATATATCTTACAATTAATATGATTGATCGAAGGTAGAATAAGTAAATAGCACTTTCGATATTTTCACAAAGACTATTTTATTGATGCTGAAAAGTAATTTTACATTTACTGATTATTTGTGAGGTATATAGGTATATATATATATATATATATATATATATATATATATATATATATATATACACACACACACTTAATCATATATACATGGAATAACTGGGCAAGCTTAAAAATTGAGGGTGGAGTTCGTTCAAGGAGGGGAAATAATAATAGATAATGGTGGAGTAATCCTATATATTGAAAAAATTGGTCAATATAATATAAATTAAAATTTTACATCACAATCAGAATAGCATGATTATTGACACTATTATTTTTATTTACTTTTTTTTAATACAAATTCACTTTCTTATTATTAAATAACGTAACAGCTTCAGATTATTTTCATTAACATTCATACTGTTTAAATTCCAAGAATCATTTTTATTAAATATATTTTATTAAACATATTTTATTAAATGTACGTGTGTGCGCGGTATATCATAATTAATAAGATAATGCCAGAAATAATTTCTCGGTCATGGTCATGATAAAGAATTTGTTTTGGATTGAGAAACGGGAATACGTGTATCATATAGATATATATATATATATATATATATATATATATATATATATATATATATATACACACACATACGGTTACCCGTGGAAGTAACACGAATTCAGAAAATTCACTGAATTCGCTTGCGGATTGGTCCCGTGCGCGAACGCGCGCGTATACACACATTGAAAAGAGGCCTAATTACTTTTAGCCATGATTCACGACCGACATACTCCCGAGTCAGGGCGTTGGCGGACGATGGAGGGAGAAAAAAATACAGAGGAGCGGCGAGGCGGGAACGTGAAAGAAAAGAAGTCGATGTAGCGCGAGTCCTGCATTGTCCGAGCGACCGTGCGCGGATGCATCGGCTCTCTTTCTCTGTGTTCACCCCCATCCCCTCTCCCATGCAACCACCCACTGTATTTATATATGTATATATATATATATATATATATATATATATATATATATATATTCGACAATACTCGTCGTCGTCATAATGCGGCCCACCTACTCCTCGCCCATGACTCTCCTCCGACGTCTCGCAGAATCCATACAGAGAAGCCGGGAGGGATTGCGCGAACCCTGTAATCTTCGTGGAAACCTTTGTGCTCTCTCCGCCCCGGGATAAAGAGATCTGTCGCGCCCTTCGAGCGCCCACTTCCATCCCACCTCCCCCGCCTCTGATTCCGCCCGCCACGAGTACGGAAGGGGAAGAGAGAAAGACGAGGATGTACGTGTGTATATAGTATATATATATATATATATATATATATATATATATATATATATATATATATATAGCAGAAGAGCCTTTCTATTCTTTCTTTCTTTTTCCTTCTTTTTTTTTCTAAATCCCGAACGATGCGGATTTTGCTCGCGCGAACGATATTTCGGATAGGTTCTATCAGTCTCGTGCTCTCTCTCTCTCTCTCTCTCACTCTCTTATCTCGCACGTTCGTACGCCCGTCCATGCTCTCATTTCCACGGGACTATGCGTGCTTTGATGTTGTCCCAGAGAGCGCGCGGGATATCGGGAGCGAATTTTTCGGCAATAATCTTGAAATTATTATGTACCCCCGTGGATCCGCGACTGGGACCTTAGCGCGAGATTGAACTTACATATACATACATGTATATATACAGATAATTCGGGAATTAACCGACATGCTTGAGAGTTGCGCATGTCTAAAATATATATATATATACATATATATATATATATATATATATATATATATATACATATATATATATATGTATATATATATATATGTATATATGTACAATATCGATAGTCGAGTATGTGGAAAGAGATTAAAAAAATTTTTCGGCTCGTGCTCTCATTTTGAGTGTGCATCTGGTACGTGCCCTTATAGAGGCGGCAGTTTTCAAGGACAACAGGACTCGAAAGTTTTATTATACTCAGATATAATAGATATACTTGTGAATGTTTCGATAGAATGGTCATCATTGCATAAGTTGCATATTAAACTCCCCCACCTAAGCTATATAATTTCTTGTCAATTTAATAATCTGTTAGTTGAATTAATTTGACGACTGTCGACGAATTTTATTTATGATCATGTGAAGATAATGGAATGTATTGACATCGGTAAGTGTAAGATTCAATTTTAACTACGTCATTCATTGGTTACGCCCCCGTATGTCGAGAGTCATATAATGATATTAAATATTGTACTTAATATTTCCTTCGACGTGTTCACTCTTATTTACCAAGTGTGCTTTAAATTTTAACTATACGCACTCTGCTCGACGAATGAGCAATTGATTTTCTAAATACGAGGGTTGTAAAATTGACGTTTACGCGAACTGTTGTGAACAATCGTGCGTCAAAGAGGCGAGTGTAAGAATTACATCCTTGTGTTAATGGGTGTAGCCGTGCGACCGGCCTCCGCGGTCCTCGGACACGGCCTACCATCACGCCAGGGCATAAATTCGCGTCGCGTACGCCCACGAGCTGCGCGATGGATTATTTATTTATTTATTTATTTATTTTTTTTTGTAAACGGAAACTTCGTGCTGAAACAGGAGGATTTTAATTTTCTTTTACGGCACACAGGCAATTATTAAGAATTTTGTGTATACGATTGATTGGAAACTCGCTCAATACTTGGCTAAAGGTACATTTGCTTAAAGGCAAGCTATTGTAAAATAGTACTATATATACTCATACGTAATATACAGATACTAATGCATACGTTGATCTTTGAAATTACATTGACCGTCGAAGCGGATGCCATAGAATAAAAGCATGAAATTTGCATAAAATTAATTCGCTTTTATATGAAATTATTTACGCGCTCTGATGATTTATAATTGATTTTATTCGTATTTTCATTGTATTTTTCTATTATGTACGGAATATTCCTTAACAACAATAGTATCGAGCAAAAATTCGCGTGTTTTTCTTTTCTTCTAAACAATACATGTTACCGGCCACACACACACTATATATATATATATATATATATATATATATATATATAGATATATTTCTCTTGTAATTTTCCGCTTACTCGACAGCTCGATTTCGCTCGAGTAACATTTAACGTTTCGCGAATCGAAACTCCCTGAAACGAAAGGAAAAAATAAAATAAGAAAAAGGCGTCTTTCTCCAGCTAATCCAGAAGCGGAACAAAAGCCGAATGATAAAGAAAGCGAAACGAACGTATACGGATATATATATATATATATATATATATATATATATATATATATATATATATTATACGCGCCCTATACGCGTACGGGCGGTTGAATCCCCGCGTGGAATCCAATTGTCCGCGCGTTGCAGCACAATAATGTACTAAGCCTCGTTGCACTCCTTTCGCGTTCTTTAATACCTGCCGCGAAGATATATATATATATATATATATATATATATATATATATATATATATATATATATAAGGCGCGCGCGAGTCGCGTCACAATGAAGTCCGTGCTCGCGCGCTTAGGTACACTCGTCCCGAGCTTTATATATTGTCGCCGCGCGGGAATCCACTTATCGCGCCCGAGACATCCCCCCTCCCTCTTCCCACACCTCCTTCGGATATACGGACTCCCAAGGGAATTGCACAGTATATGTATATATGTGTGTGTGTGTGTGGTGTGTGTGTGTGTGGTGTGTGTGTGTGTGTGTGTGTGTGCGTGTGTAGTTCCAACGTAAAAGTACGAGAGCGGATGGGCCGGGGGACGGGGGAATCTGGGAAGCAATTTTTCAATTTCCCCCCGTCGCCGTCCCGGTCCCCGCCTCTCGCGAACTTTGTCATCTTCGCTTTGCTATTCGCGCTGGGAAAATGGAATTTTCGCCCGTCAAGTGACTCTGACCGTTTTTCTTGCCCGTGCACGCTGCCTGCCCCGCCCAGCCCCACGATATATATTGTTCTTCTTCTCCTTCTTCTTCCTCTTCTCCGTCTTCGTCTTCCTCTTTTCTTGTTCGTTTTCTCTTTATTTTATTATTTTTTTCCTTTCATTTTTCGTTCCTCCGCGTTATTGGAATAGTGCGCGAGGCTCTCGGGGAATACGGTGAGAGGCGTCTATCTGCGGGAATATTAGAGCTTTTTTTTCTTTCCTTTTTCGAGGGAAAGCGCGCCGGTGAGTCCGGTGCCCGCCTCATTGAGTGGCGAAGGAACGTAATAAATTAAGATACAGCCAAAGCGTAATAAAGTAGTTATATTAGAGATTTTACAGGTGTACGCGAATAATTTTCATTATTGTGTTTCAGATATTTATAAATTAATGATATAGCATTCATTGCATAGATTTCGATTAATTGTGGACAAATGTTGTTTGAAGAATGTTTCTTACCAGCTCATCTGTCATCAGAGGATTCAAATGCTTAATTAGAAAACATATTGAAGAAAAAGTTCGAAAAAAATAATTCAAGATAATTAATTTCATTTTTTTAGCAAATAGTAATTAAGTGCATAAACATATGCGTTAAAACGTACGCCTATGCTTGACGTACTAGTTTCGAAGAAAAAAAAACAAGTGAAAAATTCTCAATTAGTAAGTATTATTTTACGCACTGCAGATAAGGTGTCAAATACGAATCTTACATTTGATGTGCTAGAAAATGTTTTTTACAAACTACAGGTTAAATGTAGTTCTAGTTGTTAGATATAAGGTACAACAATGAATTTGCTTCAAAAAGTACATTTTTTTTTCATTCTATAGCAAAATAAAAGTATTAAGAATATATGCGTATATATTATGTAAGGTGGGCATAAAATGCGAATTCACAAACGCGTGCTCATGACCGTGAAGATTAAGTTCATCAGTACAAACACTCAAATCGTACGTAGCCCTTGCACACTCAATTTGCTCACAGGGTGTAAAATTGGAATTTAATCTAACTGTCGAATACATTGGAATTTTACTCGCTAAATATTTGGCTGTCTAAAATTTTACGCTCTCGTTGTAACAAATCCAATTTGCAATTTCCAACAAACGTATTTTGACGAATGAATAAAAAACAAAACCATCATTGAAATTACTCATTTCACGACTAGTGCGTAAAAATAATAAACGATACAAGTATGCGAAGTCGGCAATTTTCGTTACGAGTTCAGGTGTTTTGCATATTATTTTTCTAAACCAATTTCATAAGACTGGTATTTACATGCCCTATTCAGACCGCGGAGGGTATGAGACGATCCTCAAGCAATTTATTTACACATTGTAAACGACCTTAATAGAGAAATTTCGACACACGTGGTTCTCTCCGCGGGAGTGAAGAGAGAGAGAGAGAGAGAGAGAGAGAGAGAGAGAGTAAACCATCGTTACCGAATGAATATCGCGTTCACTTTAAAGCCCAACTATATCGAACCCCAAGCTGACGTGCCGGAAAAAAAAGAAAAAATAAATGCGGCTTTGCCCCATCGAGCGTCAGCCACGCCGGCCGTAATGGAAGTGGTAGCAGGTACGTACGGTGGATTTCGCATTATCTCCCCCCTCCACCCCGCTCCAACCCGGCGAATTGACTCGTCTAGATAGATATATAGGAAAACTTTATTCAAGACTCTCCGAGCCGACCCCGAATTCTTTGACGGTGGGCGGGGGGGGGTGCAAGGGTGGGATGAGGACAATGCGGATCGACGTTCGTGTAATACACGTGTCGCGGCGGGGGGAACGCGAAGCGAGAGAGAAAGAGAGAACGGGATGAGGACGGGGAGAGAAGGAGGGTTGGCGGCGCGCGACGCGACGACGGCTCGAGCTCTATATATATATATATATATATATATATATATTGTAATTGTTTCGAATCACACCCGCGCGCGCTATTGCAAGCTCCCCCGTCTTTTTTTCCTCGAGCATTCTTACATGGCGCACGGATCGCCGCAGCGATTTCGTATCGTTCGTCTTTATTTGTTCTCGTACATTAGGCAGGGCTGCGAGGGTGGGTGGGAGCGAGGGCGGGGAGAGGGGGTAGAGAGCGAACAAGGAACGATTTAGCGCTCCGCGTGTTTATTCGCTACAATCGCGTCAGACACCTATTTTGCGGGTGTATAGTAGGCGTAGAGGAGAGTGACGGGAAGTGGCACGGGGAAGAGGGCGAGGGGGGTAATTTTTGCTTCGTTAAGGGACTGATTATGTTTATTGCCATTCGGGTCTTTTATTCGATTCAACCGTCAGCAAATATAGTGAAGACGAGCTCTAGGGGGAGATATTTATAAACTTACGATGGAATTTCGATATAAAGAATTACGATGACGAACTTATTTTTCTAATATTTTTGGTATTTTTGTACTGTAATATATATGTGAATTAAGGAGTAAGCAGACTCTAAATATTTCTTATTAGCTCCTTCAATGGAAAGAACAAAGAATTTGACTTTTTTAAGACTACATATCATTAAACCGCTAGAAAACTACAGACTTTTATCTTATTTATAAACACTTTGATAGGTCGTCTGATCAAACCTCCAGAATAAACAAATCACTTCGGAATACTCCGAAATTTGAATTATAGATAATAATCTTACTATAAGCAGTGAAATATTTCACCGGTAAATCAATGGATATATTTTACTATTTGCGCGGCAGAATTTCAATTTATATCGGATCAACGTAGAATCAACACCGATTTCCAAATTTCGCTGCTTCTTAGCCGTTATACAGTGATTAGCAGTTCGGGATAAGAATTTTATTTCACAATACGATATATAAATTTTATGAATATCTTTTTCTTCATTCGGCGATCCACTTTGATGACTAGAACTATAAGAAAATTACTATCGAAATTGATTGTCGTCGGGGACTCCAGTTTTATGTCGCGTTTCAATATCGTAATGTATGGTTTAGAATTTTTCTGGATTATTTCATGCCACGCTCTGGTTAAAATGTAGAAGAAATATGCAAATATGCTCCTCAGAAGCCTCATATAAGGGACAAATTACCTAAAAATACTTTTTTAATTTTATTAGCAGGTACATGATCACGCTTGGTTTTTTATGTATTATAAAAAAAAGACGATTTAATAAATATTAAAATTTCATGGATAATACGCAATATAGGCAATTATTGACAAAAACGCGTCAAAAAGTATATAATTTCAATTAAAATTGTAAAGATTTGGAATGATTTCGAATAAATTCGATAAAATTGCTTTCTCTACGAATCATGATCGATACATCTTGCCCGTAAAATGCCAATGCGAAGAAAGCATTACAATTAACGGTTATCCATATTATTTATTGACTTACAGAATTATACGTGAGTATGAAATGATGCGTGGAATAAATGTGCGATCCGTAGAGAAAGAAAACGACTTTCACAATATTTATAAAACACTCGTACTAAAGGAGCTTTTTCGCCAAATTCGGCACTTATATCAGCGGATATAGAAGCTTTAAATATATATATATATATATATATATATATATATATATATATATATATATATATCGAAAAGAAATCCACTCGGACGTTAAATCGGGCGTGGAAATTCGAAGGGGCGCCCCGTTAGATTCTCGAGATGCTGTCGCGCCCTCTTCGCTCTCCTCCCCCACCCACCCCTCCAGCCCCGACCCGCTCTCCTTTCGCATCGTCGGACGCGAACGCGCGCGCCTCCTCGTAGCACTCATAGAGGCACGAGGCGGTCGGGGCGAGCGCAAGAGGAACGCCGCGGGGATCCCTGGTCAACTCGTCCACCCCCCCTCCCCTCCCGCCGTCCAGACCCCAATCTACTCACGCAGCGACGATTCCACGCGGAAAACAAGCGTCGCTCGAGAGATGGACAAACAGAGACCGGCGAGGCGTGCCGCGTCTTTATATATATATATATATATATATATATATATATATATATATATATATATATATATATATAAGTATGTATACAAACATATATAGACAGTGGTCGGGCAGTGGGCTCGCACGTAGTACATGACACATGAACCTTTGTGCGTATATGTATGAAAAACGCTACAATAGCAGCACAGGTGTGCTGGTTGATCCTGTCCCCCTCACCCGTCTAGCTGTAAATATCGGCTCGAGTGTACGCAATAACTGTAAAAGCTTTTATGTCATCTTATTTATATATATATATATATATATATATATATATATATATATATATATATACACGTATGCTCTTAAACCTAGAGAAAAAGAGATCTTGATGCACTCTCGGGATTTATTTCGGTCTCTATCGTTCTATGTATACTCCCCCGCAACGCGAATCATACATATATATATATATATATATATATATATATAGGGCGAATCTGCTTTTCCACGTCGCCGCTCTTCGTGTGAGGTATAGACTCTCCCTTTCCGCGATAGTACGATTTCGCGAGCAAAGATGCAAAGCGGAAATAGCTTTCGACGCTTTTGAGCTTATATATATATATATATAGAAGATATAGTAGTATATGCGCGGGAGCTTTTATATACGGGGCAAAGGATTTCTCTCATGCGAGCGCCAGAAACGCGATGATTCGCGCGCGCTTCCGGATTTTGCGAAAGTGTACCCTCTCCCCGACTAGCTTGAGACGAAGGTATCGAAAGATTCGATTTGTTGAAATTTTTTAGAGTTATATATATATATATATATATATATATATATATATATAATATTACATATGTACATAAAGTAATATAAGCATATTCTCACGGTGTAATGTAGCAAATATTGAAAAATTGCACTTAAAAGCCCTTACAATCAATAGGTAACAAGGACTATTTGTAACTAGGATCATGAAGCAAGTATAAGAACTCCAGCTCTTGATAATTGGGCTCGTTTCTATATGATACGTAAGTATTGTGAGGAAGTTTATAAACTAAAAAATACTTATGTCGACTGTTTCTTTTTTTTTTGAAGCTAACAAATATTTTCTACGGTCTTGCAGTTCTGTTATAATGACAGTTGGATTCTGTGCCTGTTTACTTAAAATCACCCCCGCAGAATTTGAAGAAAAAAACTGTTATGACGATAATTAGGCCATAGGAATAATAATTAAATTAAATAATTCTAATAATAAAATTATATATACATATACATACCGATCCTAATTTCCTCCTTTGTTTCATTACATTTCCGGTAAAATGATTTATGTACAAATAATATATAATTTCTCGTGTCTAGAGAGATAATTTTGTAAGCATAACAATTACACTTTTTCCTATCTGATTTTTATCCATTTTAAACACGTATCCTTAATTATCCTCCCTTACTTTCAACGGATCTATCTGAAATAAAACATTTCATCCCATCCGAATCGACGTTTACCCAAGGATAGACTGAGCTTTCATAACAGAGGCTTGCTCTGGCACACCGAAGAGACCGAGGTAGGGCTAAAGGCGTATCAGTCTAGATAGTATGGGATGAGCAAACGTCTTATTACTCACTACGTGATACGAAAGAGAGATAGAAAGAGAGAGGAGAGAGAGAGAGATAGAGAGAGAGATATTTGGTTATTGTTACGTAACTCTGTTCTTTAGATGTGTAGACCAAGCGTTACATTTGGATGCTTCGTCTTAATAGTAATCCCCCAGGAAGTGATCTTACGAAATAACGATCGTTGCAATGCTCTGAAAATGTGAAGCAAGTAATGAGAGAAATAGGAATTAAACGTTTGGTTAGAGGGAGAGAGGGGGGGGGGTAAACAATACACCTGAAGAAAGGTATACAAGCGGATCTGAACGTCTCGAAGCATAAAAAACCACATAAGCGAGCAGACTCAAGGCGATTATTATATTTATTGTACAGGCTTAAACAATATAAAGAATAAAAAGAACTGTCGGGACGTCAATTGTTCATCTTTATTAATTTGACGAGAGTACGGAGGAAATGCAAATATTTTTAACGTATTTAGGTCCAGTTCATATTCTTGCATCCATCTGTCAGCGCTATCATGCAAACGCTTAATCTCTCAATTCCGAATCACTATTTGGTCTATATCAATATCACATGGCACAAATTGTCCATTATTATATGTTGGTCTATCTATAAACGTCGATAATAGATAATTTCAAGAAAAATAAAGAAGTCGTCAGCAATAGTCAGATGGGTATTTTGAATTTTTACACGTATGTAATTTTGACGAATTGAAATATTACGATAATAACATTATAAAAATCATAACAACTGTATCTAAAAAAGTTTCTGCGATTAGATTAAAAATTGTGAACACGCTGTGAATCATCTGCCATTCAAGAGGTATACGGTAGCAATAGTTTATTTCCCGTGTAGTTGTTCCTCAAACCTAGTGTTAATTCCTTGTTCTCATTCCTGTGTAAAGGTCCATAAATTGTGAACACGTTGTGACTCATCTGCCATACAAGAGGTTTACGAAAGCAATAGTTTGTTTCCCGTGTAGTTGTTCCTCAATCCTAGTGTTAATTCCTTGTTCTCATTTCTGTGCAAAGGTCCATCGAATATGAGCATTGATTTTTTTGTTATTTAATCGAGCTTTATGTAGATATACGTTAATGCAGTATCATTCTCCTCGATCATTGTATAATATAATAATAATGCGCGCGAAACTCTGCGGTATTCGGTATCGCTGAATAAAATCCGATGGAAATTCCCGGCCCAGCTGTCTCTCACTCGGCGATAATGGGCGGAGTCAATGCAATTTTCTTGGATAATAGAGAAATACCAGTGTGGCAAAGAATGCTCCAATGATATATACGTGTATGTAGATAGCAAGAATGTGGCTTTGTGCGCCGAGAAGGAAAATATCCGATGCTGTCGACGCGTAAAATATTGCACTATATCTCCCTTGTCTTGGATACAATAATGAAACTCGTCTGTAGTCATAAAATAGAATAATTTAATTTTGAGCTAACGACAATGCACAAATTCAGCGTGAACAACTTTTTGTGTGAAATATTTTCGTATAAGAGGCAATTTCTTCAAATAATATCGAGCTTATATTTACCGAGTTAATAGAATTCGAGGTAACAGTTGTACCGTATCGTATACATTTAAACGTCGATGATGAGCAACATCTTGAAGTTTTCAACGAGGCATCTTTACTACCAGCGCACAGATTGCACAGGCCGACAAGGCGAGGCCGATTTTTTGTTCGAGAAACCAGATCGTAGGTTTCCCGTGGTTTTGAATGCGCTGAATTAAAATCTGGCCGTATAGAATTGCTCTATCGCTTAAATATCACAAGATATTTGATAAAACTCAACGGCATTTTAAAGCAAAAGACTCGGTACTTTCTGACAATGTGTACTGTTTTTGGATAAAAAAAAAAAAAAAAAGAAATCATTGACATTGTTACATGACCTCAAATATTGAGAAAAAACAATGGTACTTTCGCACTTTTACGTTCGGTTATCTCCAATTCTTGACGTATGGGTGGAGCAGTTCTGTAGCCACATTTGAATTCAGCGCATCGAAAACCTTCAGAAAAGTACGGTCTGGCCAAAATTCGCGTCCACCTGTCGTTGTCCAAGTCAAACGAATCATACTTTCTTGTAACGCGCTGCAAATGTTACGACGTGGTTAAAATTTTGACTCTGGATCGGACAAGCTCTACTCTTCGATTTAGTCGAATTTTTGCAAGTTTTGTTTTTATCCATATAGTGACTAGCAGCGCCATAGCGGTTCATTCGGTCAATTTTTTCACGGCGAAAGCCACGATAAATCAGAAATCGTGTCCCGAGTATGCTTCAATTGATAAATGTGGATTTTGGAGAACGATGTACATTATATTTAAAAAATTTTTTACTCTAAAAGCTTTTATTCTCTGTAAAGAATTGAGTAAATTCGAAAATTTATATATTTTGACGATTTTAAGCTAAAATTTAATTTTTAACAAGATTTCCACGCATTTTTTTATAGTCTTTACCATTGAATTTCGAAGCACTCGACGCAGCTCTTCATTATGCTATTTGTTAATAAAGCGTTATTTCTATGAAAGAAAAAACATAAGCGGACAAGTATCGTCCCAAAATCTGGTAGGTATTGTTATTGTAAATTTTCTTTCACATATCAGGGGCAAGCGGCACCGGTCCAAATACGTAACTCTTAATTTTCAAATGATTCTTAATACGTCCAAGTATTCTGCGCTCTTTCTTAAAAAGTGACGATCGTGAAATACGACATTTTGAAAGATACTCAATTGTACGATCACTCGCGTAATAAAACGAATGGGTAAGCAGCTTTTCAAAGCTCCAGGTGGACTGACTCATATACTACCGGGGTGTCAAAATTACGAAGCCAATTCGGCATTGTCTAATACCGCGCAATTTTTCAAGCGCGATTCGAATAACTACGTTTTGCCTCGCTATGGCCCGTGTCCGACGGAACATCGCCTCATCGCTCCACCGATATTTCTCACGAGCCGCACGGGTCACGGCGCGGCCCGTATCTCCACGTTCTGGGCACTCTCGAGCCGGCTTGCAGGGGAATTAATTCCATTTACACTTGGCTCCATTTACGCCGGTTGCCTTTGGGCGTAGGCTACGCGACATCCCCGCCCCCTACCAGCCCAATGTGACAGCTCCGCCAATATAAAATCCGCAGCCCCGGCTTTTACAAGCCCCCCTCGCCGCCTTCGGGACGGCGGCGGCTCTCTCTCCTGCGGCTCTCTCTCTCTCTCTCTCTCTCTCTCTCTCTCTTACTTGTCGCGTAAGAGTAAACCCCCCGGCTCTCCCCCTTCCCTCCCTCAAAGAGCAGACGCCCGAGCGCAACCAGATGTTCAGCGGACTATAAACAGCCAATTTTCAGTGCGGCGCGATGGGGGTTTTTATTTTTTATTTTTTTTTTATTTTTTTGGCGCGCGCGTACGCGTGCACGCGGGGGCGTACGGGGGTCGCGGGCGCGTTTCAAGTCGCGCGAATCCGATACGGCCATTAGGCTACGAGCGAGAGCTAGTTTTGCATTATATAGACGCGCCCCGCACGCGCGCGTCTATGTGTAATTGCCGCCCCGTGGCCATGGATATGGAGCGGTTCTCGGGCACGGCCGACGCGGGCGCGCTCTCGCTCGAAGTCTGTATTAGGGATCGTCCCCGGTGACTCGGCGTCCCCGTAATTACCACCTCGTAAAAGTATCCCAAAGGCCGTATTCAGAGAGAGAGAGAGAGAGAGAGAGAGAGAGAGAGAGAGAGACGGAGGGGGGGAGAGATCAGCCACTCGGAATCGTCTTATACTGGGCCGCGGCTGCCTTTGATCAGATTCGCCGCCTGGCTCTTTTTCTCTTACCGTCTCTTTTCTCATATTCAATGAGCGGAGATGGGAATAAACGGCGGTAATCTCATCGATTCGCCGGTATAAGTCAGACCGCAATCATTCGTTACACGAATGAAATATCCTATCTGGTACACGCACACAGGCACACACCCACTTTCTTTCTCTCACTTTCTCTCACTCTCTCTCTCTCTCTCTCTCTCTCTCTCTCTCTCTCTCTCTTTCGCTCCTACTCCGAAATTGTATAGGTCGGGTGTTAATATTCGGCCACGATTCCCTTGGGAGCGAAGGGCAGGGGGGGCGAGCGGATCGTATTTTGTATCGTACACAGAAGCGCAGAGGAGACGGAGCGTAAAAGTTGACGATACGCCCCTAATCTTGCAGTATTATTCGTCGTTGCGCGACCTGGGAATTAATTCTATAGAATGTTTAAATGACAAACGATGATTTATGCGCGTGCGCGTTTGTATATACTTCGAACAGTATGAGCAATCGAGGACTCGTTCGATTGTTCAATGGTTTCCGCATTAATAAGTTAAATAAATTTTCCAAATACCATAGTTGTTCTTCCAAATTGTTTATTTTTTTTTTTAGAATTAATGCGAATTTTTCATATATCTAAGTAGATCGTTCATCAGGATAATTATAATTAATAATATATCGAATAAATTAATCTAATTAATATATTCAGTGTTTATTAATAGCTCAAAATTCGCTACATATACATGTATATTGTATATTCTCTATACTTAAATTCATTATATATATATGCGTGTTTTTGATCTCCACACAGACAGACGTTACGCAGCTCACTTAAATCCTGTCCGCCCATTTGTGTAAACACTTTGTCTCCGTTAATCTGCCAACGACATTCCTGACTCGATAGGCCAGGGCTTATCATTTAAACTATTTGTTTCGCCCTATTATTCATTTCAATAACTTTTTTCAAAATCATCGATCTCAGCCAGTTTGAAGCTGCTACCGTTCTGCGAACCCACGACGGTCGGTAACGATGGCAAATCAAATTGTTACGGCATCGTGGTAGGCGTGAAAATTGTCGGGCAGAGCGGTCGTTTTGGGCACCGAAATCCGCGCGCCGACGTACGCACGCAAAAGCCCACGGCGAGCGTTACGATGGTTAGGAAGCAAAAAAAAAAAAAAAAAAAAAAAAAAAAGGGGGTCACTCGGGTACGTCCCGCGCCGAAATATAGTCGGCAGGTCAGAGGCGCTCGCGCGGCAAAATCTCTGCCCGTCGCCCCCCCCCCTTCACCCCGGACACCCTCCGCCCAACTCCTTCGCGCTCGTCGAACGGACGCCCGCTTTGATCGTGCCGAGGCGCCGACGACTGCTCTCGGTCCTCGACGCGCTTTTCCTCGACCGTGCGCGTCCTCCGCGGCGGTATATATATATATATATATATATATATATATATATATATATATATATATACCTTTACGCAAAAAGGACAGCCGCGACCCTCTTTGGATACATTTTCCTTTACATCCGGTCAGATGGAGATCCTGCCTCGGTCTCATTCAACGAGGGGCAAAAAGGGCTGGCGAAGCTCGCGGTCGAATAAAGCGAGGCGGGACTGGATTCAACGAGCATATATATATATATATATATATATATATATATATATATATATATTATTCACACAGTGTAAGTCTCGGATATAATATAAGAAACATAGAGGGACGAATTAAGGGAGGAATAATTCTGTAAGGAAGAACAATAAGTTGCAGATTGTTTCCGACTAATATTATACACTTGTATTATATAAGCGTTAAAAAATCCATTAGCCTCGACCTCATTCGAGGACGAAATAATTTTATAATATGCGAAACTAATTTATTGTTTCAGTGAGGAACAGTTTATTTGACAATGTATATATATATATATATATATATATATATATATATATATATATATATATATACCGTCGTAAATTTGAAAACAGGATAACGTTATTACGTGGAGAAAGGCACAAATTTGAGGGTAGCTGTGGGCTTACTCCAAGAATCCTATAGAACGATATAGTCAGAGTTCAAGTAAATATACTTGCCTTAGAGGTATTTTTAACAAATTTTACATGAATTATATCTCCGTTAAGATATGAAAGTTAGGATACGCAAGTTCCCTTGACGAATGTCTCGTAATAGAATGCTTTAAATATTAGGCAAGCATTGAGAAAATCCAGTTTTAATCAGAGTCTCCATCAGCTCGAATGAGAAGAAGAAGATTAGTACGATGAAAAATTTGGATTGTGTACTGGGCTTGGGATGGGACGGCTTGGAACGTGATCCAAGGGGGAGTTGTCGATTTCCCGCACACTACGTTCTAAATTATTGGCCTGATAGGGACTTAGAAAATATCGATCGTTGTTCACGAGATATCGTTGAGAATGATTCTTGCGACACTACGGATTGTAGCCTGATTTTCTAATTTACAGTAACAGAGTATCAGTTTAACTTCAATATTTAGACAATGAATAAAATAATGTTTTCCGTATTATTGTGCTATCGATTTATCGATTATCGAATTATCGTTTTATCATACATTGAGAATAGGTCACTCCTTGTTTTAGTTGCGTACACCTAATAATTTTTAATGATCTCTATTAGTCCAGCATTAAATTTTATTTCCAGTAACCTCGATTCTGCTAGTAGTTCGATTTGATGAAAGTTTACTTCAATTTTGTTCTTTTCATTTCAAAACGTTAAAGAAAGTTTAATTGAAGAAAATTTAGATTGTACCCGTAATTCAGAATACTCAAACGAATAAGTATGCAGAATGTAAAAAAAAAAAATTTTGCATTAAAGATCGAGACAATATTTTTTTACCTTAAAAATTTTATCTTACACTTTTTGAATCACTTTTGCTCGTGAATTTAATTTAAACAAAACCCTGAAAAATTTATCCCCTACGTTCCCTCCCCCCCCCCAACCCCGGCGCCAAGACAAAGAAGAATCCCACTCCTTGTACACAGGAAAGCCTTCGCCGACGCTCTTTCTGTGCGCACTACGTGAACAAGACGCGCAAAGCTGTCGACAACAAATTTATATATATATATATATATATATATATATATATATATATATATATCTATATACATCTCGTCGCTACTTCTCGTCAAAGGAAACCGCAGGGCGAAAACAAGCGTCCGCGCGCCGCGGAGAAGTTGCGGGTCGCGAATTCGACCCTTAACGATGCGGTCTCGGTCCGACACGCCAACTCTTTGTCTTCTTTGGGGGTTTTTTTTTTGTTCCTCTTCTTTTCCTTATACCGTCCCTTACCACCCCCTCACCCCCCCCCCCGGCCAAGCCACCCACGACGGTGAGCTCTCGCTGCATCTCCGGAACGATCGGCGAATCGCGGGTCACGGGCGGTCTCGACCGCGCTGCTGGACGGGCGGGCGCGCGCAACTCGACAAGGCTCCGGCTCTCCGAGCCAGTTGTCCTACGACCGCTTAATTACTGCGCCCGGGTGCGAAGGGAGCGTTGGGCGGGTCGATGCCAGGGGGCGGGAAGGGAGGGGGGAAGTCGTTGCACGCGAAGCATTCGGCACTCGGGTCCCGCGTCCATCCCTCCCCCCCCCCGCCCCGCGGATGGATATGGATTTGTATCTCGAGTTTGATATCTCGATGCTGTCTTGATGTTTGGAATTGACAGCGACGATAATTGCAGTTCGGCGTATCGCTCGCATTATTATCGTTATTGTTATTTTTTTGAATTTTTAAATAATTACTGATGAGAGAGAGCGAGCGAGAGAGAGAGAGAGAGAGAGAGAGAGAGAGAGAGAGAGAGAGAGAGAGAGAGAGTTGTAAGTAGTTTATAGTGTAATGTAAAACATTGCACTGTTAATGAACAGATAGGAAAACAAGAATTATGTAAACCAATCAAATATATAATTATTGTTACTTTATAACATAAATGAAAAATTTCAATCTTTTGGCAAAGGAAACTATACAATTTTTTTTATATATCTTCTGCACTATCTCGTAAATTAAGAACATTTGTTTTTTTTTACCAACTTGACTAAATTCAAAGATAAGAAAGAAAAAACTTGAAGGTATTGTAATCATAATAGAAATTGAACATTTGAAAGGATGTCAAGTTGAAAACTTCCGAAAAAAAACTGTGTATCCTAAAATTTTGCTTCGGCACTTTGCAAATTCGAAAAAATACTTTTTGCGGGAGCTCGAGTCAATTCTAAGATCTCTCATCGCTAGAATTCGAATTACGTTAAAAAGAGTCGTTTTGTAAGTCGGCGAATACATAGCTCAAGTATATATAAGTAAGAGTTAAAAATGAAAGTCGATTTACATTGATCTGCGTGGAAAATTACGAAAATTGATCAGATTGTATAATGATTTCGAACCAGAAGCAGTGGATTTCCGCACGATATATCTATGCTCGGAGGTATTGCGGTGCTCGTAAGAATTTTCCTGTCTGTAAGAATAATAGCTTACAGCTGCGAAACTAAGGATATTGTCAATATCCCTTTATTCTCACCAATTAATAAAAGTGGCTTGGAATATTTGTTCTCCCGAGGCAAATTCTCATTGCTCAGCCATTATCAATACAATGCCGTATATTTTTAACGATATCGTGTTTTGTTTTTGTTTTATCTTTCGCATAAAAATTGGACCTAACCCCTGTGCTTCAGCCTGCCATAGTTTGCTCGATTCAAGATGTGAGAATTCGTTTTTAAATTTTCGGAGGAAACTTTCGGAAGAAATATACATAAAATTTATAAATTGTAAATTTCTTAATATCCTATGAACATTTATTATTATCTTTCCTTTATCACAATCAGTAGCAAATCTGACTATATCAGTAAACTGATTTTTAATTTAATTATAGAATATTTTTTGTGTTAATACATTTGAAACTTTCGAAAAGTATTTTATCTAAATTTTTTATAAAATACACGAGAAGATGTATTTAAAATTCTTATTATACTAAGAACACATCAAACTCGCCTAGCTTCTAACTTTTGTTAAAAGCTTTTTTATGGATTTTCATTAACATAAAAAAAGTGATGCGTTTGTTTTGATTTAATATGATAAAAACGTTTACAATATTATTTACGATATTTACCATACACATGTAATATAGTAAAATCTATATTACATTTGTAGAATTTCAGTAATATTGAACAGCCGTGGTAATAACGCATATCCATTTATTTATAAGTATCATACAAGATTTTGTTAGCTTTGTCGCTGACTATTATTTTTAAAATAAGATTCTAAATAATTAAATAAATATGAGTTATTATATTATAAATAAAATTATAAGTTATAATATTGTAGTATAAGTTATAATATTTTAAATAAAATGCGTTTTGAAACAATTTGGATGTCATCATCAGTTTTCAAACCATCACAAATAATTTCAAGTATCCAATGTCTGTGATCTCTGTACTTCATTTCTGAACTATGATATAGCTGCAGTATTTCGGGTATAGTGTTAAGATCCAAAAACTGATTTAGCCACGAGAAACGTTTGAAGAGGTGAGTATAAATGATTTCGAGGCTGCGTCGCAAGTAAGCAAGTCCGAGCAAGAAAAGTTACAAGAAAGCCATTAAATTATGTATTTTTCAGAGATAATTCAGTATTTATAATTCTATTGCGCAATGAATCAATAAAATTGATCCACAATAGTTTATCCTTGGAAATAAATATTTTAAAAATGATTAGTGATTTATGGAAAATAAATATCAAAATTTTGGCATTAGATTAATATGTTTAAAAATAACAACCTTTGTAGCTTCTAAATGATAACTGAACCTTGAAATAACAGTAGGGACTGCCAATCGCACTGTTTCAAAATTACTGCTACAGGCAACAATCGATCTTTATATTACTCAAACATTATACATTTATGTAAAAAATTCATCAAATTGCCATCGCACACAACCTCGTGTTTTTTATATTACTATAGATATATATTTAACCTTCGGCTATGTTCATGCAGCTTTAAAGCGCCTTATTATAACTTTGGCTGAACTTTCTCCTATGTATTTACTATTACTATACATATAAAAATGAAATGTTTCTAAGTATTTTCTATAGACATACACTGAGTTTTATATGAAATATATGTTAATTGCTTTTAAGCCAAAATTTCCGTCGGAAAAAGATTCTTCAGGTCATAGCTAGAATATATACTTTGGAAAATTATCGATAAAGGAGTGATAGATAATTTTTTTTCATTGATTGAAAATTTCCAATCACAATATAGAAGTAAATAGTGTAGCGTCCGCGTCATGCCGGCTGTCCTGCAACTCGTCCTCGTGGCACTACCACTTGATCATCCACATAATAATGTCCGTTTGTTGATACATTTAAACAGCATTGAAAATCCTCGAAAATCATCGAAATATATGGTTATTCTTCTTATAAAGATGAATTGTCATTTTATCAGAATTATATATCTTATGTATATATATATATATATATATATATATATATATATATATATATATATAAATAATCGCAAAAAAAATCGTGCAACGATCAGATATTATTTATGAATTAAACTTTATTCTATACGAACAACGAAAATCTAGCCACGCACATTGGTTCGATGGCCAAAGTAGATATAAGTATCAATAATGGGTCATTGAAGCGTCGATAAAAGGCGGAACGATAATAAACAAATTACAAACGAGGAACAAGAGGGGGTGGTGGTGGTGGTGGTGGTTGAGCAAGCACGAGATCGTCGTTCTTATTCCACGTATCGCGCAGCGGCGATCGCGGGCAAAAGCGGAAACACCGCGTTGAAAAAGCCTCGCGTGGGGGGGCGGGGGGCGGGGAGGTACGGGCGACCCATCGGACCTTCTCCCCGTCCACCCTCGCCCCACTCGTCCTGAGCCGAGCCTCCCTCTGGACAATCCACGGGCCAGCGATCACGCGGGCATCGTCGCTCGGGGCGCCCCTGCCTCCGAGTCGGACAGCGAGACGAGGGAGGGCGTCGATATCTCGGTGATGTGCTCGTCGTCGCTCGAGCGCGGGCTCCAGCGGAATCTGTCGAAGGCGTCTTGGGCTCGGCCCGGCTCGTCGTCGGTGAGCGGCGAGCACGACTGGAACGCGAATTATTGCCGAATTCGAATGGCGGGGGGGGGGGGGGGGTAGGCTCTCGAGCGTGGCCCCCAACCCCCGCAGCGAGCCAAGGGATCTCGGCAAAGCGAAATCGTGGGCTTTTGGCGTCGAGCCGAGGGACGACGATTCCGTCGGGGCCCGACGGAATTTGCGCGCGGTCCATTGGCTCGGCATTGCGGCGAAATATTTCATTTGCCGAGGTCGCGATTTAAGGTATTCGTTCCTCGATCGTACGAGGTTAAAGGAACTGACGTTCTAGTTTTACGCGTGCAATTCTGAAAATTTGTCAATGCTCAACGTTAGCCTACCTCGCGATATCGGCTAGGGTCGTGCAATCTAGTGTTTATTCGAATGACTTTTTTTTTTTTTTTTAAATTTCAAATACAACAAAAGTGATCTGCTGAACAAAGACGGATTTACGTCGAATGAGGCGGTCATTGCGCAAAGAAAGGACTATTCGGAACAACTGCTTTCATTATTATAGTTATGAATAATGTTTTAGGGAACATTTTAGGGAACAAATACCTTAAATAAAGAGCTCATAATATCAAAAATACACATCTATATCGGATTTATATATTTGATAAAGATATCAGAATGTCGAATACGCACGTATATATGAGCAATTTCAAGAAACTTTTAACATTTGCGTGGTAGAAAATTTTTTTTTCCCTGTATTTCAATATAAAATCAATACAAATTATTATTAATTCGTATTGTATGCAATAGTAGCAATACAATTAAAACTTTTTATTTATGCAATAATTATGAAGTATTAACGTGTTATTACATTCTTCAAAATGAGAGTAATACTTTTGATGAAATCAACATGGTGTATTTTTATTCAATAAGAATTGTTTTCCGTAATATAGAGGTTTGTTATTTCTTTGTTTTTGGTTTTCAGATACAATGCTGCTATGTTACAAGATCTTGAAAGTATTTGAATAATAATTTCTTATATAATAACGATTTTTCCAAACGAGTGGTCTGTAAGCAATTCACGTTTGAAATTTGCATCGCTTCTTTACGAAAAAGTACCAAATCTAAAAACTCAAGGAAATTCTCTCGGGTAGTCTGAACACGAATGTAGGTAATGTTAAAATTCTGTTAAATACAAAGCTTACTTTAGATATTTTAAAGACAATTCATTTTTGTCATTTTTTTGACAAAATAAACTTCCATATAATTTGTTAATAGGATAGGTTCACTTTAACATCGCAGACGCGTTTGAAACGTCTGTAGTTTCATTTTAAAATTTTTTTCATATTAATTATTAAAGCAACTTAAAAGAGTAAAAACAAAGATTTACTAGTTTTTTTTTTTTTTTTTGCTTAAATCGGTGAAAAATTTATATACTATTATTAAATCGTCAAATAAACGTAGCGAGCTCTCTTTTATGTACTACGACTTTATGAGAAAACAAATCTACCTCTCTCATAATCTACGGCAAATAAAATCAGTATTCCGAAGGTGAAGAGTTAAAAGTTTCTTGAATTTGCCTTCGCGCATCGCAAATGTACCGTTTGCCTGCCGAGCAGCCGCCTCCTTGGCCGATTCTTGGCCCGCCTCTCGCACAGTATCAGCTCCTCGGTGAACTTCCTCACCGCGCTCTCCACCTTCTGGCAGAGCGCCTCGTCGTTGCAGCTGCTGCTCGAGGTCGAGCCGGCCGCGGCCCGCGCGCCCGCCGGGGCCCGCTCGCCGGCCTTGTTCTCGGCGCTGCCCTCGTCCGAGGACTGCCAGTCCGTGGGCGCGCCCCGCGAATAATCCAGCAGCACTCCCGAGTCGACCGAGTGGCTCGACTTCACCGCGCTGGAGGCCGCCGCCGCCGCCGCCGCGCCCGCCTTCGTCGCCGCCGTCGTCGTCGTCGCCGCGGTGCCGGTGGTTAGCTGCGCGCTGCCGCCGCCGCCGCCGCCGAAGTGCTCTGCGAAGGGTCTTTTATAGCTTATCGGGCCGGCTTTCGCGGCTTTTCTGGATTTTGATGGAGTTTTATGGCGCGGGCAAGGCGAGGGGGGAGGATTTTGAGCTTTGAGCCGAGCGCGGAAATCGGCGGATTATCGAGGTCAAGACCGCGTGATAAAAGGGCTTAATTGTTGATTTAATGATGAGTTTTTTTTTTTGGAAAATTATGAATTAATTATGAATTAAGCTAACGGCTGAAAGTTTTTTCGTCTATACACGTGTTTGCTTAGAGCTACACCAACATCAAAGACTAATCTTGGTTATGTTTGGTGTCGTATCGGAATTCAAAGCCGATATCAAGATCTGATATTTTGATAAATAGGTATAATTCTGGTTCGAACCGCGATTGAACTTATATACGAAATAATGGGTAGTCGCCACCTAGTATTGATTGCCATGATCAAACCTCAAATTTGTCGATTAGCGTACATAACAATTATATTAGAAACAATAACATTTTTATTAGAACGATTTTACAAATCAAAATTTATGATTTTGATGTTGAGGTTAGATAGAACGGTAGAAATCACGTGATATTTTGTTTTGGACTTCAAATTGTGATTCTTTACAATTTTTAACATCTAAAGGTACATTTGCGAGGAAATTCTTAAAAACACGACATATGCCATCATTCCGACCCTCTAAGGTGAACTGAGCGTTCTAAGAATTTGGAACTTGTTTATTGTATATTATTCGAAACCTGTAATGCATTAGAAACTTTCTATTTTATTTGAATACATAAGATTCTTATAGATCATACGTAGAAGATCCGTTTACATAAAAAATAGATTATTATAGATTGTACCTAAAAGATAGCTTTACATCAAAGATACCTTTACAATTACTTAAAGTGTATAATGCGTAATCAACGATCCCAAACAGCCACTAATTACTCGACTCAATAATAATTTTGTTTTTTCACGATGCTCAAAATTTAAGTGCTAATAAAACGTAAAATAGCAATCTTACGATATCATCATAGTTATTTCATAAATTAATTGATTATTTTTTATGAATTAGTATATATTATAGGCACCCGTGTTGCAAATTGCAAAAAATTAATGCTTTGTCCGCTACTTTGTCCGATTTTTTATGTAGAAAAAAGTGTGATCTCGACTTCGGTATAAGGCGAAAGCCAAAATCTAGCTATATTATGCGTAGTTTTGTTCATTTTGGACTCTACACCTGTAGCTCTCAGAATAATTGGCGAAGAGTACATTAAAGATCGACATATGTACCAGTTCAAATCTAATAACTCAATTAATTTTATAGATTTCATTTCATTTACATTTTTATATAATATTTTATAATTATGTTATTTCATAGCAACTGTCTTGGCCTGAATAATTATTATTTGTCATATTATGCGCTCGGTCTTCCGTACGTTTAGATACTGTTTTAAGCAACGGTTGGCCAATTTTCAAAATTCAAACCGATGCTTTTTCGAAAAAAAAACCAAATACGGACGATTGCAAGACTCGTAAAAACCTCAAGACCGTGCTTATATGCTATTTGAAAACGGTTTTCCGATAACAAGATAGTATTTAACGAAATCTCGCCTTGCCTTGGTATTGTCGAAGGACTCACTTGATTAAATACTTCTTACGAATGTTTCAGAGAAAATTGCGCGCTAACGATGAATCGACGAGATAATTTAAACGAGACTTAAATAAAGTCAACGTTTCCGTATAACTTGTCCGCGGTCGCGTTACACCCGAGCGACGCTTCGCGCGCGCGCGTCATCGAAGAATTCCGGAGGGATTAGCGACGAAGAGCGAACGACCGGAAAAGGCAGAAAAAAGGTACCTTTGTCGGCGCGGTCGCACCGCTCGAGATCCCCGTCGATCACGTCGACACCCACCGGACCCTCCTCCCCCTCGTCCTCGTCGGCCGTCGGGCCGCGGCGGCACCTCCTCGCTTCGTCCACCTCCTGCCGGCCCTCCTCCTCGTCGCGCGGATCCCGCTGCTCCTGCTCGCGCCGCTGCCAGTGGCAGCCGCAGCAGCGGCAGCAGCACGATATACGCGAGACCGTGGCCGTCAGGCACGAGGTGCGGCTCTTGCTCGGCGACGGCTTGGCCGTGTGCCAGCTGTCGGACGAGCTCGCCACCTTGCTGAGATCCTCGTCGAGGCGCTGCTTCACGCTCTGGAGTATCTCGGCCTCGCGCTCCTGGCGGCCCTCGAGCCTGAGCGACTCCGTGCGCACGATCTCCTTCACCTCGGTTATGTAGTCCTCGAGGAGGATCTTCTTGGCCGCGAGCATGTCCTCGCGATCGGTGCGCGAGCGCAGCCTGCGCAGGGGCTTCAGCTTGGAGGTGGCGCGGGCGGCGCCGCCGGCGTGGAAGCCGCTCGGTTCGTCCTCGGCGAAGCTCGTGTAGCGGAGCAGCTCGTCCTCGGTGCGGCGGATGGTTTCGCGCAGGCGCTCGGCGCTCGAGCGCAGCTGGCGCCTGGAACGGCTCTGGCCCGTCAGCTGGCCCGAGTACTTGCGGAGGCATAGGTAATTGAACGGTTATATTAATGTTCGTATATACGTGCAAGCGTTTGACGCGAGAAAAGATGATTTGTGCCGTAGCTACGTGTGTTGTGGACTTACCAAACAAGTCACGAGGATCAGTTGACGAATAGAATAATAATAACATCTCTTTATGTTGGCAATGCATCAAACAGCTAGTTTTGCACCGGATATTTTAGTTAAGAGATTTGGTCCAACTGATTCCAATGTTAAGGATAGCGGGAATTTTTTGATAATGTAATATATATATATTGTTTCATTGGATGCAGTGGCTTAATTAACGAATATACCATTAGGTTTATTGAAAGAAATAATGTAAGAAAAGTGGATAGAATTTAAGATAGATAGAAAAGTAATGACAGAGGGATTCATAAAAGCAATAAATTTAGTTTACAATAACTCCATTTTTTCTTTAACAAGATATTCTATGAACGAAGATATGGTCTTCCTATGGGATTATATTTGTCACCGATCGTAGCTAATTTAGCAATGAAAAAGTTAGAGAATATTTCTTCGTCTAGATTACATTTTGAACCAATCATAATTTGAAAAGATATGGAGATGACTTTTTGAGAATTGTTCCAGAATGTTTTGTGCGTAAAATCGTAGATGTATTAATTCTACCCACGATAGAATTAAACTTACAAAAGTGAAAGAGCTAAATAATCAATTAATTTTTTTTGACATTTAAATTATTTGACTGATCAATAACAGAGTATCATTAAATTGATATAGGTGATCTGGTAGGTTATTAAATTTTTATTCACACCTGCATTAATTCGTAACTAAGATAAGAGCAATAATGGGATTAATTGAAAGAGTAATCCAATTATCGCATAAATATTTTAAAAAACATCATTTAAAAGTCGTTAAAGACATATGTATTAATAATGATTACCCTTTTGAAATTATAGAAAAAATTATTGTGGCGAATGCCAATGAAGTTTATAATAGTAGCAGAGAAAAAAGTATGAAGGAAAAAATTAGAAATAATGCAAATGCTGTTCTACCACATGCAAAAATTTATTGGAAAGAATTCACAATATTCAGGTATGCTCAAAAAATAATAACAACTTTAAGAATTCCTTTAAGAATTGTAGATATAAGGATGATGAATGTTTAAAATTTGTAGTTGTTTATAAAATTAATTGTAAGAATTTTGACAAATGTTATTTCGCATAAACTGTCAGGTATTTAGTACGGAAAATATATGAGAATCAGTATAGTGTGCGCAGTATGAATCGAACATCAGGTCTTAAAGAAGATTGTTTAGATTTACTACAATCTTTCGACTGCTAGCGTGTAAATATTTTGAAAAAGGGTATTCAAAATAAGTATGAAAGTAAGTCTAGAAAATTAAGTTGAGTAAATTAAATAACACATATCAATATTTATTGATATAAATTTGTGCTTCACATTTCAAGTTGAGTGGGTTATGGGGCTAAACAATATTATATTTATTATTTTTATCATCTTTTAATAGTAGTTATTACATTTCAGATTTTACATGGATGATTATCCACAACGACAGTCTGTCTGTCATTATAATTATAATTTTTTCATTAAGATGGTAAGATCGATAAAAATATTTGTTACTTGGACTATGTGGCAAGCTTGCCTTTTCCGTCGTTTTAAGCAAAGGAACGTGTGTGATTAATGAATAAAATTGATATGACCAATATTAATATCATAGGGCAATTTATTCATTAGTTGAAGTCGAAGAAGATATTTAAAGAATAGGCAGACGGAAATGCTATTGCAGTTATCTGGATTTTTTTCTTTTTTCTTGCTGGATTAGTAATTTATTAATGAGAGTATAGATCAGTCTTCTCGGGGAAACTTCTTACTAATTTTTAAGCTCATCGATACTCGTGGATATTGCATCCATATTTATCATTCTAGACAAGTACAGGTTTAGATATACGTACGATGATACTATGACATGGTAATGATATAGTATGGCTACTCTAATACACGAGCGGAAAACTGTGAAGTGTTATACATGGTATCACGGTTAACTTATACACTGGAAAATCACGAAAATTGATTCGAGAAAAAAATCCTTAATAGCCGATCAATGTAAATAATTATAATAAAAAAAATGAAGAAATTACTTGAACCATTCGCAAAGCTAACTTTGAGTTCTATGATTCCAAATTCTGATCCATGTTTGGGCCCAGGGCCTTAATCAGGATTTACATTACATCAATGATAAGTAAATATCCGATAACTAAGTAGCTAGTAAGCGCATAGTATGCATACTTTTTGACCCGAGGCTGTTTGAAATACATCAGTTGAAAAATGAAAATGAGACCAAAGGCGAGCGTTGAAAATCGTTGAACACGTGTCTGGACATATCGCCAATCGTAAACATGAAATATTCAATAAAAAACAGAGCTCCTAATTAATAAATTTTAGTTTAATATTACTCCTAATTAATAAATAAGTTTTACAAGATCTTCCTAAGGCCTTGGGCCTATAATTTGATTAGATAATATGATAACCTATTTATTTTTCTAAATAATAGGTCTATTTTTTTCTAAAACCATTTAGTTTCTATGATCTGCCGGTGTTTAAATTAAAATGGGATAATTTGTAGATTCGGCCTTGCTGAGTTAACAAATATTTTGAATTATTAAACTTTCGAATCTACTGAAACTAATTAAGATTTCGATTTTATTATTGCTTGCAAGATCGTTTACAGATAATACACAGTCCTTGAGCTTTTTAACATCTTAGAAAAACACTGAAACTATGAGTTGGAAGATAAGTTTATGCTTATGATGCACTGCCATTCGATTACTTTAATGAAGAAAGATTCTGGATAATGTTAACTGACCACTCTTAATGTTCAGTATACTATTAAGGTTAAAGATATGTTGAAGTTTACAGTTATCGTTTACAGTTTGCAGGTGTAATTATTTTAAAAATACACATATCCCGTGCTTGCACTGAAATACCTAATACAAGAGAACCGATAGTTCTCGTGGAATAACCAAAAATCTCAACATTCCCACTCTCAGGATAACCGCATTTATTACGAAAATCAACAAAAAAGAAAAGAAAAAAAGAAAAAAAGGAGAGCCATTCCCATCGATAGACGGGAAGCTATGCGTCACCGTATACCTCGGACTCCCGGTCCAGGCCGAAGATCGCGCTCGTGGAGAAGCTGCGCAGATCGGTGCCCCGCTCGTTGGTCAGCCTGCGCAGCTCCGGCCTGTAATTCGCCACGTACTCGAGCGACGGCGAGTACGGCACGCGGCCCCTTCGCGGCGCTGCGCCCGACGCCGCGGCCGCCGGCGCGTCCTTGACGTTACCGCGACGGTAGAGCCGGTAGTAATCCGCGGTCGTCGTCGCCGCGGCCGGGGCGCCCGCCCCGCTCGTCCCCGAGGCCGTCGGCTTCGCGTCCTCGGCGTCGGCGTTGACCGCGAGGGAGGAGCGCGAGAAGCACTTGAGATTCGGCGAGATCTTGAGGAACTCGGTGCTCTTGCAGCACTGCACGGCCTTGTCGCAGTGGCTGACCCGCGCCTCCGAGGGCACGCCGACGATCTTGTCGCACTTGGACGGGGTCTCGTTGATTCTGGGGCGGCGTTGCTCGCTGGGCAGCGTCTGCTGCCGCCGACGCTGTTGCTGCTGCTGCTGCTGCTGCTGCTGCTGCTGCCATCCATGGGTGCTCAGGAATGCCCTGCGGCGACGTGGTTCGGTTATCATATTATACGGCTGTCGAGTATCAACTCTCTAACGAATTATATATATATATATACACGCGATGATTTTGCGTTTATTTGTCCGGAGTGCAACGGAATTAGCGATACAAACTTGCCAATATTTATCGTTTCGATTTCTGAAAAGTGGTTCATATGAAAATTATAGGATTTGCCTAATTGTATTGACTTATGCTTCCGACTTTAATTCTAAGACCATTTGAAGGTTAATTTTTTAAGACAAATTTTTTAACATGTAATCGTTTTAGGAAATTGGGTTTTGGAAAGATTCTAAGGATCGCAAGTAAATTTAGGTGGTGTGTTAGATTTGGGCTATGGTAGATAGAATGGAAGAAACTTTCACCAGATAGCCCTGTACTAATTTTCCAGGAAACAAAATTCAGACGAAAATTCTAAAAATTATTACAAGTGTTTAATGATTTGGGCTATGGTAGATAGAATGGAAGAAACTTTAACCAGATAGCCCTGTACTAATTTTCCAGGAAACAAAATTCAGACGAAAATTCTAAAAATTATTACAAATTTTTAATGATTAACCTTCAACTTGACCTGGTGGTTGTTATGAAGAGTCCTGTGAATATAAGTTTAATATTTTAAGTCTCGTATTTTTGATCATGAATCCGGAAATACGTGAATCCTAGGTCAATCATTTTACATTTTTATTAATTTTTTTAAAAGTTCACTTAAAAATAGACTTGCAAATGATCTTTAAGACCCATATTCCAAAACACTTTTGGGACCTTATGGTAACGACGAATAAAAAAATATTTATGATTAACATTCCCATGTTCTTAGGTGATCAGGTAGACGTCAGAAGTACTACATTATCTAAATATATAGAATTTTTTGTTTTGTCTACATCTTGAATCGAGATTAGCCATTTATTTCAATTAAAAACAATGACAGTTAATTATCGACTTTTCAAAATTACAATGGCGTGCAAAATTGCTTTTAATCAGAGATTGCTTATGTTTAGAAGGTAATTGCTATAATGCCTTGAAGAGTTGCTCGACTTCATACGAGAAATGATTTGCTAACATTATGTTTCACTTTAAGGTCAGTTTTAAAATCTTTTAAATAATAATGTTTTTAAAACGAGTAAGATGATTGTCGCAACCAGTAAATTCTGTAAAAAAAACACAGTGTTACATTTCAAGTGACCTTAGAAATCACGGAGTAACGTTAATTTTGTTACATTCGGTATAAAAGAAATTCTGATGAATCAGTGACATCAAAAGTTTAAAATTATAACCTCTCCTCATTTTCTGTCACGCTCAAATAGACAAAAAATATTTTTTCATGACACTTTACTTCCTGCCTCTAGCTTTCTTCATTCCAACGCAATTCTTTCTATATTTAACAATAATAATAATAAACACGAAATGTCAATTTATATATCAAATATTCAGCACGCTCAGAATATAAAAGAAATGTTTCTGAAAAATCAAATTTTCTACACACACACACACACACACACACAGACACACAAAGCAGCGCATGAAATGCTCACCTCCTAGTGTGCTGCTTGAGATACCTCCGCAGCTTGATCAGCATCGTCGCCAAATTGACGAGGTCCTCGTGGCAGCTCTCGCTCGCTTCCCCGCAGCTCCTCAGCGACTCCTGGCAGATGCAGAAGAACTCCTGCTCGCCCCGCGCGTACCTCTCCATGATGGGGCCGCAGAGCGAGCCGTCCTCACGGGCGCGCTTGCAGTCCAGGATGTACTTGGTGATGAAGGCCGGATAACGCACGAGGCGCCGCTGGCCGCGCGGCCCAGCCTCGCCCGGGGCCGGGGCCGGGGCCGGGGCGACGGGGCGGCGGCCCGTGTAGAGGGAGAAGGCGGATAGGGCCTCGCTCGGGTCGTCGCTCGGCGTCGAGGCGAATGCGGCGCGTATGCGCGCGTGGGCCCTGCTCAGGCTGGATTGGCGAGTTAAAGAGGAGGTAAGCGGTGCGCGAGAGGCCGTGTAGGGCCGTGGGGGGGGGGAGGGGGAGAACGAGATTAGACTTAACCTAAGGGAAGGCGGGGAAGCAGCAGCCGTGACGAGGGAAAGACGAGAGGATGGAGGGAAAACAAAAACAAGAAAGAAAGAAAGAAAAAACAAACAAACAAACAACAAACAAGGGAAGAGGCGTCGGTGCACGACGGGGCGTCTTAAGCGCAGGACTTACGTACGGCCAAAGACGGAGGACCTCTCCTGGGCGTCGCCGAGGCGGCTCGCGCAGCCCTGGGCTCGGCTCAGCAGCAGGATCGACGACGACCACCAGCCGAGGATCGCCTTGGCTCCCAGGCACTCGCGATCATCGGGGCCGTCGAGGGCGCAGCCGACGGCCGCGTCGGCCGAGGAGGTGGCCGACGACGACGGCGCCGCCACCTCCACGACAATTTGGCGATCGAGCTGCGCGGGCGGCTCGGGACTTTCCGGCGTCATCGAGCGGGGGCGGCCGGGCGGGCGTGATTTACCAGAGTATCCTTTCGCAACGGCGCGGCGTCGGCCCGATTACATTTCAACGGGTGCGACGAAAGAGAGCGACGGGACCGGCGGCGGGGGTGGGGAGGGGCGGTCGAGAGAAAAAAAAATGTATGACGAATTTTTTTTTTTTTTTTTTTTGATTTTTTTTCTTTTACGGACACGTCGGGGAACGGGAAAATTTTAAAACTCGGCGGGGAGGTTAGATTTGCGACGAGAGTGGCTCATTTTTACCTGTCACATGGCTCGGTGCTTCAGGCGAGTGAATTTCGTCGAGGACGCGAGGGGAGAAGGCGCACGCCGTTGCGCCGGGGTTTGTGGAGGGGGTGGGGTAGGGAAGCGCATATGACTCGGTTCTTGCTAATGGCTGCGCTGCTGAGTTGGGCACGTATAACGCTTGGGAACTCAAAACTACGACAAAAAGTCGTAGTATTACTTTCCTCAAATCAATATTTTGTAATATACATATATATATATATATATATATATATATATATATATATATATATGTATAAATTTTGTTTTTTAAGCTTACGTCGAAACAATCAGGTTAGAATTAACCTCTTCTTCCTTTTTTTGAAGGCTTGCAATTGAATGTTTATTATGTGAGCATTGTCAATCATTGCTCTTTTACAGGTATATAAATTTCAATAATATTAAAGACGCGCCGATGATGAATGTATTGTAAGAATTTTCAATAATTTGATGCGCAAATACAGCGGAGGCATGAACGTATAATTGATATTCCGGATGACTGTCAAATCGCTTTGACATCAAATATATTTGTTTGGCTCAAGACTGCAAGAGAGTTCAGATTTTCAATGGCTTGCATGAATAGATTTTAAATTCGATTGCGTCGAACGAATTATAATTTTCATTTTGAATTGTAGAAATGTAAAGGATTTATTATTGAACGTCATTTTATCGTATTTTCAAGATCTTGAATTGTAAAAATCATGATTTAAATCCTTAAAATGCATATAATAACATATATAAATTTCGTTTCAATCCAAAACAAGTGCGATTTTCAAATGTCATTAAAAACAGAATAGATAAAATATTTACTTATACGATTAGTTTATAGGATCGATACTAGTGACTAAAAAATATTTTTCAAGTCCCTTTAAGGTCAAATTAATTTTTATAATTCTTGAATTCCACTATTTACCTGGAATATTGAAGTAGAAAAAAATTTTGCGCTAAAAAAGTTCAAACGCTAGTTAAAAAAAAATTACCTTCGAAGGGATCGTGACAATAGTTCAAGGTCAGCATAGCTGGTACCGTTACTCGAACTTTTTGTGACCTGTAAGATTCTTTTTTTTTTTATTTTGGAAGTTCCGCCGTCGGAGGATGTCTTGCAAAGTTAATCCTGCTCGTCGTCCAAAATGGGATCCGTCAGCACATAAATGTAACTCTATTCTCATCTATGTGACGCCGACTCGAAACGATAACTCGTACAATATTAAATAGCGCATGTTTTTCTAATTGCTTCTCTGTTCGACACATGAGGCTATACGCGAAGATTCAATGATAGATTATTAATAATAGACGTTTCAAATTTGGGATAACCCGTGATACTACACGCACGTACACATACACACACACACATACACAGATACACACACACAGAAATATAAATAAAGAATGGTAGATAATTCAAAGTATTTGATCCAGGTCCAAAGAGATAACTTCGATTAGCCTAAAATTGAGCCCTGTAAAGTTATGAAATCTAAGGCTGCCTCACATTTTACGAGAAAGTTAACTTTTTCTTCATTATATGTATTATATCTCAACCCCCCCCCTTGCGAATTACGTCACACTGACTTTCTATGATTTTCTGGACATCGTAGCCAGATCTGGGCACAAAACCCAAAAAGCGCAAACTTCCGAGCAAGCGAAACCGACGCATACGCTCGGCAATGACATCCGAATGACGGCACGGTTTTCCAATATATCGTTCCAAGACATGTATATGTATACATTCGCCAATACAGTACGTACGCATGCATTCTTGGCCGACGCAACGAGCGGGCAAGGGTTGACGTGCGTGTTCGCCTTTCCAGTGGCGCTCGCCGTCGCATCGCGCCTGACGCCTCGCTAATGACACAACGACCGAGTACGTAGAATGGAATATATCTATATGTAGAGCAGGCTCTCCTATACTTACACACACACACACACGCGCGCGCGCACACACACAAATGTACAAGAAGCATCGGGTCGTCGCAGCATCGCTCGGGCTCGGTCACGCGCAAGGGAATGTCTCATTATGCATAGCGAAGGTAGTTAGTCGAGGCATTTAATATGTCCCGGTTTATAACGAGGGCGACTCTCTCTCTCTCTCTCTCTCTCTCTCTCTCTCTCTCGCTCTCATCCTTCATATTCGACGGGAGCCTTCTTTAACGCGCCCCCTCCTCGCTTGCGTACAGTCGCTCCGCGGCGCTTTGGATCGATGCCCGATAACGCCGCAATTGCCCTCTCCTCCTCCTCCTCCCCCTCTCTCTCTCTCAATCACCCTCTGGCTTTACCCCTCCGTCGTCTGCACGAAAAGCAAGCCATCCACCTTATCCTCCCCACCCAGCCCATTCTCGAGCTCTCGTTTAAGCGGTGCCCGCCGTTTAGGGGGCGAAGGAGCCGAGGCGATATCCCTCGGGTAGGCCCGCCGGGTAGGATTTCTGGAGTAATTACATCAGCGCCTCCGCCCAAGCTCCGATGTACGCGCGCTCGCTCCGCGTACGCTTCGAGTGCGACGAGGGATGGTAGATGGATAGCGTCCGAAGGCGGGCTGAGCGACATGGCAGTGGACTCTCGGTCCCGGTCCCGTTGAAATTCGTCTATCGTTGCGCGCCGATTCCAGTCGGTGTGGCAGCGGCTTTTTCTTTCTTTCTTTTTTTTTTGCCGTTGTCGTCGTCGCTGCCGCTGTTTTCTCGCCGTGGGACGATGTAACATCTTCGTGTACGATTCGAGCCGAGGACTTTTTGGCGACCGATCAATGACGTTTGACGCCGATGATCCTGTGTACAGAGTCTCCGTTTGTTCGGCGTCGTTCATTGCGTTAGAAATTGGAGACGTCGCCGCGATAGTTTTTACAATGTCGATGTCGGGCACCGATGCGCGTGCCTGGCCTCGAGCCGTCGGATACGGCTGAAATATTCGAAATATAAGGAATCCTTAAGTTTTCTACAGGAATCGTTTTTTTAACTTTATTTTTTAACGTTATTTCACAGTTTTACGAGTTAATTTTCAAGTTTTGAACAAACGAGAGCGCGCTATATTAAGATGGGATTTTAATGTTTAAAATTAGCGAGAAATATCGTAATTTGTCAGATTTTGACCGTGTAAGTAGAATGGTGTACAGTATATACAGGGCATAATATACAGGTATAAGGATTGGGAAAGCCGTTGATCATTACATAATTCAAAACTTTGATTATAAATACCAATGTCCAGTTGATGAAATCGATAAAAATAAAAGCTGCTACAACTGTTCTGGAGATAATTTATTAACCCTTTTTCCCCGTCGAAAGTAACGGGAGAAGAAGCACATCCACGATTTGCAGTCCTAGCAAGCTGCATCGAGAGCTTTCCTCATTCGTTATCTGATATCCCCCCCCATAATTTTCCGGGTACTTTTCGATTTGGTCCGATATAATTGTTCCGATATCGGGACGAATCTATCGTAGCGGCCCGAGTATCGACTAAGTAGAGCAGTGATACAGAATTTCGGAAGAATTCTTGCGAATTATCGATTCCGCTCGGCAAACGCCAATGTTAATTAATTCATTGTACATTAACTTTGTTGGTTATCAATTGCGCGAGACTTTATCCTCCAGCGAGAGACCGGATACGGACAAGTTTATTATTCAAGTTCTTCACGAATTTTCATCAATCCGGAAAAGTTAGGCGGAGGCAAGCGAGCTTCGCTCGTGATTGAGTTGAAGAAGTTTTACGGAATTTCAGACTCTACTCGCCGACGATCGTCCGATATTACATACGAGCTTTATGGGTAAATCGTTTGAGGGATACAGAAAAATATCGCCGGTTGACCAGCTGTGAGCTGAGCGAGGTATAATTCTGATTATTTTCAAAATCGATCCTATAAAATGTTAGGGGCTACAGGGCTCTTTCGTCACGGTACAGGAAATTCTTATCTATAGAATACTGCAATTTGTAGAATACCCCCATTTCATTAATGATTTTCTAGTCCATGAAATTGTCGTAATGGGCATATCTGGACTTCTGGCGACGACTTCCAAGAGATGGACGAGAGGATGTAAGGCAACTAACGATCTGATAAATCTTTTGACGAGCCGCAAGTTTTTTCGAACAGGTCTTATTTAAATTTTAAGTGTGATGCGCGCTTTAGAGGATGCTTGACCGTTTCACGCCTGGTAAAACGGTCATTTTCTCTCTTAGAATATGTAGTGTCAAAAATGAAATTCTTTTTCCCTCGAATATAATCGTACATGCAATGTTCAAATATACATTCCATTGTCTTAATTAGTCAGAAGCAAGTACGAGTTGCATCGACTGATCGATTAATTGATTGATTCGTTGATATCTTTTTTTACGTCGCTGGGTAAGAGCTCGCGCGACGAAAAGTAATGCAATAGAATAATATAATGTTAAAAGAAAATCGATAAAATCAAACAAAGTCACGTATTTTCAAATCAAGAAAAGAATATAAAACTATTGGCGAAAGGAAAAAACGTAGCTTTAGCAAGCTCGTGTGTAAATCAAAGATATATCGTGCAAAATGTACAGCAGCGGGGAAAAACGCTCTACAATGAAAATTTCAGAATTGGATAGATCTAAATAAACTAATACGGCGCGCGGATGGTTTTTACAGGGTAGCAAGGTTGGGAGCAAGAATTTTCGCAGTTCAAAGGGGAACGAAGAGCATCAGCCTCCCCATGCCTCGAACGAGTACAGTTTTTTCTTGGACGTACCATCCACGAAGCGTGCCGGGTCTTGGGATGAGGCCAACTGAGCAAGAAGGTGGCGCATCTCAGGTTAGAAATGAGGTCGAGATATGGATTATCGCGACTGCAGGCGGCTAAGTTTCAAGTTAATCAGAAGTTATCCCCTACGATTTGAATCTCATTCATGGCGGATATCTGGAGACACATATTCTTTTCTGGTCTAAAATTATTAAACTCTATGAATTTTCCGTTTCTTTAGTATATATAGGACCTTCAAATGTTGTAGGAAAAACAACAACAATCATTATAATAATAATAGTTAAATTGCAGTAAAAGAATTAGACGATATTTTTTTTTTATTGTAAAAGAATCGTTCACATAACCATCGAATTTTATTCTGTTAATTTATTTTGACTCGTCATTGACAAGGTTGCCTTAATCGATCAATAATCCTGCTAAAGTGATCATCAAAGCCAAGGATATTTTTGTACTTACTTTGATATATCGTAATGGCATGCATGAGCCTGCCGATAAGCATTAAAAACAGATGACAAAAGTCTTTTAATGTCTTCAATGTCTCCTCTTGCCTCGTTCCTAGAAATTTGGAGAGGACGTCCACAAAAAGGGCACGTTCTCCAGTTACCACCGCACAATGCTACAATAACCAATGAATATATTTAGTTTGACACTGTATTTTTAATATATCTCCGTAATTAATAAACAATTATATATATATATATATATATATATATATATATATATATAATTTTGAAATTGCCCCTCCTAAACAAATACAAACAATTTGGGAGTTTTTGCATGTGCGCCACTTTGCCGTAACTCAATTCGTCCCACTGCGGATGATGGATCAAAATCAAAAGCGAAAGCGAGAACGGAAGCCAAAAGCAACGGGGGAGAAAAAAAGCAAAAAAAGGATAGAAACACAATTCGGCCTATACGCATCGGAGAATCCGGCGCAAGCTCGAGCCCCGCAAAGAATTAAGCGGCGAGCGAAAAAGCAACGACGACGAAAGGGCCAACGACGCCCGCGTGAACGATATATTGAATTAAAGCTTCGTGCGCGGCGGTCTGCCTCCCTCCCTCTCTGTGTCTGTGTTTGACTGTCTCCCCCCCCACTCTCTCTCTCTCTCTCTCTCCCCCACACGCGAGCGCTTGTTTTCGACGATAGGCGGGGGGAGGGAAGGCTCGCGTGCAATGGGATACTCGTCGCTCCTCCCACGACCCTCGAAAAGCTCCGCAGTCTCGCGTGCGCGCCCTTCGAATTTCGAGGCAATTGCGCGCGAGTGCGAGCTTGTTGGCTGTATATATATATATATATATATATATATATATATATATGTGCAACAAGTGTGCTTCATGGAACGTGGGCGGGGAGGGTTGGGGCGCGTCGACCGGAAGCTCCGGCGGACACGAGAGCGACGACGGAGCCGCGTATCCGCGGAAAATTCCAGAGCTCCCGATTATCGCCCCGCC
The DNA here is from genome assembly GCA_018907035.1 of Sycobia sp. Sy_11. Lineage (NCBI taxonomy): Eukaryota > Metazoa > Arthropoda > Insecta > Hymenoptera > Epichrysomallidae > Sycobia > Sycobia sp. Sy_11. Next base: position 4,123,311 of record JACCIC010000012.1, on the reverse strand, counting down.
CATGTATCCTGCTGCTTTTTTTCTCACTCGCTCTTTCGTAGCTTTCTCATGGTTAAGTTTATGCTTTGATTCGATTATTATCTTTTTTCCCTTTTTTTTTCATTTCAAATAAGCTCGTTCCCGGATCTGTCGCTTATTCATAATACGTGCATTAAGGGTATCAAATTATATATATATATATATATATATATATATATATATATATATATATATACATATTTAAGTGTGCCAGTATCGACATTAATTAGCCGCGGGATTTTCAAAACTCGGTAATTTCTCAGAACTAATTAGTATTGTAGGATTGATGTTAATCTTACATGGTATATGGGACGCTGGAGGGTGTAGTTTAGTTCTGTAATTAGTTAACAAACTCATTAGAACACTTCTAATGGCACAATATACATATCTACATACACACACACACACACACACACACACACACACACACACACACACATGCGCAGTCGCTCGTATTACGAACGGCCATTGGGGAAAATTTCCAACTTTCCACTTCGGATAATCGAGCATTAATGTAATTTACATATTAATCTGCGAGAAAGATCGCTGGCACGCATGTGCTTGTATGTAGTGATATATATAAATATATATATATATATATATATATATACGTGAGATGCTTTATGTAAAAATATTCATATAATAAATTTGCATGCTGCTGAAAAATCAGGCGAACAATTTATTGCGTCAAGGTTTGAATTTTTAATTAATAATAGATTTTCCTTTAACTTTTTCCTCGATTATATTCCTATTAAATCTTCTGTGACGTATATATATATATATATATATATATATATATATATATATATATATATAACAAATATATACCCGTAGAGTTCAAATAATCTTCAAATAAGCATATTTCAAGCCTATTCCATAAGTTCAAACAAGTCTATTTGAATTAAAATTGAATTGGTAAGTTAATCCATGAAAAAAAATGATTTTGTTCGGGGTAAATCTACGTATATGCATACTAACTAAGAATTAGTATTACGATACTGTTATTAAACGATTTCCAACCCAAGTAAACACATATTAAAGATTCTATAAGCAAACGTCAATAATTCAATCTATTTATCCAACTTTTGTGTACATAAAGTACAGTGGTAATTTGATATTTCATTAAGCCGTTGCAATTATAATAAAAATTTCAGTTATTTCAATATCAAGTCAATTGCATCCTACGTCCCAGTAACGAGTCCGATTTTTAATAGCACAAATTTCAACTTGTCCGAAAGTCTTTCCCATTAACACGTGCTTGCAAGCGAATAAAAACTTTCTGAAGAGGAATTTTTCCATTGTCATCGGCTATTGCATTATTACAGTGTCACGAAGGGCATTGTCAAGAAATTAGATTTTTCGATTAAAAATTCTTAATCATCCGCGGTATTTCGACGTAAAAGTGTAAAATATGTAATGTATAAAATAGCTTAGTATTGGCACTGTGATCGTTCGTCTTAGCAACATTATGGTCACATGTAGAATTGTCGTGATCATTGTCGCGCGAAATATTACTATTATATTGTATAAAAAAAAAAGAAACGCCAGAAACAATTCTGTTGAAAAAACTTGCTTAATAAATTGCTTCTGCATCATTGACTGTAACGAGTTTTGATGTCTGATTATATGAAAAATCATTGAAGCCCTTCGGTAAAACGAAGAATCGACTTCACCAGTCATGTATACTTGTTTATATATATACGTGGCTTCCCAATTTCTCCGGTGGTGAGAGAAATAATATTTGCATACGCAATATATATATATATATATATATATATATATATATAATCGTTAAATATCGCTCGTGTGCATCTCTCCCCCCCCTCTCTCTCTCTCTCTAGATATAGATATATATATATATATATATATATATATATATATATCTACATCTCTCTCATTATCTCTCTCCCTCTTTCTCCCTCTCTCGTTATCAAAGTCCAACGATGAAGAATGTTTTAACATGTCCCCTTACCCCTGCTACTCTCCGTTCATGCAAAACTGCGCAGATCTGGCGTCGAGATCGACTTATATATCTGCGCTGCATGTGTCCAATGGTGGGACGGAAGATGCAACGTGTAGACTTGCCGATCCTCCTGACGCTCGCATGAACATAATACGGACGTACGCACGGGCAGTATACATACGGGTAATTGTTTTTCCGTTAGTGCGTTTCAAGTGTCGCGCTTTATTTTATATATATATATATATATATATATATATATATATATATATATACATCTATATATTTACGCATTTGTAGTCCGTCAAGGAACTTATATAGCAATCGTGCATACACTACCTAACAGAGCTATATCGCTGAATTTTCCTCGTTACGGGGAAGGCCGGTTGCGCGAAATCTCGCATGCTCGCTTTTCACCCCCCCCCCACTTCCTCCTTCAGTTCGATTTTTTCGCTCTCTCTCTCTCTCTCTCTCTCTTTTATGTAGAATTCATTAGCATAGGCATTTATTAACACGACACTCACAGATAAAATCTTTCTATTAAATACTGTAGAAAAGCGTAATTTATGCTGTTTACAATGTAATTTATAAAGCAAAGTGCATCGCGCGCTTTCTATATATATATATAACTACATAGCTGTTCACAGGGTTAAAAAGTTTTCATCTAATGTATATATTATAAATGGGAGGCATTATTTTTTTTTGCCCTTTCTACTTTTATGGATTAATTAAAGTTGCGAGCTATTATTAGACGATAAATGCATTTTTTTTATCAGAAGTAAATTATTCGAACTCGCGGGGTAAAGAATGTATATATAGCATACGGTAGAGCGAATTTTAATGTTGTTGAAACAGCGTTATCGATAATAGAGATCTGGGAAATAATTTATTGAATGCCTTTTAACCCAGAAAAGCTTTGCTAATAATTTTGGAATTTCTGACGTCGCGCGAAAGAAGCGGCGCGGATGCAGAATTTTAATGAATCGAATAATTTTCATGCAGAGCCTTAGCACGGCCAGCCTATAATGACTGTGATATAATGCTCTAAATATTATTGCTATTCTATACAATGATTAAGTGAAAAATATACTTGATGAAGTTTTGCTTCATCCGATTTAAAATTAATTTCACTGTTAAATTTATATGACAAATGAAATGGTATAGATCCAACGACTTCAATTCATGTATATTTTAGATCGAAATTCTTTTGCACATCCCTTATCCGTATCCCAGCAATATTTTAATCATGCACTTTGCACGTATTAATTCTTAACCGAAATAAAGACGAAACATCGTTAATGTAAAGGAAATATGTTGCGCATATAGAGCCTCGGAAGTACCTTTCCTGGATACATATATAAAATTATCTTATCACGCTTATAATGCAGAAATCGGATTAAATATTAAGGATCGAGAATTATGCAGCTGTGAATACGAATATATATACATATATATCTTAAATTAACGTATTTATGTAAATTTATGTATATATATATATATATATATATATATATATATATATATATATATATTTATATATATATTTGTTCGAAATTAGTCGTGGCACGGAACCCCTGCAATAAAGCGGGATTGCAACTTTGCATTCAATAAATAATAATAAGGTGAGCAAACGAATTTAACTTTCTCGGTAGATTTGCTTAAGAGCTTGATTTTCGTTTCCATTGTTTGTGCGTGCGCGCGCGCGTGTGTGCGTGTGTGATCTATATGATCGATCGAATTTTTCACGCTCCGCGCAAAGGACGACGAGCTGTTTGTTCTATATCATATCCTCGCCGATTCAACCGCGAAAAAGATATATATATATGTGTGTGTGTGTGTGTGTGTGTGTGTGTGTGTGTGTGTGTGTGTGTGTGTGTATCTAACGTTTACCCTTCCCCTCTCTCTCCACGTTCTCGTTCGCGCATAATACACCGGCTACGTATAGGAAGATATTATAAAAAACCAAAAATGACGGTGATGTAGAAGCCTAAATACACACACGCGCACACACATACGTACGATCCCACGGTTCATATATGCTAATGTTCCTCGGCGGCGTGCCATTCCTCTATGCGTTTATTATGTATACGCGAGGGAGGGGTCGGGACACGTTAATACGTACAGTCCAATAAAGTAGGCGCGAGAAGGGCGATATTGCTTAGAACGCGCGAGGCGGTTAAATCTCGACTCCCTCCCCCCTCCCCCCTCCAACCATCCACCCTTCCACCAATTTTTTTCCCTGTCTTCCGACGGAATTCTTCGGTGGTCCGGGGGATGGGAGGCGGGGGGGGGTCAATTTGAATAGGAACGATGCCAGAGAGCGGGCCGCCGGCGTGACTGCGACGGGGAGGACGGGGCTCGGAACGCGAGAGCCGACGTCGCAGTCGAGCCGGTTTTGCGCCCACGACGTTATCGGCCACGATATTCATCGCTGCGCGGCGAAGACTTTCGTTCTGAAAACGTTCGAATCGCCGATTGTTTTCCGTTTTTTCTTTATGTTGGGAAAGTGAGAAATCTTTTGGGAAAATTAAGAGAGGCACTTGTCGAGCGCGGGGAGATATTTGCGCGGGTGCATTGCGATAACGTACCGGTATCGACCGATAATCCGAATTCTACGGGAATTAGTTCATATTTTTATTTTATGTGAGTCTTGCCGAGTCTGGCTTGTTTCTACTTATTTATTATCGTAGTATATATATATAGTTTTTTATTTTGAACAATGAATTTTATCGCGTAACTCTTTCATGCGCGCTTGAAACGATTCGGTTGCATGAAACGCATCTATGTTCTCGGAACAATCGATGGCTCGAAAGGAAAAAACAATCGTTCGACGCCCCGATAATTGTGAAACGAATTCGCCTAATTCATTTTCGAAAGTCGGAGGATTAGCAAAGGACATAAGACGTTTAAGGGAAAGTTCTATTCGCAATATGATAAGATAAATATGTACAGTTCGTAAAAATTTGTATTTTTATTACTCGTTATCTTATTTTGTACATGACCCGTACTACAATTTGTTATGTTTACTTATTAATATTTTAATTAAAATTTAAAGGAATGTGGTTGAAAACATTTCAAGCTCCTCCAAAGAAAATGATTAATTATATCGATTTTTTTTTGTCAAGGCGATATACATTTTGTAGCTACTTCTCACCATTGTTTTACCTAATTTTTTGTCATTGTTCAGCGAGAATACGCGTAGTTTCACTATTTATAATTACGAGCGTTCGAGAGCCAACGAAGAATCAATACGCGTTATAATTCTACTGATAAAGGCTGGCCCTCAGCGCCTTAGGTTTTTACCCGCAATCAATTTTGAATACTGATGTCTGTAACCGAGGCACGCGTCGTAGCTCATGGACGATTTATCAGAGTTGTTTTAGAACCATTTCATGATCGCTCCCTTAAATAATATCCGAATAATCCAGATGCGAATTTGACACTAATCCATTCCATAGTCTGATCAACCTATCGTTTTGAGCATTTTCTTATTAATATTTTGCCTTCTTTGTATCAACGATTTTGAAAGTTTTATATAAAATTTCTTTAGCATTCTCAATGGCTTTTTCAAAGTCATAAATGTCATTTAATGTTTTGAATTTGTTTTTTTCTTAGTATTTTACTAATATTTTATCTCTTGCATTTCTATAGTGTCTTGTTTTTGATAAGAGATTTCGGAATTTTTGCTTAACAGTGTGGCTGGCGCTATTGACAATCCATTTATTATGCACTCGATATTTCGCTAATGCAATACGTTCATCGAGACACAAACTATCCAGATACAAATATCAGTTCTTCCGGATATTTATAATTGCCGCGTAATTATAATTTTTCTTTTTTGTTTTTTTTGTTTTGTTTTTTTTTTTTTTAGAAACATTTAATTTCCATCTTTTGTACGAAAGAGGGATCGTTAGAAACGTCCCTCGTCAAATTTTTTCTGCGCGGCTAAGCCCCGAATACCCCAGTGACCACTGGTTACACAATATGTATTCGTAATCGCGTTCATATCCCCGGTTGCGTAGTTATTATATATATATATATATATATATATATATATATATATATATATATATTCTCGTCCTCGTGGGACGCGTATATTTCAAGTTTAAACGAGAAAGCATACCGCTAAACGGTAATAAACAAATCAGTCGACCTCTGTGTCACCGTTACTCTCTGATTATCTAAGTGCGACTGGCCGGACTGCCACATACACACACACACATGCTCTATTTTATAGCTTCTCGCTCCCCCTTACCGCGCCCCTGCACGGCCCCGCGAACGATTTCCGCAGGCGAAAGGGCTCTCTCTGTATGGCCGGTCGCTCATTACGGCATTCCGACCGCATAGTCGCTTCGGTCGTTGCTGCTTTCTTTTTTCACCCCTCCACCCACTCCCCTATTACGTACAGTCCGACTAGGTCGTCTTTTTCCTCCGTTCGCGTCGCGCGTTATGCATAAGGAATGCGTGTGTATCTGAGTGTGCGTGTGCGCGTGTGTGTATGTCGTTCGTTTTTCGGCTTTCATGAATCACGACGTCGTGCGACTGTATCGGTATCGGCAATCGATACGCATTAAGCCCACGCGAATCGATCGGACGTAATAATGCTACTTTATTTTTTTCATTTTTTATTATTATTATTATCGTTTAATTTTACCTCGGAGAAGTAGTCGACAGTATTTTTATGCATCGTGACAGAAGCATAGATTTATCGGTCGAGGTTCCATTATTTACCTGATTGGTACGGCGTACCCTGTCGTTGGACTGTATGGATTTTTTTTTTTTTTTAATCAAAACTTTTCAGTATATTTGGTGTAACAAAAATAAGAATACCTCTGAATAACAGTGTCGGTATTAAGAAATTCTTAAACAAATGTTGTAGATCTTAGTCAATTGAATTGATGACCTTGACTTTGACCTCGTCGTCATTTGTAACAATCGTTTGAACATCAGATTTTCGTATTATTTAAAGAGCAATCTATACTTTTAAGTACAAAGCTTGAAGTACAGGAACATTTCATACCGTTAGGTAATGTGTGACACGTGTGCTCCGTTAAATCTGAGAAGATCGCGTGAAGGTCGATCTTATCTTCAGCATTTGTCGGCTCACAAAGTTATAATAAGTTATACAAGTCTCACAAAGATATAATGCAGTGAAAATGTTTCAGAGAGTCGAATACGTATTCAGACACCTTTCGTGTCACCTGTGAGGTTATTTTCAAGGTCAATATAAGGTAAACTGCAAAAAAATAAATACAAAAGCAGATTCCAATGTTTTTCTAGGCCAAAGAAATTTAAAATTAAAAGTTTGAACGAATTCATATTCTCTATAAAAAGTAAAAAAATCATTTTCTCAAATATGTCATTCAGCTCATATAGGAATTTGTACCATTAGAATGGGTATACTTTTTTAATTCCAAGCCTTTTATGTATGTTTTATAACCGAAAATTCTATAAGAATAAAAAATCCATACGAATGAGAGGATTCAAATCCCGAAGTCAAAAATTTAATTCTTTTTTTGCTATAAGAACAGATATGTTTCGAGAAAAGTTGATTTGAATTCAGAGGTTTTATTTTCAAGGCTTTTGGAATGTTAATTTTAGCAAAAAGAAAAGAAATGAAAACAGTTTAACATATGAAATTATAACTTCAGTAGATTAAGCCGATCCCATATACGGCAATGTAGATTATTTGAATGTAAAATTTCCCGCTATTTTCGAATACGGAATTAAATATTCAATTTCGTTTCTATTAAAAAATAAAAGTCGGCCTTCAGAACGATTTTTCAAAAGTGACCACTGAGAGAATGTCAAGGTCGTGAACGAAATCGTTCGATTAAACCATGGAACTTTGCTTCTATTTATAAGAAAAATATCATCATCACTGTTTAAATTTGTCTTCGAAATCAAAGTCTTTTTTTTTAAAAAAACGATGACAAATTTGACAATACGGAGAAGAATAAAAATAATTGAATGGAAATTAGCGAAGTTATCTTACATCTATTGTTTATCGGAATATCAAAATCTGACATTGAACATGCATTGCAATCAATTTATTTGCTTTTTAAAATTTATCAAAAACCTAAAATTCTAATGACTCGGATAAATTATAGTTATTTTGCTCTCATTTCCAAATAGTAATAATTATCATCCATATAAGGTCTCGAATTATCGCATTATACAAGTTCGTACAATGGAATAAATAATCTTTGAATATCTAATTTGTGAAAAACTTTCAAGCTCTGAACTTTAATGACTTCTTTGAATTGCATTGAACTGTACTTGTGCAATACTCGTATCGCATTCTTAAAAGAAATTTATTATACCATTACTAAGCGATCTGACGATTTCTTTTTTCATATAGAGAAATACGGAGAATTACATTAAATGCAGAGAGAGAGAGAGAGAGAGAGAGAGAGAGAGAGAGAGAGAGAGAGAGAGAGAGAGAGAGAGATGAACGAAAGTTATACCTATATTTTTAAGAAAATGTTTTAGAATTTCAATAATTACTTTCACACGCTCGATATTCATTTCCCGAAAAAAAAAATAAAATTTTTGAAGCACGTTTAAAAAAATTCTTTGATCCTGAATAAGTTTCTATTAGTACTATCGAGGCAAAATGATCGTTAAAATTAGCAAAACGGGCGAGAAACCGTTGTTCAGAAAACATAACTATCTCTTCTTCAAAACCGACCCTATACCTTGCTTTGTCCGATGTACCATCTACGGACGATCCCACACTCACTCACACTCTCTCTCTCTCTCTCTCTCTCTCTCTCACTCTTTCTTTCTCCTCGCTAACGCGCGCACGGCTCCCACGCATCTCCGCAAACCCACCCCTTCGTGCTCCCGGGTGGCACACGTGCGTTGCGACGCATCAACCCCCCCCCCCCGCGCGAGCTTCGCAGGGGATCGACTCTCGGTAGGGGAGGGGGCGAAACGTGACCGGACGCATTATGCGTTCTTCTTTCATCTCGTTCTTTCTCTTTATTTTAATTTTAATTTCTTTTTTTGTTTGTTTTTTCTTCAACTACCAGTCCATTATTCACACAATGGACGGGCCGGCCGAGGTACTCTTTCTCCCTCTCTCTCACTCTCTCTCGAACCCATAGCCCCGCTTTCGTCGCGGGACTGATCTTCGGGACAGGGCGTAGCGATGCGAGAAGCATTCTCTTGCGCTCGATTGCTAATGGGCGCACGCAGCGACACTTCGATATGTCTCGTTTCGCGATGCGCGCGCGTTCCGTAATATTACACATATATATATATATATATATATATATATATATATATATATATACATATATATATATGTAGATGCGTGTTTGTCGCGTTTATGTGTGTATATTAATATACAATGTTCCGTATACGAACTACGATGTATACTGCTCTATTCTCTTGGGATAACAGTTGGCGGTAAAGGTTGCGCGAAATTCTGGTCGCTAATTGAGAATCATTTATAATACGAGGAGGAGCGTGTTCTGCACGTATGGGCGGGCAGATTTTTTCTTCTTTATTTTTTTTTTTTTTTTTTTACTTGGACTAAAATATCGTAGTCCCATTTCTCTTTCTCTCTTTCTCTCTCTCAGTCTCTCTCTCTCTCTCTCTCTCTCTCTCTCTCTCGTTCTCTACCCTATTATTGAATTTTTACGGTTGACAGATTCTTATTCAATGATCGGTGTATGATTGGAATAAATTGATGAAATTGATTTTTGGACTGAAAGTCATCGATCATCATTATCATCATGCATTCTTAAAGTCTTCACATATATATGTTATTTCCACTACTGCATTAGAAAATAAATTCAATACAATATGCAAAACTGTGGCAACGAAAGTACAAGAATCATGGAAAAAAGTAATAAATTAGTGCAACGAGAAACGTATAAAAAGCAGCGTTTGTGTAAATTTTCTGACCTGATTACATAACATTGCTGAGGATTCATTGGCAATGAACTAAAACAGGAAATATATAATATACATTTTAAATGAGTTTAAATCCCCTCAAACGGTATTATCGTGGAGAAAGTAATTTTTTTGCTGTTGAAGCTTTAGGGTTAAAGGGTTACGAGGGTTAAGAGCTGAATTTCCCAGATTTTCCGACGCAGTTCTCCTTTTTCACAGTGAAAAGAAATTCGAGCGCGATCACGAGAATTCAATTTGAATTCGTCGCGGCGAAATACACATAACATATGTATGCAACTCTCTGTATAACTTGTTTACGTACTAATGCATTATCTCGCAATAATTTCAATCGGTAATTTTAAGTTTATCTAATATTTTCTTAATCAAAAAATTATCATTAAAATGTCACGAAAATTCCAGCCTAATTATTCACATTATATACATCTACGTTTTTATTTATACGATGCGAAACTCATTCGGAGAATTTCAATTATCAATTCTTCAATTACTGAGAATAAAGTTTGCTTAAGTACGATCAGGAGCGTAAATCCCGGGGCGCCAAGCGGCCTCGCGGGACACCAATTTCAGCGATCCCGAGCCGGTGCCGAGCAGACCGACGCGAGCGCGGGGGTTCGCCGCACGTTTACGAAGATTGCGCCGTAATTCGACTATTGCCACCGCTTGAAATAATAACGCACGATCGCTTTGTCGCTTTGGTCGCGGGCTAAATCAACGGATTTTCCATACGATGTGAAATGAGAAAATGAAAAACAGAAGAAAATCATCGTCCGTCGTGGTCGTACTTTATAAATTGCGACGCAGACTTATTTTTTTTACTCCATCCTATTGCGCCTGGTAATAAATCGTTGACCTTACGAATTCGTGGTAACCTTAAGAAACCTTCTAATCTATTGTACTGGATTAGTGAACGTCTTAAATTACGAGACGAGTTCAATTACATGTTAAAAAAAGAAAATCGACACCCTCGATACAATGGGGACGATTCTAATTGAAACGGACGCAGGATCACGTGCGTTGAAACGTGTTTCGGCCTATTTTTAAAATTATCAAAAATCCGCATCGTCGACGAGGACCGTGCGGGACAAAAACAGATTTATATGCGATCGAATAAGATTCGATTCGTATCGATCTGAAATTTTTGTTCGTCAATGCGATCGCACTTGTTTGTAACGTTCGGTCGGATCGTTAACGATGCATACGATCCGACGCGTGTATCGATCAATTTTTATCATTAATCCGAATTCCGTCCCCAATTTTTCGCCAGCGATGATCGACTATATATATATATATATAATACGTCCTCGACAAATATAATACGTTGCAAAGTAAAAGCCCGACGAAGTGTCCCGTTGCCCAATGTATACACAGTATAGGGACCGATTATCAAGGACCGCCCTTATCTTCATCCGACAAGTATCTGAGAGTGCGCGTGCGTGTGTGTGTGTGTGCGCGCGCGCCGTGGTGCAAGCTACGTGCATAAGCCCGAACAATGTAGTCCACCCAGTTCGCATGTCGTTCGCCCTTTCCACGCTCTGCCTCTCGCCCAATCTCTCTCCATCTTACCGTCTTCAATCTCCTTCACACTCGCGGCAAAAGCCGTCGCGACTATTAAAGATATGGCTGGCCTCACGCTCTCACGCGTAATAACGCGCCCAAAACAATTACGCTATAATAATTCGTCATTATACATACACACATATATATAGATACATAAACAGAAACACAAACCTTTTCCAGGTGGCGCTCGCGGTTGCCAATTCGCACGCCGCGCTAGGCAAAACGCGACAAGCCCGCGATTTAAGCTATATATAATATATTTATATACATGCATCAGGCACGCGCACATAACAAATATATAGAGATATAGGGATCTACATACACATGTAGGTAAATACACCTCGCCGCTCGGATATAAATGTATATTACGTCTAACGATTAACCCGCGCGGTTATAATGCCTAAATTGCCTGCCCGGCCCCGTAATTGTTACCTACTCGCGCCTCTCGTCGCCCCGCGATCGCGCTACGTGGCCACGGCTCGCACCTCTGCCGAGCCGCGTGCACGTCCTCTCTCCGGATATTTATGTATATATATATGAAATTATGACGATGGTCATGGTATAGAGAGAGAGAGAGAGAGAGAGAGAGAGAGAGAGAGAGAGAGAGAGAGAGAGGGAATGGGGAGGGGGCGAAAGGGGTAATAGAGTCGCCGTCGTGTAATGTCCATCATAAATTTCTCGCGGTAATGAAGCTTCGCCACGCACTGTTATTCGTATTTGTGTGTGTGTGTGTGTGTGTGTGTGTGTGTGGTGTGTGTGTGTGTGTGTGTGTGTGTAAAGGAGAGCTATTTACGTTAGTAATTTAGCATTAGCTTTGACGAGCCTTGAATCACATGCTCGCGATATCGGAAACGAAGGGCCGAGGCAACCAACCCTACATTAAACGTACACGGGGACACGCATACTCGCGTCTAGCGAGCATTTTCCAGCTACATATTGCGAGCTAAGTGCGAATTCTAGATCAAATCTATCGACTTTCGAGATTTCAAGATTTTCCAACAACGAACGTACGAACGAATTTTTTTGGGAATATTTTTACAAGTACACTCCGCGTCCTCGTACAGGGGTTTGATTATTGCAAAAGCGCTCGACTTTCTAGTCGCTTTACGCGATACGCGCTTGGGACGTCTTTGATTTCCCGGTAGAAGAAGGCCTAAAGCAGCGCGGAAAAATGGCAGTACAATTTTCGACTATCGGCGTGATAAAAAGGGTTAATTCGACGGGTTTTTTTTCTTCAGATTTATCGCTCGAAAATCAAGAAAAAACAACGATAATCACCCGTTACGTCTGTATTATAGTACAGTAAAGAACGCGTAATATTCATAAGCGACTTAAGATCCCTAGGGATTCGGTATTCTTATATAAAAAGTCTCGTATAATACGTATGGTTAATGGCAATTAATAACGCTTTCGTGCCATAATAAATCTTTGTCCACGGCAATTTTCTGTAAACTCCCTTATTTTACCGCTTTCTTCGCTCGACATTGAATCTCTTATCGAAATTCTACATTACATTCATCTTTTTCACTTTCCAAGCACGATAAATAATATTATGATTTTTGTAAGTGATATATGCTTTTTCGATAAATTCTATTTGAATACTTTGAAAAAATAAGTTTCTTTCAAGTTTTTCCGTACACCGGTAGATAGGCAATACAAGTCGTTAAAAAGTAGCTTTGTAGATTCAAAAGAAAACAGTTCAATAAAATTCGATCCGTGTCCACGATCGATTATATTCTACGATTAGCGCGTTCCTATAACTTTTTTTTCGAATTGCCCACCATATTAAATTGTTTCGAATTGTTTCTATTCGCAAACTATATACATAAGGATATTACGTTAAATTTAGACTCTCGGTTAAAATTACATCCATTATTCGGCGATAAAACGACGATGTATTTTACGCGAAACAAGCAATTTATGATAATATATATATATATATGTACACGCAAGGTCTCCAGGGACAGTTACTATATATACACGCACTTACACGCGCGTTTTCGCAGGGTGAAACTAAAGTCGTTTAGAAAGTTGTTTCTTTTTCTTTTCCTATTAATGCCTGCAAATACGTATATATATATATATATATATATATATATATATATATATATATATATATATCTAGAAATATAGGGAGCGACTTACAACGCGCCACCGTAAGCGTGTACGCGCACCGTGACAGGCGCGAGGGGGTGCGATGCCACCGTGCACGACGGTAAAGGGTATACGATATTTCATATCATTCGCGTTTTAATAGAAAATCAATGAGGAATGGAGAAGCAAACTTGCGATTTGTATGTGAAATCAAAGTTGCGGTCTGGGTTCGACGAGTTACAGCTCCCCCTCCCCCCCGTCACCCTTTGACTTATTATTAGATCTAGCTCGAGTGCATATGTATGCGCGTGTCTGTATCCATATACCCATAATTCATTTCTAATACATCGGGTCTTTATATATAAATACAATTTTGATTTTCGCGCTCTCTCTCTCTCTCTCTCTCTCTCTATATATATATATATATATATATATATATATATATATATATATATATATGACGAGGAGGATAATAAAAATCTCATCTGTGTATAAGTATATATATATATATATATATATATATAATTATATACTATATTAAAAACTGACATCATCGCGCTGTAATCCGCGTGCCCAGTGGAAATCTTCCTATATACGCACGCTCCTTTATACAAACCAAAGCGTGCACGCGGCGAGCTTCCCTAGTGTATATATATATATATATATATATATATATATATATATATATATATATATATATATACTAATCAAACAAAACCCCGCGCAAATCGAATGATCTCGCGCGCATCTCCGTTATTAATCTTTGGACGAATTCTCGGGCGAGCTGCAGGGGACGATCGGTTTGTCGGGCGCATCGCCTCGCGTAAACCAATTTTCGCCACGGTCATACGGGGATGGCTGGAGCGCGTTTGCGCGCGCGCTCGTATGCGCATTATAGGTCGCCTCGGACGGAGCCCGAAAAAGAGCGCGGGCCGCGTCCCGTATTTCCCATAGGAATTAGGGTCGACGGGCTCTCCCACAGGAACGAGAGCCGAGAGACCGAGAGTATGGGAACGAGGCACGGGCGCGCGCGTCCGTGGTGCTCGTTGGTCGGGAATGAGAGAGAGAGAGAGAGAGAGAGAGAGGGAGAGAAAGAGAGAACAGTAAGTAAGAGAAGCGATATACGCAGGCAGGAGGGGTTCCGAAGCACCGCGAGTCTATATTATATCGAACGCGAGACCCCATCGTCGGCGCGCGCAACATGACGCGGTGGTTGCGCGCTTATGTGCTACACACACATATATATATATATATATATATATATATATATATATATGTTATGATAGTCTTCATCTATATACCGAGACAGAAGGGGATTCTCATTTAATTGAAAAGTGCGCCCAAGAAGGAGAGCGGCGCTCTTCACCTACCGTCCGTCCGTCGCTATGGCTGCGCCTAATGTACGGTGAAGCTTGATGGCAGAGAAGAGTTCCTCGAGAGAAAGAGAAAAAGTCGTACAATATATATATATATATAGGACAATGTTTGGATAAAGAGGGCGGATTCTCAGTGGGCTTTCCGGAGTCTCTTTATATATATATATATATATATATATATATATATCTTTACGCACTCGGTGGCGACGTAATTGCTTCTTATAGATGAAGCCCCTGCAATGATTGACGAGGTTTCGTGGGAGGGCGGGGGGGGAGGGGGTCTCACCGAGGAGAAAAAAATATCCTAACCGTCGCAGCACGTCGCTGAACTATGAAAATTTACGCGTTCGTCCCATTCTCTATATATGTACGTGGTATAGCTATTTTTCTAGGATGTCTTCGAAATACCCTCACACGGCCGCGGTCTGTCGGTAATGCGACGCAATAGAACGACATCGCGAACGGGCAGTGCGATCGTTTGTTACGAAGCCGTCGAGGGCATTTACAGGTGATCGAGAATGTCGATTCAAGTAGTCGTCGAATGACTCGTATTAAAAAAAAAAAAAGGCCGGGCTATCGGAGACGTTTGGGGATGAATTTTATCCAGTAATGAATCGCGTAATTTCGATTATCGGCAAATAGGGATCAGCTGCAAAATTTTTAGGATCTCAATCGCTGTCCATTTGTTCTTCTTCCATTTACGATATACTTGTTCCGGAAATATACTCATTTCCCACAGAATTAATCGGGCCGTTACTTTGCAGCGAAAGGAATTCTGGTCACGGAAAAATTCCAACCCTCGACGTCCTGTTTGCACAGGAACGAATATTTCGACGCCGACCATTCTGTGTTTTTTTCCCGATCGGAAGTCCGGCGCTCGCAGTCATAAAGTATCAAATTTTCCAGCGATCGAAGATCGACGGATCTTAAAATCTCACTTGGCTGAGATTTATCGAGAACTTTTATGTGTGAAGTTCGCGCAGGGCCGAAATCCAATCGAACGATCGGAGCGCTTGTGATTTTCGCACTGAACGTTTGACGCTCTATCGCGTCGTACGAATATTTGCGAATATAAGCCAATTGCGGCGATTGCGTACCATGCATTGACAGTAGGAGGCCGCTGCATTTGAATGTGGGGTTCGCGCGAGATTGTCGGAGGTAACTCCTTTGGTGTCCAAGGCCAATCCTGCCAAGATTTTGCTCCTGTAAATCTGTGTCATTTCGTAAATGTGACATCCCCCCCCCACCCCCTCTTCCGATACTTGACGAATAGTCGGATGATGTTTTTTTTTTTGTTTCTTTAACCGATATCGTTGTATTTCCCGGTGGCATCGAAGCGCGCATTATAATTCGTATAATCGAGTTGACGCGTGAGCTATGCGCGCAAAAGCAATGTTTCCGAATTAATTGCCCTATTAATCCGGGCATCCGTACGTACGACCGAGCAGCCGTCGACGACAACCAGGAGATTACGCGTTCGCGGACGTTACATTGGTCGGATTGTTGTTGGACTCCGGTGTCGCTCTCCGTGTATCTTCGAATCGGGCGCCATGCTTGGAGGGTGTCGTGAAAATTAAAATGAATTTTTTGGCCTTCGACGCATACGAAATTTTTTTTATCATACGCAAAAGGCAATGGCTGAGCATTGATTCTTGAAACTTTACGGTGAAATTTTTCAATGTTTTTATATAGTCACCCGACGCAAGAGCCTGCCATTTGGAATGGACATAGACTTTTTTATAGAGCAAAATTTATTATTATTATTATTATTATTATTATTAATATCATTCTTATTACTACTCTTACTATTGTACTTGTTATTATTGCTATTATTATCATTGTGTACGTGCCCGTGCCAGAGGGAGATGGGCGGGAGTCGACGCGTGCCGCTCGTACGTAAAACCCGATAACGAATATGCCCATTAGTATATTACATTACCATATACGATATACTGATTTGGCTCCCGTAAAGCATACACGCGCATCGAGATTTGCCCTATAGGCAGAGTTTGATGGGGCGGGGGCGGGGGTGTTAATTCAGCCGATGAACTTTTTTTTTCTCGTACCAGTTATCTCTTTCTCTGATTTTAATTTTTTTGTTTTTTTTTTTTTTTTTGCTCAAGACTACCGTACATAATCATATTTGTCATATACGTTAAATCTGCGTTATTGAGAATGCTATAGCTTTTTTTTTCACGCCTTTTCCTTCGTGGACTCTTCTCGATTCCACACGATGATGCATATTAAAATCAGGATAGGTAATTGACTCTCCTTCACGATATTACATTGTTTCAAGAAATAAACAATACATAACATATATTCCAGCTACAGTAAAAGGAATTATGTACTCGATCTATAAATTCGTTACTATTAAAAAAAAATATTATTT
Organism: Sycobia sp. Sy_11; assembly: GCA_018907035.1. Taxonomy (NCBI): domain Eukaryota; kingdom Metazoa; phylum Arthropoda; class Insecta; order Hymenoptera; family Epichrysomallidae; genus Sycobia; species Sycobia sp. Sy_11. The sequence continues at coordinate 4,105,994 of JACCIC010000012.1, read as the reverse complement.
AAAAATTTTAAAAATGAAGAGATTAATGGCAATCCTGATGAATCTATAAAAACAAATAACAAATTAATGAGTTAAAATTATAAAGATAAAGTATCGGGACAAATTGCTGATGTGAGGGATTTCGCATTTAGGATATCTGCCGAGGGAAAAAATTGTTTTATTTGCAATATTAACAATACTGAAGATGTTAAATTTAATTATCGCGGAAGGATAAAAATGAGGAATTGATGAAAAAATATATTGGCATCGCGAAATTATTAAATTAACTCATTATCTTTTAGGTTCTATTCTTCCTCTCTCTCTCTCTCTCTCTCTCTCTCTCTCTCTCTCTCTAACCCCTTCTCTAACCCTCGTCTATCCGCTTATCTTCTGCCCGTGAAATTTTCCCAGCGCAACGCTCGTCCACCACTCCGCAGCCTGACGAGCTCACCGAGGAATCGGCGCTACCGAGCGCCGCCGGATAACGATACGCCTCCTCGTTTCCTCGAACGTTGCGCGGGCGGTCATTTACGCCCGATCCTCGATAAGGGATGAAATCTCGCCCGCTGATTCGGCCTTTCTCGCCGGGTCTCAAGGCCCACTGTCTCGCTCGACGAGCGAATCGCTGACCCGAGTCTGTAGGTTGAAGGGGTTGGGGTTGGGGGCGATCGCTTCTCCTTTGAACCGCGACCTGTCGAGATATCATCGAGGCTTGGCTCCGATAGCATCGTTTCGTTTGCGCCCATTGCCCGGGCGTGGGATTACACGGCGATTTAATGCGGCGCGCGCTATTACGGGACGCGCGCCTTTTGCGAAACGCTGGGCCCCGTGTCCGCCCGCCCCCCCCGTTCTATATGCGCGAGATCTGACGGACACTATAGAGATCCCTTATCCACCTATCTCTGTACCTGGGGGAGGGAAAAAAAAAGAAACTAGTACTCGTACGTGAATAAGCATTAGCCGAGGATTACGGTATGTACCTGTCACTCCTCGATTGTTCTCATTATTATTAAATGTGCAATTAGTATCTCCATGCCTGGGCATTGGAAAGATTTCATGCTTCGTAGATTAAAAATTCTGTTATCTAAAAAACTTGTGTTGCTTATCTTCTCATAACCGCCAGATCTGTGCGCTGCTCTCTGACCAAATCGATCGTAAAAAATGCAATGTTTAACGATGAGATTTCAAAGAACGACGTACTTACCATTCAAAAGGGGTTGCCTGTGCCCACTACATCGCTCAGGACAACCAAATTATATAAGAAAAATTATATAAGTAAAATAAAGAAAACTTAATATAATAAACGAAACTTAATTAAAAAATTAAAATATAAACCCTCTCTCTCTCTCTCTCTCTCTCTCTCTCTCTCTCTCTCTTTCTTGTCCCACGCTAAAAACAGCCATATCTGAATTTTATCGGATTCACTAGCAATCGGTACAATGCCATCACGCTTGCCTTCACAATGTAGCATTAATACGAACTGTTTTATCCCGGAAATTAGAGGAAAGTACCCGATATACACGTAGAGGAGGAAAAACTAACCCTGGCCAATTTGAAAATATTTTGGATTGCTTCGCGCTATCGGACGAATTTTCATGCTTCACAAGCGAACCTCCAATGAACGTAAGTACATAAATATCTCGTATTCATCTGATTATTAGTCAATTCTTTAAACACGCGCGACACTCATTAATTACCAAACTTCCGTTTTCCGATAAGAAAGTTTAGTGGCAAACAAAATTTTAGAGGATTTTTTTTTTTTTGTAAATTACCAATCACAGCCTTGGTTCACAATCAGCCGTGGACACGAAGTCTCCTCGTTTACTTCTCGTTGGATGTTAGTAGTACATTGCATATATTTATTGATATCGCATTATATTATAATAGTATATTATAATAGTATACCGATAACTAACTAGTGCAATAATATCAGTAATCGGTGCAACGACACTGGCGAGGATTCCAGTCAGATTTCAAGGCGATGCAAAATTGACAGAGGGCATTGTGAAACGCTCGTTCGTTATTCGCTTTTTACTAAAACCAAAATACCGCTCTCCAGATAATGTGGATTTATTCAGAATAAAAACGACTTTAACAACAGATTTTCAAACTCGACAGGATATTTTAAATTTTCTTCGCAGCTACGTCTTAAACGTCGGAATATATATATATATATATATATATATATATATATATATATATATATATACGTACCACGTACCCATGCTTATATTAACGCAAGTCTTGTGCATTATTCTTTACACTGCGAAAGGTGAACGTAATGTATGAACGTAACTATGTTTAAACTCAGGTACATGCAGTTTTAATACAGACGTTCGATAGGAATAGAAGATGCAATAAAATTTTAATCATTCTTGTACTCAGTCTATCGCGACAGTTTGACTTTATTGTGTTTGTTTGACTTCTAATGATTTGGTAATTTAAAATTTTGATCTTTTCTTTTTATGTATATATAATAATCGTGATAATTATTCATAGTTTATGTTCCTTTTTTCAAAATCAAATTTGAAGCGGGTAGCGAATCTTCCTACGGAAACCTTGTAAACATTCGTAGATGTCAACCATAAAATTGATTCTTTTTTATAATTATTTTGTGTTTTTTTTTTTGCAAGGAGATTTAAAAATTTTAATTATAATTCATAAATTTAAATTATAAAATAATTTAAAACGCTAGTATTACAGTTTTTGATTATTCTTCTTCAAAAAAAAAAAAAAAAACAGTCTAAAAAAGTTCCGATCACTTTTGAGAGAATCATTACATCACTGTAGATACAATTAACGCTAACTGTCAATTTTGACTCGCCTTTCATAAATGCATACGAAGATACATATAGTCTGATTAAAAATATAAGTATATGCAACTGCCAACAGCTTTAAAAAAAAAACAGGTGATACAATCAGTTGATAAAAAATTCATTATATTCCAATAATGTAAGATTTTCATAGAATGACAGGGCTCAAAAACATCCGTATCAACCATTCAGTATTATATAATGTACGCTCATCTATTTCGGTAAATTATCTGACCGTTGAAGGGACTTCGGTTTATTCCTTCCCAATCATAAATGAGAAAAATTCGTATCGTCGATAAAAATCACGTGGCCGAAGTCTCGATTTTTAAGAATCTCGTCGAAAATTGCCCCGCTAATCCGACGACGCCACGACTCGCGCTGTTTTCGCGGCAATCCGTGAACCCCCCCTCCCCTGCCCCCATCACCACCTCCCCCTCACGGCGTACAACCCGCCGATTTCGGCCGCGCGCGCTCGACCGTTAAACTCGTCGCGAAATCGGAATACGTATGCTTACGCGCGGAGCCGGACAAAAGCCGTGCTCGCTCGCGCGTACATACGGGGCGGCGATCGACAATGGAGGTACATCTCCCCCTGACCCCGCTGCGCCCTAGCCATCGCCGCGTCGGCACTACCTATTTATGTACTCGAGCGCATAGCTATCTTCGGAGCCGGAAAATTCTCGACGATTGGTCGCGTGCCCCGGCCACGTGGCGCGCTGCGTTGGATGAGGTGGGGGGGGAGGAGGGTAGGGGGTTGAAGGAGATGGATTTCCGATGCGTAGAAGGAGAGATTCGATCGTGTAACCTGGTAGGGAGGTAGGCAGGGAGAGAGAAAGAGAGAGAGACAAAGAATGATCGGCTGATCAAAATGAATTCGTGACGCGTTTGTACGAAATATCGGGTTCTCTCACTCTCTCTCTCTCTCTCTCGTCCTCGTTATCTCGACCGATTGCCGATGGTTACGTGAACACGCCTTGTACTAACAGTGCATAGTATATATATATATATATATATATATATATATATATACACTTTCCTTTCATCATTATTCCAATGCCCGCGCGGATGTTCCGGCTGGGTTTTGAGGATCGGCCGGCGCTCGGACGAGGAACGGACCTGCTCAATGCTTGGTTATTACGCGAGTTCCTAACGTAGATTAAGATGCGTTGGCTAGATAGAGGCGCTTTTTTCTTGTGATTATCGCTTGGCATTGAATAGCCTCTTGTACGTCTCCTGGCGTATACGGATGACCGGATACGCTGGACAGGGGTGGATCTGTGCAAATTGCAATTTTTGCATTTATGTAATGTCGACGGAAGATCAGAAGCACGTCGCTTCGAGGGAGAAATTTGAAATCGTTCTGTCGTCTAGTCTCCTGACATTTAGATATGTGTCGCGTGTAAAAGGTTCTACATCTTTATCATGGGGCGATGCATTTCATGGACTTCAGGTTGTCGGTAGAAAAAACAAAACATTGTAATATTGTTTTATACACGATTTGGATTAGTTGTAATATTAGTTTTGTTTAACGAATCAAGTATGTTCATATTGATATCTATTTGTAAAACTTCTCGTATATTCAATAGCTCTAATTCATATAGTTATATTTATTTCAACATTTGTTAGATCTTTTTTATGATACAGAGCGTTAACAATGTAGCAGTGCCTCTGAAGAACTTTCTAGAGCTACATTTTTAGAAATAGTTATTTGAAATAAATACTTTCAGAATTTGGTAAAAGAAATCGATCCATGACCTTGATTTGTACCACATTATTACTAGTGTCAATCACTTGAAGGCAAATGTTCATTCTTTTTACCGATTACTCTATTCTCCTTCATTTGGCATCGTAAAGATTGTGAGCAGATAATAATGATATCTGCAATTCCATTTATTTCTAATTTAACCAAAAAGATCTCGGAAAGCTAAGGCTCCTCGAGCAGTATTTCAGATATAAGAGAACTTGAATTAGTAGAGGACATGTTCTGAGTAGCTTCTTTCGTTTGGCCTTAAGATCTCATTTTCATTGTTATCCATGTGGTCAAATTTTGAGAAATGCTTTAAAAATATCTTCCTTTTTGAGCGAAACATGATTGTTCTTTTTTAATTGATCTATATAAAAGAATTGATCATGAGATCAATATCATTAGTATTTGTATAAAGTTATTGTATTTTTTAACCAATTCCGATTGAAGGAAACTTGTTTCGTTCTTTTTATGGTTTAGTAAAGACACGATGATAAAATCAGTTATAACTTATAATGACACAGCGTTTCACTAATAATTATAAATACAGCAAATAATGATATGATAATTATCAATTATTTGAAAAAAGTATTAAATATACTTGTTACTCCGAAAATGCATTGATTATAAAAATTCAAGATTGCTATTGCTATATAATTATAATCTTTTTTTATATTTTCCAAATATTAAAATAACATTTAAATAATTATCGTTGACCGAACAATTGTAAATTCGTAAGGACCAGTGCCGAACCGCGAGTAAATTTAGAAGACTAATAATACAAGTATTTATATATATGTATATACCAAAGCGGAGTATAATCTTTCGGTGCGCAACGGCAGAAGTTGCCCTGAGGGAAGCGGCAACATCTGTTGACGTACTCGTATTCACTGCTCCGCCTCGGTGACATCCAAAAACACGAATTAGCCGAGCGGTGTAAAACGATACCGGGGAAATAAACCGATGTTTCTCTTTAAAAAAAAAAAAAAAAAAAAAGAAAGAAAGAAAGAAAAAAAAGAACAAGATAATATTACAAATTCGCCGTTTTCATACTTACCGTTTCAAGAATTAGCCAATCCCCAACGAACCGACAGGGCAACCGTCGCCATATCCCGAGGGAATTCGTAGCGCGACTTTCCGCTTTACAAACGAGCCAGATGACAGATTCGAGCGTGCGAACCGGCCGCCGTCGAGTTTGCATTATTGAGTCGCGCCACTTTGGAAAATAAATTGAGAGCGACGCTAAAGGTTTCCACGATTTGACGTTGTTTTTTGTTTTTGTTTGTTCTTTCGTTTTTCAGAAAATTCCGAACAGGCTGTTAACAGCTCGACCGATCAAGTACAATCGGCGATTCCTGAGTATTCTACGATTTTTCGCGATTAGAAATATATACTTCGAAATTATCGTCGATCTATGCACGCCCGCGAATGTACGTAATGCATCCTGCGTCTAATCCAGAGTTTTCCATAACGAAAACAAAAAAAAAAAAAAAAAAAAAAAAACCAAAGTATCCGGAGACGATGAAATGAATATTGACATTCCGTAGAGCGCCAAAGGCTCGGTCCCGCCGGTGCAGCCTTAAGGGAAAGCAACGACGAGATGCAAAATCTAATGACCGATGGCAAAGGATAGACGCGAGAGGAAGGGCGGCGGTGAGAACGCGCCTACGTAGACACCGACTCCGGTAAAATTTCTTTATGGCGCATTACGTCCGAGCGCGCGCGCGCGCGCGCGTGCGCTTATAATGCGGGAGCCATGTGTACGCGGCACTAACGAGCGAAACATAATACGGCCACGTGACGCTGACGATCGGGGAAAATTGTGATGTTCGGTCCGGCGAGCCGGCCGTCGATCCCTCCGGGGGATAAGGTCAACAGGGCGCCAACGTGGCGACGGCGACGACGACGACGACGACGACGACGAGACATCAAAGAGAACGCTTTTTCGAACGCAGCGCCGCAATAATGCCGCGTACGGCGCGTGCTCTCGTTTGCGGTGGACGGACGATCTGCATCTACGCATAATATATACATATATATATATATACACGCCGGCGCGCATAATGCGCGACCCACCCCAACCCCCTAACCCAGACTCCCCGCAAAGGTTTCTCGGCACAGCGTGCGAGTAGGCGTCGAGTTTCGGTCGAAAAGAAGTAGATAAAGAAGAAAAAAAAAACACAGAAGGCTAGTCGAACGAGTCTTACGTCTCAGTTGAAGCAGAGCATTTTATGTGCGGAGAGTCGCGAGCTCGGCCGGGGATGTTAAATCGGCCCAAAATGTGGCGCGTATACGAGTAATTATTTGGGCAATGAATGACGTTTTGACAGGATGGCGTTGTAGAATTTTTGTTTTTGTCATTTGTTAATTTAATTAAAAGTGGTAAGAATTGACGCGGGGGCACTGATTTTCGTATCGATATTTTGCCAAAAATATGGTTTTTTGTTTGTAATCTATATATATACATATATATATATATATATATATATATATATATATATATATAAATTAATAAATATTTTCATTGGTCTTACAGTTCAATGAAATCAATCGAAAATAATACGTATTAATATTAATATATATTTATATTAACAATAATACATCAGTACACAAAAATAATAAAAATTAAAATTCAAATTAAAAATTATAATGATTAATTTACTAAATTTAATTTTCGTAAATTTGGTAGTGGGGATAGGGTATATATACTGTTGGTAGATCCAGGAAATTATATACTTTATTATGAAGACCTTAATTGAATAAGGAAAATACAATGCGTGATCGCGAAATACAATAAATGATAAGTCAATAGATTATAGTAAGTAAAATGTAATACACTGTAGGTTTGCACTGTCACACTGTCTCTCTCGATATTTATGTTGCAGACTTCGGTGCGGGCCTTTTGTACTTCCCGTTACTGCTGCTCCGCTCCGCAGTCGCATGTGATTGGTGCGGACTTACGAGACTGTTTCTTCATAACAGTGATGTTTCGGTAATAATGCATATTGTCGTTGTACACCAACATATAGATTATAATATAGGGTTTAGTTTGGTCCCTGACGAGGAGCCGTAGCGAGCTCGAAATGTTGGACTTGATTTTCATTTAGGTAATGGTGTTGGGCACATTCAGATTGCGCTTTACTAACATAAATTTTTTCAGCTAAAATTTTATTTTCATTAGTTTACGGGGGTGAATGTAAACAAGGACAGTCTGACTGTCATTATAATTTTTAATTTTAATTTTAATTTTTATTATTTTTTTGTATTGATGTATTTATTAATTATGTATTTATTAATTAATAAATTAATTTAAAAAAATATTTATTAATTTATACATAAGCAGTCGACAAAAGTACAATGAAAGTATATGTGTGTGTGTGTGTGTGTGTGTGTGTGTGTGTGTGTGTGTGTGTGTGTGTGTTAGATTTACATAAACAATAAATTAACAATTGTCCAAGTTATGCAATGCCAACAATAAAAATTTTTCGAATATTTCAATATTACAATTTAAACGCTTTACTTAGTATACAGATTTGTATTTTTATTCGCAGGTAAATTGCAATGGTGTTTTGTGCAGCACGCAGCCTGCACGTCATTTTCGCTTTACAGGTTGCATTGAACGACGGAAAATTTTAAAAGGGGTGACATCTATAGCACCAAAATAATTTTATTATTAGCTTGACATTTGTGTTTCTTGTAACAGTAGACAATGTTCAAGAACAAGAATAATACAGCATTTGCTTGATATTCCATTGAAAGGAATGAAATTATCCTGTAAATTAAATTAATTTAATTAAATTATCTTGTTTTATGTAATAATTAAATAAAAGACGTATTAAGCGTAGTCAATTTTAATCAGAATCCTCAGATTGCAACGGGTGTTACTTTTCTCATATTAATGAGTAGTATAAGTAAATATTTCACAGTCGTATTAATTAGTCATTTATTGGCATGCATTCGATGTAAAAGCTTTATGAAGTAGTTCATTATTACTTTGTTCATAGTAATTGACAAAATAATGTTTTAGTCAAAAAAACTACATCAATGTAATTTAAAAAACATATATATATATATATATATATATATATATATATATGTATATATATATACACGTAGATATAGAATATCTAATAAAGAAATCACACAGATACATGACTGAGAAATCTAAATCGCACGAGACAACGATATATTTCCTGCATAAATCTGCGTTTGACATCCATGCGATTGAGCGCTATCCTCAACCATATCCATAAAATAGGGTCGAGAAACGTTTCGATACAATTTCAAAATGAAAAGCAAACCGTAGGATAAGCGACGGGACCGATGTGAAATCATACAACGAGCAGGACTCTACGCTTACGGTCTCTCCTCCCCCCCCTCTTCTGCCGACGGAACAAGGGACGATGGTACCAATAATACTCGATGTAATGTGTGGACTTTCAGAAAAACGCCGAGTGTACAAACGCATACGTGGAGACGTCAACGAACGAAAGTATCGTGTTGCTTCGTGAAGCGCATCCTCTTCGACGTATATATGCACACATGCACACACATACATCTATATATATATATATATATATATATATATATATATATATATATATATACATACATCATATATAGTATCAGCATCGATACAACAGAACCAACCAAAATCCCGTACATTTACTCTCTTACCCTCGCTATTTTTCTACGTATACCTATACATATAGATATATAAGGTTGCAGCGCGCACGCGCCATAAGTGTGTGTCAACGCGGACTTTGCCTTTGGTCCCGTCTAAGCGCAAAGCGCGCACCGCCCACACGCGCATACGTATAGAGCAAACATTGTACAGATACGAGAATTTACAGTAGTATATATATATATATAGTCGAGCAGCGACCCCTACGCTCGCGCGCGCGCCGCGCACCTATTAGGGTGGCTCTTCGGTTGTTTGATCAGATTGACTGGCACGGCGCCCTCGCTCATATACTCGACCAACTGCCTGATGTATATATTATACATATATATATATGCATGAACGTACAGTATAGACGCGAGGCTGACGGAACGGCGGCGGTACTTCGGGTAAAGGTTAATTAAAAAGAGGGGTTGCTTCCAAGTCTGATTTAATTAGGCAGTTTTCCAGAAGCACGGACGGCCAACTCCACGAACCGACGAGCTATGTATGTATAATGCACATATATATATATATATATATATATATATATATATATATACACTATATACTGGCGAGGAAGAGAAAAAGGGTGGGGAGGAGAGGGGGAGAGGGATCTTTCGAAAGCTAACCCCAAAAGCTGCTCGGTCTAGCCGGACGGCCGGTAGCAGCTTTTTATCGAGCCGCGTTTGCGCGTAAACGCGCGTATGTGTATGCGCTTAATCGCGTAGGCACACGGGCCACACACTCTCGCTACGACTTCTTTATTTAATTCCGAAGCGGCCGCCGGCGCGCGAAATTACTCGTTTGGCTTTGGGATCGGGCGGCGGGCCGGCGATTGGGGTGGCCAAGTGGGGAGTTCGGAGATCGGCTTTGAAATCGGCAAGGATTAAGCGAATTATCGCAGTTCGGCGAGTTGTTTGAATTAATTATTCGGAGGAATTTTTTTGTGGGGGCGGTGTGAGAAGGAAGGAGGACAGCGGTCGTCGCAAGTCGGATGGGCGATGTCGGATGACGGAGAGACGAGCGGCTGAGGACATTTTCTAAATTGAACAGTCCCTTGGGACATTTCTGTCGGGATATTGTTACACACACGCATATATATATTCGCGATTCGTTAAATCTACATTTTAGGTCAAGCGAGTGCTTTTTTTTTTTTGTAAAGATTTTAAGCGGCGAATCGCGGGGATTTCTAAGAGCGTGGCATTGCAAAACATTTCAATAATTCCCAAACGAATCGAAATATTTGTAAATTTATTTTCAAATTATGTTCGAGGATCGCTTACTCAACACACTCGCAGGGGCTAAATGATCGGCAGATGTGGACGATTAGGTTTGGCCCAGATTAACACTAATTGCCGGCGAAATGATCGACGTAATGTTTGAGGTTCTAACTTATATGTGCTCTAATTGGTGCACGTTCAACTGCCCGAGGAGGCTGTCCAAATGGGAGAGCCTGCGGTCGTTTTGCGTCCGCCCGAGAGGGACAAAGTAGCAATGGTCGACAGATATTTTCTCTGACACGCTCATTTAGTACATTCGGGTTTATCGTAAAAATGTAAATTGTAAATAGTAAATTCGGGCGTATCGGGCGAAAGCAATATGTAATTAATGCAACTAGCATGTCTTTATTCTTATGCACTGGAAGTCAACAACTCATCGGGATTGATTTATTTGTTTTACAATATTCGTTATTCGCTCGCGCAGAGTGTAATGATTCATAATTAATGATTTTTTGCTCGAGTTTTCATTCTTATCTTTTATTAATTTGACTCCGGACAAACATCGTTAGTTATTTATTACTTATTCTGTCAGAACGTGTTCAATGTCAGATTAATGCAAGCACTTGAATAGTTATTAACTCCTTATACCCATGGCGTTAGGCTGTAAGCGAGAGAGAGAGAGAGAGAGAGAGAGAGAGAGAGAGAGAGGGGATAAAATCATCCTCGGTCTTTTCCATCCTCATACATGCCCGATCGAAGATTAATTAGAAAATATTTAACGCAGAATATATAGATATGGATTCTTCCGGTAAAACAACATTTAAGTCAGATAACAATCTTTTAATATCAAAATAATATTGTTTCATACTTGGAATTTATAATTTTCACTAAATAAATTTCATACACTAGTTAGCCAGGCAATCGTTTTAATTGGCATTAGCTTTTAGAAACTACGCAATTGAGGTCATGGTTTTGATAAAATGTTTGTGCTTTAAATGTCATTCTTGTTTCAAATTCCTAGTATCGAGAGTGCGTATTTCTAATAAAAAAAAAATCCTCTGACTAATTTCGTTAGAGAAATTTTAATAAATTTTTTCCTTCTAATAACAGTAATAATTTTAAAATCAAATAAGATTTTTATAATTCCACTGTCCAAGTGACGTTTTTTTTTTTTTTTTTTTAATTCATGTTATATTATTTTCATCAGAGATAAGTACTAATTGTAAGTAATAAAGATCTATTATTCGTAATGAGGCAGCTTGAATTTGGAAAACAGTACAGGGCTCGTTTGGAAGGTAACGAAGGCCTGTCTCGCTGAATCAGGATCGAACCCGTTGCTCGTCCGTTTTTCATTCTAATAAAGAGCGAGTAACATGTTAGAATCCTGGATTTACATATCCTCCTAACAACCCTTTCGTCCAAAAATTTTTAAAATTCTAATTTGAAGCGAATATATAATTCAATAAATAAATTAAATTTCATGAAAATATCCGTTCAACTCTCACAAAACCAATTATGACCAATTATGTATTGAAAGCCATATAAAAAAATACAACAGAATTTCTGATTTAATAACAGAAAATTAAATCAGAAATAAAAATCCTTACGATTCAGGACAAAAGATATGTTTATAGAAATAATTCATGCATGAAAAGAGTATAAATAAAATGAGATAGTTATAGTATTTTAATTATTTTACCGATCTCGTAGCCAAAATTTCACAAAAATGGCATTAGAACTTCAATATTCATTATTGATTTGTAATGTGATCCTCAATCGTTTGTATTTCTAATTCTTACGATACATATTGGGTTTTCAAAATTACAAATAAAAAGGCGTGAAATTGAATTAATGTTAGTTTTCATTTATTTTTCATACATTTTATTAAAAGAAGTTAATTTTTTTTTGTGTCACTATGTCCTGCACGAGGCGAAACATATGCCTGAGAAACGTTAATTAATATATATATATATATACTTTCAAAATATTAATTTTAAATTTCTTTAAACTTGGGATCTGTTGGAAAGAATCAACGCACAAGCGTTCCGTTTCGGTGTATTACAAAAGATTCTGCGAGTTACAGCCGAATCTAGAAGTAAAACATACGACTAGCTGTCCGCACAATCACGCAAACGCAGAAAAGCATTTATTTACACGTACGGTCGAATTGTCGCGTCGATCGCCGATCGGAGCGGGCGATTATTGCGGCCGTTTTTTAATGGAATCCACGTAATCCACGGAGGGCGCGCACACCTCGCCAGGGAATGGGAGACCGCGAGCATCTGAACAACGAGTAAAAATAATCCACGACTGCTTCGCGGTCCTGAATCGAGCGCACAACTGACGAGCGCCGGGGCGCTAAGAGCCCGATGATTCCATTGGAATTACGAGCTCGCGGCAGGATTCGAATCGTAAAGAGGGCTTCGGGCGCAGTTCACGTGCAGCCCTATAGTTTTACAGATATAGATGCGCGTATGCCAGATATAGGTACATGCGCGCGATTAATGGGAGGCACGGCGAAAGAACGAATCTCCATTCCGGGGCGAGCTCGTTCTTTCCCGGCCGCGGCGCATGTACGACGCGTGTCCGCGCACACACGGGATATGCAATCGAATTCAGCTCGCCGCCCAGGCCTCCCCTCACCCGGCCGAGAAATACGCCGGCGTTGCCATGGTCGGCCGAGCGATTGCCTACGCATGTTTGCTTAGCTTTAAAATCCGCCCATTAACGGATCACCCCCCCCACCCCCCCGGATTCGGGATGCATCTGTATCCTGCGTACACGAAGGACCTCCGTGCCCGGCATCCCTGGCGCGCGCGGGCTGCGCGTATCGCGGGCACGTGTCGTCGTACGACGAATCATTCGCTCCGCGGCGACGCGCCTCCTTTCTACGACGGCGCGATACTCGCCCGGTTGCGCGCGCACGCCACGGGGCAGCGGTGGCTAAGAGGCCCGGGGCTTGGCAACGTGCCGTGGACCTACCGTCCTCGACAAACACGTCTGAGATTGGCGCGGGGGGCTGGGGGGGGTGGGGCAGCGACGAAAAGTCCCTCTCTCTCTCCTCTCTCTCTCTCTCTCTCTCAAAAACACTACAATTCCAACTACGAGATATCTTGCCGCGATGACGAGCCAAAAAAAAAAAAACAAAACACCACAGAACAAGAAGGAAGGAGAAAATCGTACCGCGATAACGGCCTGGGCGCAAGCAAAATCCCCGCGGGAATCGCAGGGAGCGCCGGGTGCGGGGAGTGGTCGATCGCCCGACGGATTCGGCACGGTTGCGGGATCGCGTAATTATTCCCCCGCGGTGGAACGACGAAAGGCCGAGAACGATCTCTTGGGGGGCGGGGGGGGCGTGTTTCGTCGGTCTCGTCGTGCGAAATCAATTAATCGCGCACCGATTCGCTCGGAACGTTGCGCACGGGCGGGGAGAGTGGGTGGCGGCCCGGTCTATTTGTCGGGCGCACAATAGGCGAGTGCGCTACGACGTTATTTGGGAGTGCGTAGCTCGGAATGCGCGCGGGCGACATCTGTTGGCGAATTATCGCGCCCGGCCGCGCGTTCGTTCCCACTCGGCGATCGGGACCGTACCGCGCGCGGGGTCTCTCCGCCCGTTCTTTGCCGCGGTATCAGCGGGGGGCTGGGGGGGGGGCGACCGAATTAATCGAATGCTCATTGGCTGGAGCTGTCGCCGGGCTCGACTTATCCGCAATCGTTTAGATTTGAAAAATTGAATTATTTGAATGTCGCTATAATATCGTCTGATTAGATTCAATTTCTTTCGATTATTCAGTATAAATTATTAATAATCTAATCAGGTAATACGATTGTGTGCGTATAATTATAAAATCGGAAGAATTAACTCAGCTCCGTCGACAGTCGTAATGAAATTAATAATAATTTAACAGACGAATAATATTATTTGATTAGGCTCGCTGAGGCTCGTTTATATATTTTGAAAATTACTAAAATCGATTCACTATAGTTTACAAACTCGACTTTCGTATTTGTAGAATTATCGGGTAATCGCGCTGCTTGAGATATCGTTCATTTTAGCTAATCGAATAAATCCAGAGACATATTTCGTTTACGAGGTTAACGAAACAGTACGACAGACTCACGAAGTGGATCGCAAAGAGATCCGAGTAGAAAATAATTGGCTTCGAATGTATTTTATATACGAAGTTTATGATTATATTTATATTTTATATATTGATGATTTTTGGCTTTGTACAATCGGTTTTTCATCATCTCGAAGTCTTTAGCCAAGGACGAGGCCACGTTACGGATAACGTCAATTGTCCTGCCTAAATTTTACCAATTAACAAGCGATATTTAATGCTTTTACAAATATTACAAACATTAAATCGAGAAGAACAATCAAGTTTTTTTTATTCAACTCTCATTTGGCTTATATACGCATCAATGCAGCCAGTGGCTCGAATCGGTTAAATAAAGCTAAAGTTAATATTGTGGGTAAAAAGCAGCATAACGCCATTGCGCGATAATTGTCATGCGTTGAATCCCGAATGCTTACGGGGATAAAATAACATAAAAGAAGCTCCGTCGCTCGATCTGGACAAAATTGATAGAAATAGAGCCCTGTAAACGCAGTTGCGTCAGGTACTGATGATAGACTTAGCATTACGCAGAGTATTATAACTAAAGGCGATTGCGCGGACGGAGTAAAAAAAAATTTCTGAAATTACGAAGAATCGATCGTGCTCCGTATCGAATCCGAGGCTCATTAACTTATCGAATTATTATTATATTCCGAAAACGGCGTTACTCGACCATAAACGCAAGCTTTCTTTTATGAATGTCTGGATACTCATTATATTATCGTCATTTAATTCAAACAAATCTGAATACATCAAGGGACCATTAGCTGTAACATTGGAGGGAGAAAAAAAAACCCTGTTCTTATTAAAGAAGACCTGTCAAAATTTCTTCCGCCTTAAATCCACGTATCGTCAGCCACCATAAAGAACTTCAACCTCCTCGACGACTTAATCATCCGTATACTCCATTTCAGGACGCAATTTTCTCCATCTTCCGGCATTTCCCGCCGTAGCGCTCAGCGGCCGAGCGGAGATCGGCCCCGTACCGCCCGCCGCATTCAACCGAGATCGTCGCCGGCTCGGCCGCCCGACCAGTCCGGCTCCGCGCAACGAGATTCCTTATCTGCCAGCTCGTGCGACGCGCGTAAGCGAGGCAGGGCATACGCGCGCGTATACACGTAGGAGCGTGGCCTCGTTCCCTCGTAGTTCGCCCTCTCTCTCTCTCTCTCTCTCTCTCATCTATACAGTACGAGGAGCACGGAACCGTATAATCGCCGCGCGCGGGCGCACGCGAGATTCCCCCCCCCCCCGTGCGTAACTACCTGGTGCGTCGTCTCGGGACGGCGGCGCCCTATCCCCGCTTCCTCCGTGTCCGTATACGCTCCTTCCGAGTGAGTCATCCGGGCAATTATACCATTTCTTTTTTGATCTCTCCTGTATATACTATACGCGCGTACGCCCCCTAAGGATCTCCCCTTGACGCCTAATATATATACATATATATATATATATATGTATATATCCGCGCGAAAGAGAGACTTCCGAGCGAATCGCATAAATATATATATAAATTGCGTATAGTATATAACAAAACGTATTCGTCGTATCGAACAAGGGAGTAGGGTTGATCGGGGGCGGGCGAGGGTGAGGCACAAACAAACACTTTCGCGAAACTCGTAATAATTTAATATCGATCAAATACGCATTGGATAACGTATCTTGTTTACCGATAATCACCCCTCTCTCTCTCTCTCTCTCTCTCTCTCTCTCTCTCTCTCTGCCCCTCGACGATGCAACGGCCGATGATTAACAAGGCGGCAATTTGGCAATCCGATTGTGCCGATTCATAAATTTACCGATCCAGAAGATTTGAGCATGCGTCGCGTGTTTAATGGACTTTTTTTTTTCACTTTAATTTTGAAAGTTTTCAGAGCTCCAATCAAATAGTTTTATAGAATACATGAATATATTTTTCAATGCTTATTATTTATCTTTTGTATAGACTTATTTTTTCTCAAAATCATTCCGTCCAAGTCTATCCACTTATATTTAATTCGATATCGTCATTTGTCATTTACTCGGGTAAAAAGTATTCTTCTTATACCGAAATATTGTAGCATAATAGAGTGAAGGTTAATACTAATAGAACTCGTTTTATTTTCGAGGGTTACAATCTGTTTCAGGATCTAAATATACCGAATGACTCATCCTCCAGCCATTGTACATTACAAAATTAGACATAAAACCGTGCCCCAAGAACGGATATATATATATATATATATATATACATACACGCGAAATCACCATGAGCAACTTTGCGGACGAATAAATCGCCCCCTTTCCCTCTATACGCTATAACTTATTATCATTAGTTTCAGAATGCGCAGGTGTTTCTTAAGGGACCGTCCATAAATTGCGTGGGTAATTTACGGCGAGGAAAGGATAGACAGTCCAGTTGAGTTACGCGCGGATAGCGACAATTCGAGAAACTACCATCTAAAGTATTTTTTTGTTTAATTGGAATCTTCAAATATTGATGATATTCGTAAAATGAATTGTGAAATCGCAATTGTGCAATAGTATTTAATGAACAATTTAGACTCCGATTTTATCGTTGATCCTACGACAATAAAATGATCAGATAAGACTAGAAAATCTATTTTTATTTCGATCGGAATAGCGCGATATGTGAATGTATAAAGTTTGCGCCGAGCCCCGTTAAAAGAACGATAGAATTCATGCACTTCTTTTGTATGGTAATAAGTGCAGTTGTCTCGTCCCATCAGCGTCACGCCACGTATCGATTTACGGTCAATTGAATCCTTGCAAAACTCGAAATGTCAACAGTAATCTATGTACGTAACAACGAACATTACACGATTTTTCAGATTTTCAGATCCAGTGCTTACTTCCGTAAAGGAACGAGTCGAATCGAAATCTGGACATTCTAGACCTATCATTCTGAAAAATTAAAAAAAAAAAATGACACAAAATAAAAAAGCATATCGAATTCTATATTATTAGGTACGCGAGTATGTGAATCGCCCGAGGATCTCGAATAATTCGCGCACGTTCAAACTTTTCCATGCGTTGCTACGGCGCACCGTTCACCGACAAATGTATGTGGAACAGTGGCTGCTCCTCTTAATGTTCCTGAGACAGAATGAAGGCTGTCTCGAAATCTTTGATTATTGGAATGTATGGCAAATCAAACGTGTTCGAGGAACTATGAATTCCTCGCATTTTGCATTCTCGATAAGCAAACGATACCTATATTAAAGAACTGATAATCGCCTGCGTTCGCGATTGGATCATTTGTTATCCCCGCCATATTAAACTGCTACATTCGCGTAACTGTTCTTCGATCAGGAGCCCCAATCGGCACGATCGTTGAATAACACGTGGATACCAAAGGTTGGCTCTACTCGATGTAACGTCCCGGCGTTAATTTACAGTGCACGATCGACCAGCAGATACGAATGCCACGAGGGTATTCAACGTTCATACTTATATATACTGAAACTTGGATTGTTTATATAATATAATACAATGATAAACGCAGATGTTTCGCGATCCTTGGACATTTCTCGGGGTTCGGCAATAGCCGAGACTAGCTGTTTTTCGATCTCGTATCGGAATTCAAGACGTGTGGCGTAAGAAAGGAGAGAGCACATAAAACAGTTTCAAGTTAAAAGCCTGGGACACGAGAATATTGGTCAGTGCAAGACTTTTTGCCCAGGTATTGAAAGAATCTTCGGTACCGTGCATACTGTATTATTTGAAGCCGTTCCTCGCACCTGTCACGTACTAAAAACGTAAATTTTACTTCAATATTAAATATTATTACAGGGAATTTATAAAACATTATAGATATATGGATTATTCGACCAATGGTATTAGGACGTAAGATAAAAGTGCCTCGTATAACAATAGTTACGTACTAAATGTATTAAAAATCACTTACATGGTATATAATATTATTGACACCTGCGTTGTAAAAATAAAAAAAAAAAATACCATTGTTCATGCTTTTATCCAATTTTGTTATGAATAAAATAAGTATATTCTCCACCTCAATGTTAAAAATAAAAGGACTATGGCTAAATAATGAGAAATTCCAAATGAAATAATAATAATATGTTTAGTTTTATCCATTTTCGGATTCTGCGTCGGTACATTTACAACGGATATTCCAACGAATGCATCGTAATATCGAATCGTAGATGCTGAATTCAAGACGAATCAAAGAGCTCTGCATGTAACGCAATAGATGAAGAGTGGATTAAAAATCATTATACGTAACAATATAATGAATTATTTTTATACGTTTAATTTTAGTTTCTTTTTTTTGACACGATGTTTCATTTGAAATTTGTGATTTAATTGCAATTTTCATGCATTAGAAATTATTATTCGTTTAACATACGCGGTGCGTCGAGTGCTTGTACCGTGTTTTAAAAAATATTTGGCCAATTTTAAAAAGTAAAATGAGCACTTTCTTTTGAAGATCAAGATTATACAGGCAATTAAACCCAGAAAAAATAACTTACCTGACAATAATTTTTGGACATAAAAATAATATTTTGTGAAATTTCGCTTGATCTCGGTTACGGTGAAGCACGCCGACGAGTCATATAAGAATTCAATCATACGAAACAGTCGAGCTTCAGGTTCGAATCATTGCGAACGTTTTGTAAGCTACTGTTTATATAATATATTCTTATCCTACGTTTCCTTTATAGACTTTGTATATCTCTTCCTATGCAACGCCACCTTCTCGTCTTACTGATCGTATTATATATACATATATATACACATAGTGACCGAGACCTTCCCCGAGCCCGCCGCCGACCCCCCGCCGGCGATAGTTGCTAAGCTGCGCCTGCTCGAGCGAACCTAATATAATTGTGGGCGTGCCTCTATACTATTCTGTTTAATTATATGTGTGTGTGTGTGTGTGTGTGTGTGTGTGTGTGTGTGTGTGTGTGTGTGTGTGTGTGTGTGTGTGTGTGTGTGTGTGTGTGTGTGTATGTACACGTATACCACCGACGTGTGCACACAGTGAGCACTGCGAAACGCGTGGGCAAAGAAAAAAAAACGAAAAAAAAGAATAAAAAGAGAAGAAAAGGCTGGAAGGAACGGGAGAGGCCGCTAGCGCGCACGCATCGTCGTCGCTCGCGCGGAACACTGGATTTTCTCCCGTTATATATATATATATATATAGGTGCCCCGGAACCGCGCGTAAATCGGCCACGTGCCGACGGTGCAATTATCCTGGCCGTGCGATTACGATTTTTAATTCGTCCCCTTTCTCACCAACCGATCCCCCTTTAAGCGTGTCCATAGCGTGGCTGGCCGCGTTTCTCTCTCTCTCTCTCTCTCTCTCTCTCTCTCTATCACTCTCTTATCGCTTCCGGATTGTTTTCTCCTTTTGTAATGTTTTGCTAATTGGTTCCAGCAGTCGTATCTGTCTAGGATGCACACGAGCACGGGAATAGAATTTAAAGTACAATTCAATAATGCCTGAGTATGATGGCTTTTGGAAAAAAAATAACATTCGTCACGAATTAAGAATTGATCGCGATAAATAAAATTAATAATAAAGAACATTTCAAGCAGAACGAGAGGTATTTTTCAACGATCCTTGATTTCGAGCGGCGGATGCACGATAAAACGGCGGCCTTACTTGTTGCGGAAACAATCAGGTTTTTATGAAATAAACAATTATTTTCTATTCTAAAAACTACATCCGAACATTCTTAGAACGTAATTACACTCAACTGTTACAAAAGTCCTGCTTTTGTAAAAATAACCAGCCTCCCCCTCCCCATTTTAGGCTGATTCCTGATCCGTCCCCCTCGAGCGTATTACGTTATTATGTTTGCGTTGCAAAGGAGGAATCGATCAAGGGGTTGCGATGCTCGGTCACGTGCCAGCGCGGCTATTTTTACTTTTTTGTCCCGATGCAGCGTCGACGGTTGGATTATGCTTTTTATGTTATTTTATTTTCGCCGCTGTCGATGGAAACGTGGGGGTAGTCGACTCATTAGCCTGGGCTAAATGATACGATTGACAATTACATTATATTGAAGATAGACGCTCGAGCGTAAGGGCATTAGTTTTTCCTTTTCTTCCAATTGTTATATATCCAATGCTACGATAATATGTGTAAACTTAACAATGAATCAATTTTTAGCTTTTCTCGTATTTAATATACATAAGTATAAACTATTCAAAGTACCTAATTAAGACTTTTAAAATTAAATTAATCCGCCTGTATCACATGTATTTTAAATACTTTTTTCACGTTTTTTAACGATAAATTTGATTATACACGTATTTGTCTTGCAATTTGTGAAAAAAAAAATACGGCGCAAAAATGTATCAAAATTAGGTCAAATTCACGAGTACAATTCAAATCTACCAAAAAAAGGGAAAAAAAAATCAATCGAGCCTCGAAGATAAGTAAAAAAATAATGAAGATCGTCAGTGCGTATACGCGAGCAAAGCGCGTAAAACGCCCCCCTCCTCCCCCCCATGCCAAGCTAAGCGGAAGAAGCGAGTTTACGGGGACGCGAAACGGTGGCAAAGGGAGAAAAAAATCCTCCCGACCGAAGATCAAGAATTGTCAACGGCAGCGAGCAACAAGCTTCCTTCACCCTCCGATCGCTCACCCTCCCGAGCCCCTCCCGCAGTTCGGCATTCCGCTGTTTTGCCCATCCGGCGCGAGGATGGAACGGAGCGGGGATTGGACGACGGCGAGACACGCAGGAGACGAGCGAAGCGAAACGACGGTCGCCGCGAGGGAGGGCGGGAGGGGGGGTGAGCCGAGTGGCGGGCGCGCGAAGCCGCCGGACGCTCGCGAGGGTGTGCGATTCTCCCAGTCCCTCCGGTCTTTCTCTAATCTTTGACGTTTGTCTACGTGTAGCGCTCGATTACATTCTCGTGCGCGCTGCCCAACGCGGCGTAATTTTTATTCTCGCGCGTTTCTGGAACGAGCTCGTGATTTTTTTTTTTTTTGCTTCGCATTATTTAATCATTCTGCATATTTTGCATATCATTGTTATTTAAATAGGCGCTCCTCCGAATATTAGTAAAATATTGCGATGGAGAATCATTGTCATGTAATTTCTTTTTGTTTTGTTTTGTTTTGTTTTTTTTTTTTTTTTTGAAATTCAGGAATAATAAAATAAGATAGGATTTTTAAAAAATCGGTTATTTGGATGAATTTTAAGCATATAAGCGTAAATATTTTATACTAGGGCACTGAAGTGAAATTGTCGAATTCAACAACTGAGATTGTTTACTTTGGAACGTGGAGCATTAGAATACGATAATTTCACGATAGACCTGCTTCTTCTACTCGAAACAGCGTCCAGGATCGGAGTTTCCTTTATTAAAATTGAATATATTGCAATTAAAATAATTTACAAACCTGTTCTCTAATGTGTCTTATGCCATGTATTATAATACATGCTTATATTTATATTGTACTGTATAATATGTTATCGAATATACTACTACTGTCGGACCGAATGCATAGTTGTACTCCTTCCCAGTCCTATATTTTATACTACAAAAATAATCAAACGCTTAATTTAGTCCTCTTCGCGTTAAGTCTATAAAACAACATATTCTCTTATATTTACAGAAAACAATAGAATTCTAGTGAACCTTGGAGTCTTTGTCTTTTGATGAAAAAATTCTATAAAAAGTTTCGGATGGAGCTTTTTAAAAGCATTAAAGGCTTCTCTTTCTCATATTACTAACTGATTCATTACGAGTTGTAATCTTAAAAAGATATGACCGTTCAAGTAAAATTCGAGAATTTTGATATTTGTATCGAGTAATTTTACTTCAAAATGAGGAATTGCAAACACGAGACAGAGAGAAAGACAGAGAGAGAGAGATAGAGAGAGAGAGAGAGGTAGAGAGAGAGAAGTAGAATAAGAACATATGACTTAGTATTCATGTATATCATGAATTGCTTATCTTTATTAGGACACTAAAGTTTATGTGAACAAGAATGAGTTTATCAAAGATGACGCAATAAAACTGTTCGCCACCGATTCCAACGACCATAACTCTCGGTATCTGCACAAGTTTTTTAGTTTTTTATTGTAATTTTTAAATTCTTTTTGGATAGTTATATTCTGTTTTATATTCTGTTGTATTCATAATAATCAAGGATATTTTGAATCTGAAAAATTATTTATTATTTTATGTATTTGTTTACTCTCGGGTATTCAAAGTAAAAAAAAAAAACTGGCTAATTCACTGTTTTCTTTTTCTCTTTTTCGATACTATCTTCAATTCAATCATTTTAATTCGTAGAAAATCCCGTGTAGTTTCATAAAAATGATGTCCGTGTTTTTCTATTTTTTTTTCAACGGTAACATTTGCCGAAAAGAATACAGGCCTATATTTCTCAATCATGAATTAGAAATTATTTGTAGGCGAACCCTGTCAAAAACTTGAGGGAACCATTTCAAAAAGCAAAGTTTTAAGCATTAAAAATTGTTCGAAAAGTCCGCAAAGAATCGCAGGGAAAAAGGGATTTTAAAGAAAGCCCGATGGGAATATTACTAATCAAAAAAAGCAAATGTGGCGGTAGCCGTACGTCTGCTTTTGCAATCGAAAGGCAAAACAATACGCCCACCAGGCTATGGTCAATTACTCGATGAAAAAGATGAAATGGAAAAGAACAAAATAAGCGTCTTTCTCTCTCTCTCTCTCTCTCTCTCTCTCTCTCTCTCTCTCCTCTCTCTCTCGTGCAAAGGCCAAACGAACTGAAATCAACAAAATGAAAAAAGAGAGAGAAGATAGAAAAACACGGAATTAGCGCGCGAAAAATCTTCTCCCGCGCCATTTTCTCTTCCTCATCCTCCCACTCCTAATTAACAAGCGCGCGAGGCATCTCGCGCAAAGAATGGCTGCGCTGATCCGCGTCCCCGTTCGAAGTTTCTGCTTGTGCCCCCCTCCCTCCCGCCCCCCTCGCCCGTAACCCGCGCCCGTCGCCCTCCCACGTCGCCCAGACGGGTTTCGCGCGGAGACACGAGGAACGCCCGACCCGGCGAACTGCATCCGCGTAGGCGTTACAAGCTCGCCGCTCCGGCCGGGACTCGGCTCCCGGGCCGCGCCGCTCCTCGAGAACGCCAAACTCGATTAACGAAGCGGGGCGGCGCGCGAGGCGTTTAACTCTGTTAAAGCTCGGCTGTATGCGTCTCTCCATGTCTCTCTCTCTCTCTCTCTCTCCCTCCCTCCCTTTCTCACTGTGTCTCTTTCCCTCCGAGAGATACGCGTATACAAGTGTATATATGTGTATCTTCGTTTAATTTGTCGAGTCATTCAGGACGTCGCTGGCGGCCGTGGCGGCGCGAAAGGGTTTGAGAGGAGGCAGGCGCGCTACTTCCTGAATAGCGAAGCTAAATACCGAGCGGGTAATTCGGTTAGCGCGCGTGAATACATATATATATATATATATATATGCGCGGACGGAGGCTGCTCGCTGCTATACGGCGATGCTGTCTATTATCCTTTCAGCAGGTGCGCCGCTTCGACGCACTCTTCGCGCGCGTATGCCGCTGGATACGGGGCGGGAGAGAGAACGAGAGTGAGAGAAAGAGAGAGAGAGAGAGAGAGAGAGAGAGAGAGAGAGAGAGAGAGAGAGAGAGAGAGAGAAGATGAAGAAGACGACGTAGTCCGGATGCGAAACGTTGTTAAGATCCACGCGGCGGACGGGGGGGGGGGCGAATGTCATCACCGACTGCTTCAGTGCCTTGATATTACTTTAACTCTCTCGGGCGAAAAGAACGGATTGGCGCTCGCTTCCTAGTTTTTATTTAGTTTCTTTTTTTTTTTTTTTTTTATTTTCATAGTTTCTTCAGGTAGAGAGATAAAGTGTCATTGAGTTGGCGCTTTTATACGAAGAGTTGCCTAATGAGATTACAGTTGAGCGGATGCGCAATATCGTTTCTTTGCTGTTGTCGTTGTGACAGTCTAATATCGCAGATTTTTGATTTATTAATTTTATATAAGTTTCAATTGGATACTCTTGTTTATGAACTTTATTTTCGTCGCGACGATTTTAAAAGACGATTTTAAAAGTCGGCTGAGTAAGAACGTCATCTGTACTTCTCAATAAAACTTTGCACGCTAGATCTTCACGCGTTTCTTCAAAATTCTCAAATGTTTCTCGAACATTTCGATCGTCCTTTTAACTAAACAATCCGCTCGTTTTCGGCCCGTTGGCAATTTTTACGCGGATTTAAAAATACGAAGACCGACAAATCCTGCTATTCTTCGATAATTTCAAGCCCATCGCCAAGATGATTGATCAATTTAGATTTTAAATACACCGCGTAGCAAATGGACTGATAAGCTGGAAATCGTAGATCAATTTTATCCACGTTCTATTCTTCTCGTGTGCAGATTAATGTGAACGTTCCTGAAACTTAAGACTATGCAGGACTTTCCGAAAATTCCGTACATACCACTGATTAGAATCGGGAACAAATGAATTATCACGTTATCATTTCGTGAGGCACGCCGAATAATCCGAATCATACGATTATAATGTAAGTATAAATGTTCAAATTTTTTCACCAATCCTCTTTCGTCTCGCCTTTAAGCGTTCTTAACTATGGCTCGAAGAATGCTAATAGATCCTGGATTTCGTCTCAGTACAGAAAAAAAATTCGAAAATACAGAGAAATGCTTTAGACTTAAGCTGCAAAAGCTTTATCATCGTATACCAGTTTGTAACTATCTGGCAACACAAATTTTTCCCTACGCAATAATCTATCTCGATCTGAACATTAAAGTGCAATACTGTATTAGACATATTATCGACGGAATAGTCAGCGCAAAAACCTGTCAAATATAACAACTAAACTAACGAATATTTTCATCTGTTTTACAGTCGTACTTAATAAAATATTTATAGATAAATAATTAGATAATGAAAGTCAGACTGTCCTTGTTTATAGTCAGCCCCGTATAATCTGAAATAGAATTAGAAATTAGTAAAAATACTACAGTTAGTAAAGGACATGGTGATGGTAATGATAGTGGGGGTAGTCAGATGGTCTTTTACCAACAGTAGTATTTAGACCAGTTTTTATTTGTATTTCTATTTCAGATTTTTCGGGGATGATTATAAACAAGGACAGCCTGCCTGTCATTATATTAGTATAGAGATTATTTTAGGTACAATTTTCAGTTTTTAATAATGGTCTGTATAGGCTGTTTTCAGACGGGTTCTTTATTAGGGAGGGTTGTTAATTCTTATATTGAAGCCGATGGGTCGAATGTTTTCCAGAACTTATTGATAATTAAGTTTAATATAAATATTTTGATGGCGTGCATAATATAAAGGGACAAAAGAGGGGATGGGGTATATATAATTCTGTTATTAGAATTTTGTTTCAGCAATCCCTGAAGATGAACCAAATGGGTTCGAAAAGTTGGAGGATAGCATATACATCGAGTTCGAAATGATGGGGGAGGGGGGCAGTCAGACTGTCCTTTACTCATATTAGTATTTAGTCTAATTTTTATTTGTATTTCAAATTCTGTGGTGGGGGGGGGGGTTGACTGTCAACAAGGACTGTCCGACTGACGTGATTTAATTGTTTAATTTTAAATATATTCCTTTATACGACCGCAAGACCATTGAAAGTATTTGTCAGCTTTGCTTACAACAATTTTCAAATACGGCAACTAGTTAAAAAAAAAAAATAATAAAATAAGAGAAAAAACGTATTTCTTCTTATTCGGCGTCTATCGGGGACGCTCTCCCTTCTTCTGCGCCGGCAGAGCCCCTCGCGCAAATCCGAGCCGCGCACTATCTCGCTGTCTCGCGCCTCGACGAGCCATCGGACAATCGCGAGGACGGCGCGCAGAGAGAATCGGCGTTCGGCCGGCAATGCCTCGGGTGCCCGTCGAACGAAACTTCGCCACAGGCGGAACGATGGGGCGAGAGAAAGATAGACGGAGAAAGGGTGAGGGGGTGTCCCGCGCATATCCGTTCCGATATCCCCAGGCATTGTAAGAAAATCACCCGCTACGTGCATTAATCCGCGTTCTCATCCGTGTATCAACGTCCGCGCGACGGCGGCGCCTACTTAATGTATATATATATATATATACTTTTACCTCTCCAGCCCGTTCCTCCGTCAGCTCTGTCAGCGGCACGCGCTCATTAGGCAGGCAGGCCGGTCGGCATTGTTATGCGCCCTCGCACGGCTCGGCGGGGTTGAGAGAGAGAGAGAGAGAGAGAGAGACCTGATGGGAATAAAGCGAGAGGCCCGAAATGCCTTAATGGGGCTGCTGCTGCCGCCGCTCCTGCTCCTCCTCCTCGGCACGAAGGCCGATGTGGGGGCGCGCGAGGGAGCGCTGAAGCCGCCCCCGCGCCGCGTGACTTCAATGCCCGCCCGCCCGTGGCAGCGCCGCGCGTCGAGAAGGTGCCGGGCGGGCGGGGCCTTTGTCGCGCGGCGCCACGCAGCAACGCTCGCCTGGAAACGCATTGTTCGCGTTGGCAATGAAGGTGAGGTGTCGAGGAGGAAAAAAAAAAAAAAAAACAAAAAACAAAAAACAAAAACTGAATAATTCTCAATGGGTAACGGCGACTCTCTGCCAAAATCCAAAAGGCAAGGGTATCATTTGTCGCCGGTTGCCGAATTTCAGATTCGAGTACAATGTGCACGTATATGCGTGTATTGCCAGAGCCAATCGACCATTCGCGGCGAGCTGAAATTTTTGATTTTTATATCAAGGAATCGATTGCGAGACGTGGAGGGGCGACGATTTGAAGATTCGCCGGTGCCTCGGGCAATCCGTTCGAATGGAAGCTTTCTGGTTGCGCCAAGGACCAGAAAATCTCCGCCACTCTGACCAGTCCAGTGGTCATACAAAATATAATTTTCGATCAATTTAATATTTATTCGCATTCGATAGTATTGTCAGTAACAGTGAGAGTCTACGCGTCGTGATTCGATGATGAACATTGGCACCCTTGATTTTTTCCAATTATATTCGCGCAACGAAAGTACGGTATCCGCATTTGATGATTGGTGAATTTTCAAACGTCTCCGTCATAATTACATGATTCGCATAGGAAATGAAAGTAAAATATTAAAAATGAATGTAATTGCGTAGTAATTTTCATTTGGTTGAAATGAGTAATAAATGTATAGTGATACCATTTCTGTTATAGTGCTAAATTTAAAACAGAATTTATTCCACAGAGATAAAAGACAAATAAATAAAAATTTTTTACCCCTTCCATTCGAGCGCACGAAGCCAATTGGAAGTAAATATACTTATATCGATTAATAACTACTCTTTTAAAATAGTATTCGTCCTATTTCATAAATTAATACAATTGTAATGATAACTTTAAGAAAGTAATCTAGAGCGATGATTAAATGTGACTAAAACTTAACTAAAATATGAAAAGTAATATTGACGACTGTAGATTATATAACAATAAATATAATAACTAATAGACTATTTATATTAGTTATTGGCTGAAAGAAAAATATCATAATAACATTTTTTTTGTATTAAGTAGATGTTCTATAATTTAGCAAAACTCTTTAAAATTCTTCAAAAGTAGTTTATAACGGGATTATAATTCAAAATACTCAGCAACTGTTTTAGTATCGCTTTAAAAAGCGGCTCCAAAGAATAATTTCTAAAATATCATCAAATAATATTCCAAAATATTTTTTTTAAATATTTCATTACCATACTGTTCTCTCATGATACTTGTAGATTACCAAAAAATTGTGCAACTTATTCCTATAAGGTTTGCAGAACTATTCCTTTATCAAACCAAACATTTGAGACTGAGAATATAGGGACGTTCCCGTGCAGACATATACTCGGCATATCCCTAAGTCGTGCTAGATCCTAGTCAGTATTACTGATGATTTCCTCATGTAGGTAAATCTCGCCAGATCCGAATTAGATTTCCCTACGATCATCTAGTAATCGTCTTATATTAATTACT
>JACCIC010000012.1:4040000-4072500 GCA_018907035.1 Sycobia sp. Sy_11 | reverse complement strand
AATTACCCGCGCGTCGCGTTTCGAATTGTGCCGATTTCGACCGCTTTACCCTATGCGCACCTTCTTTTGAACGCGGGAAATTTTAATTATTGCCCGTTAAAAGCGCGCTATTCTGAAATATCATAGCGCCTCGCCAGCATATTTTTTCCCTTTATATGTCGTCGATTTCCACGCGAATCGGACCGCTAAATTATCCCGAAAATAGATTGGGCACAGATTGTCTTCAGCAACATTGACGTGTCAATTTTTTTTCTTCTTCAAATTACTGATTTTCTTTTTCCCAAACGAAGAATGAAAATATCTCAAAAAAAGTGTTTTGCATGCTCTTAATGTGTAAGATTTAAAAGTGATAACTAGGCCTATGTTTAAGCTGCTATTTCATTACATATTATTTGTATTACCGGTAAGAAATATACTAATGACATAGATTTAATTTAAAATTGCTCTGCTGAAGCACATGTGTTTTCTTTTTAATTGAAGGGTGGCATACCCGTAGATCATATAAAAAACATGTTTTTTGAGATATTGTCGAAAGAAAAGTAATTCTGAACAAATTTCAGGTAATCTATCTCAAAAATGTCTATCCAAAATTTGGGTAAAATAGAAAGATCCATTTTCGAGATGCTTAGACGCTCCGATGAAGATGAAATTGTCGAACCACGTTTTTTGAATTATTTCCGTCTGTCATTTTGAAACCAAAAGAAAAAAGAAAAAAATAATCCTGAAAATCTTTTGAAGCGAAAGTGCGCGTGCCAAAAATAATCTCTGTCAAATTTGGGAAAAATAAAAAGATCCGTAATCCAAACGTGTAGGCAGCCCGACCGATCTGAAATTGACCATATGCCTCTCCTTTTCTATATCGAAAGTAAGACGTTTAATCTGGAAAGACGTTAAAGCCGATCGACCTTCTCCATTTTTTCGTAAAAGAGTCGGGCGAGGGTTATGGTTGCGAGATACATTATAAGGCATTAATTAACCGTGTTAGCCGTATGTGAACATGCGGGGAATAGTTTTGAAAATTGCATATATATATATATATATATATATATATATATATATATTTTGTGTGTGTGTATGTGTGAGTTTGTTTGAGCACAGTGCTGTGCATTCTTGATGCATATATGTGTGTGCGTGCGGATAACAAATTCATATAATGTACTCGTACACATGTATATATATATATATATATATATATATATATATATATATATATATATACATATTACAGCACGGATTTTTAATACGCAATGAAATTGGTTATTATTTTTTCGCGCAGTCCTAATTGCGAGGCGGAAGCTCTATATAAGTATAATTAAACGCGAGCGCGGCGAGGCTCGCGCGATTTTCTTTTCCTTTCTTTTTTCTTCACTCCTCCACCCGCCCACGTCGAACCCGCAGTTTTTTTTTTTTTTTTTTTTTTTTTTTTTAATTTTCACCGCGCGGAATTGCGCAAGGAGGGATTAAATTAAAACACCCTCTCTCGCGAATCCACTACGCGGCGGCGACCTATTTGCTAAAAGGAGAGAGAAAAAAAACTGCTCGAGAGAAAAAAACGCGTCTACTTATTACGAACTTGAGAATAAATTAATACGAACTAAATTACAAGCCCGCGCGGACGTTAGAATTTTTAATTCCTATTTGAGGCAAAAATCGACGAAACGGATAATGAACTATTATGGAATAATTGAAAATTTTATGCGGGATTGGGTCGAAGATAAAAGATGTAAGGGGACGATAAATTACCGAATGAAGCCTCGCTGTTTTTTTTTTTTGGCCGAATTGCATGGACGAGAAACACGCAATTTTTATTTAGTAGTTACGACGCACGTGTGAATTTCAAAAATCAATTTTCTAGAAAAACATAGGTAGTCTTTTTCGTTATAATTTCATTTAACCTCTGTTTTTTTTTCTCTTTCGTATATTACAGATTCTTTAATAATTTTCTATTTATAATCATATGAATTTAATAGATTATTTTCGAATTTCAGGAGTTTATGTATAATAAAATACTGGAATTTCTCATATTGTCAAATCTATAAGAATTGCCCTACCCCTTATGGCGAATTGTTTATTTACGGAATAATAAGATTGATATATGAGACGTCCCACTTTTAATTTGCACACCGAAATATTCAGAAAATTATGCGGTTTAAGAGATATAATCGAATGACCAATGTTTCAGAACAATCGATCCGAACGATTGACGCAACGCTAGGCCCAGTGCCATTTGTACAAGTACGGTAGCTTGGGATCTTAAGGCTCAAAATCGAAGAGGCGCATGCGACCGAGTTTAATATACATGCTGCCTCGGCTAAATAATGCATTCCGAGAAATACTGTCGAACGGCAGAACTAGATACAAACTTAAACCTAAATAAGAAAATCAAAGCATATATGCTATTCGAGCAACTGGCCCAATTTTGCAACCCTGGGCCTTTCTAAGGTTTCGGTAGGATCAATGCTCCAGGTATTTCTGTCACTGGGCCAATACGATTCTTGAGGGCCGAGTTTGCAATACACGAAAGACACCTGACTGCTCGGCTTTCGTTCGTTTTACGGAACGAGCCCAAAGTGGATCGTGTACAAGAAAGAAGTTAAACGCGTATATCTGAATCTCGAACGCGCTTATATTTTGGATCACATCGATAATAGATATCGTTGCACTGCCTTTACCAAGGCTCTGGACTCCATTGATTATCCGAGTGATTTTTCTCTATCTTGTTTATCGCCGTTATCCGCTGATGCATTTTTTTTCCGACTCAAGCGCTGTTCGAGCAATAGCTCAACAGTTCGGAAATGCGAATGGGACCAAGGTGGGATGTTTGAAAAAATTTTATTTTGAAGCTTAAGATTACATTATTATCGGGGCGATGACAATAAAAGATAAGGACGCATATTAGTGAATATAGATAGCTTCACGGAGGCTCAGTAAACGGGAAATAATTTCGATTTCGAATCGTGAAATTTCTTCAAACAGAAAATAGTACATTTCTTACCGAATGCGGAAAAGTTGTATTTACGAAACGAGAGGTTTGCGGCCCGAGGCGAAGCCGAGGGTTGTAACGAGGTTCGTAAAAAAGCCTTTTCGTACTACGTAAGGACTATATTTTTCCTCGTGAGAACCGGAATCGAGCGATGAAGGTGCGATTTGTAGGTTAGAATGAGGAAACAAGCTTTATTCTCTTCTACTCTTTATTCTCATATCAATAGAAAGATATCCAAGGTAGCTGATGATAACTTTCCGAAATTACCTTAGTTATATAGAAATATTACTGCATACATATTGCCAAGGGTAATGTATTAATCCATTATTAATTATCGCGAATGCTTGCCGCTCAACTTATATAAATAAAAATACGTTTAATAAACGAAACAATCTTCAAACAAGCGGGATATTAATAGAAAAAATTTTATTAATGCTAGATATATATAATCGAAAGAGAATAACGTTAAATCTTTAAGCTGACATTAGCCAACGTGGGGCTAGTAAACGTATTATAATAACAGTTCCTTGAATTGATCTATTAGCTGCATGCATTATTAAAATACTATTATTTACGGCCTTGTTAATTTCTTACATGCGTATGAGCTTGTGTAATGGGCGTAAGCACAATTCGAAGATAAATATTAATGGATTAAAATACAGTTGACTGAGAGTGAAAATGCGTACGATCGACCGATATAATGTCTCCGCACATCCGCAACAGTTCTGCGAGTTGGTATCATCAACTGCTCTTCATTGGCCATTTAGCTTATGTACATATGTAAATTAATATAGAACATTCCGTATTATAAATATCAATCAGTCATCATTGGCACTCAACTCTCATAAGCGTCCAGTATGTATGCTGAAGCCGGGAAACGAGCAGGAATCTTCCTCGTTCGTTAAACGAGACAAAACGAAAACGTATTTATATATATATATATACTATATATATATATTCTGATATATATATATATATCGCGCACGCGCGTGTATATATATATATATCTCTTCTATATATCTATATATATATATATATATATATATATATATAGTATATAAACACCCGCAGATCTTTCCAACATGGGAAAGAATTTAAAAAATTGATTTCCTATGTATGTTTTATCTTGTGTTTATAAAATTATTATATTATCTTAAGTGCTTTACGGTCATATGCAAACTATAGTATAGTAATCCCACATTGCGTTTTAGCATAGTGCATAATGCGTTAGCTTGCGAATCGTAGGGTCGTGGGTTCGATACTCAGCGGAGGTCGGAATTTTTTTCATCGAATAAAATATTATATGTGTTCAGCAGAGGTGTTTAACATTAAAATTTACAATAATTAGTGTATAAAAAATATATTAATAATTATTAATTGTTATTGTAAATCGTAATACGTAATAGTCATATAGAAAATAATTTATGAATGCTAATTAAATGGTATGCGTCACCTAAATACGTAAATATATTTTTTTATTTTAAATAAATAAATATTAAAGAGTCAAAAAATTATTGACTTAATCGAGGAAACAAAATTAGAATAATTTATTATTGGCTTAATTTCTAGATTTTCTGACTAGAATCAGTCTAGTTTCTAGCTTGGTATACCTACCAAAATCTAAGCTCGTTCCCTATTCAAAATGCTATTAAAAGTGGGACAAATCGGAACTAGGATCAGACTAGATTTCCCTTCTGGGTTCGAACATTTGATAAGGAAAACTCACCCGATACTAGTTAGATTCGAGAATCAATTTCTACACGGGATGTCTCCGCACATCCGCAACAGTTCTGCGAGTTGGTATCATCAACTGCTCTTCATTGGCCATTTAGCTTATGTACATGTAAATTAATATGGAACATTCCGTATTATAAATATCAATCAGTCATCATTGGCACTCACTTCTCATAAGCGTCCAGTATGTATGCTGAAGCCGAGAAACGCAGGAATGCTTCTCGTTCGTTTAAACGCCGATATATATATATATATATATATATTATATATATATATATATATATATATAATCATTATCCTCCTTCATTTTTTTCTGCTTCCTTCCGTCTTACCGAGAATCATTTTCACGAACATTTGTAATCCATACCTATTATGTATGTCTATTGACCATCGTCCTCGATCCCACGCTAACCAAGCGCACAAGGTGGCGCGATGCGGGGGAGACTCCCTTTTGATGTGTGTGGGTGTGTGTGCGCGCGCGAGCGTGTGCGTGTGCGCGTGTGTGCGTGTAAACAGCATCGCGTCACATTATATCGTCACACGCGCTTGTCAATCGATTTTTTATTTTTCACCATTACACTCGGTGATTATTACGGCGTCGGTGGAAGGCCTGAAGGTGCGCGCGTTCACGTAGGAATACAGCGGTGGGCAAATATCGTGGGAATTCGCGGAGGAGGGGGGTGGAGGTAGAGGGAGGGCTTAAAACCGAGGCGCAATACCCTTACCAGACACGAGCAGTTGGACTCGGCATGGTCTTATGCATATA
Source organism: Sycobia sp. Sy_11 (assembly GCA_018907035.1). Taxonomy (NCBI): domain Eukaryota; kingdom Metazoa; phylum Arthropoda; class Insecta; order Hymenoptera; family Epichrysomallidae; genus Sycobia; species Sycobia sp. Sy_11. The sequence continues at coordinate 4,067,017 of JACCIC010000012.1, read as the reverse complement.
TATATATATATATAAAGAGAAAGCTAGACAGAGAAAGAAAGGCCGCCCCCAACGCGCTTGGGGATCACCGCACCGCGGAATTCGGAACGGCGATGCTCGACATATATAATGTATCATCGATGAGTCGGCGGAATTTCGACCATTCAAGCGTCAAATTCTTCGTTTTTTTTGGGCGATAGTTTATATTATGAACCCATTCCCGCTAGATATATATATATATATATATATATATATATATATATATATATATATATATATATATATATACCCGATAAACAACGATCGCTCTATATATATAGACTAACGGTTAAGCATTGAACTTACAATTGCGTCCCCTATTTCACTGATAATGAACATTACGTGTACACATATGCGTGGGAGACTTTTTCATTAGACCATTTGCGCAATGAACCGTTGGTGATCGGCTCCTTTATGTATATTGGATCTATATTGAAATTTCGTTGAATGTATTATCGCGATATATAATTACAATTAATCGATTGATTAAGCTTATTCGACTATATAGAATATACAGAAAATACATAATTGTGAATATATTTTTATTAATGTTCTAAGTCTTAATTCTATACGAATATTATTTTTGCAAGATTATTATCGTGGTAAAGATTTATGAATAAGTAGGAAAATGATGCTAGTTAATTGTGTGGTGGATGACTAGGTAAATTGCTTTGTGATACACTAATTCCTTATTATTTATGTATTCTTTAGGTATAAAACATTTTTTCCTATTTTATACAGTCTTGAATTATGTTTAATTTAAATTAGGTAATCTTAACTTATTTCTGAATTAACATCAGCGATTGGGTTTGATTTTTTAAATAATTGATACATTTCGATCCCGTAATTCAAACAGAGATATAAACTTTCGATTTATTCAATTGTAATTTGAATAAAAATGCATTTAAGAAGATTTACGTATAATCTATGTAGAGATATAATGTACGCCTTTCTATCATGCTAGAAAATGTACAAGATATCATGTGTACAAATTGCAACGACGATACAAATCTTTTCAAACCAGCTATACAATTATTTCCATAATTGAAAATTTGAATAGTTCCAAGTTATTTTTCAAAATGATTTTCCATAATGTTTTGTTTAATTGATCCACATTTATTAAATTATTCTTAAATCTCCATTTCTTTATCGTAGAATAAATCAAGGATTTATCAGACTATAAAGTTCCATTAATCCGAGTTATTCTTAAATCAGCTCAAAAATACTCTTTAAAAAGAAAAAAAAAAAAGAACCCTCGAACTTTCAGCTATCTGTACGACCGTTATGAGCGCGCATTGCCAAATTCCTGGACTTCCCGCAGCGACAAAAACAACGCCCCGCAAGAGAATATACTTGCATACTGCTAAAAGCAGTAGAAAAGAAAACAAACTGAGACTCCCCCCCCCCACCTCCAGTCACCGGGAGAACAATGCGCCACGCGGTCGCTCGCGTCGCGCAACGTTTGAACTAGGTTATAGGCGCAAAGTGCCATTGAAAAGCGCGGCTCCATCGAGTTCTCGGTCGTTAAATCCCGCGAGCTTGCAGTCTCGCCGGAGACCCTTCCCCGCGCGAAGCTCTCATTAGCCATATGCCGCGTTCCTTCTCTCTCTCTCTCTCTCTCTCTCGCGCGCGCGCGCACTCCCTCTGTCGCATCGCCCTCGGGCAAAATAGCATCGCAACCGTCAGTACGTGAGCGCGCGCGCGCGCGAGGCGCCGCCTCGGGGAGAGCGGAGATGGGGAGAATGGGTGGGAGAGAAAAATCATCATCTCCCCGTCAAGAGCGCGTCCTAATATAACTGTCTGCCGTTACCGCGCGCGGGAAGAGCTTTTTGCCGCGTAAATTCGGCGCCCGCGGGCCGCGCGCGCGCTAAATGGACAAAAAGGAGGTGCGCGCGCGCGCCCGACGCATTTATAAACGTCGCTTGCGCGCGTTTGTGTGCGCACGTGCATATAGCGGCGGGAGCATATCAACGGCGATTTTCTCGCGCTCGCGCGCGTCCGACGACGCGTCGCCGAGCGTCGACTTTAATGGGCAATAAATTTAGATCTCGGTCGTGTGCGGTGACACACGCTGGCGCGCGACTCTCCGGTTTTTGGTTGCTTTTGTTAAACTATATATATATATATAAATATGCATGTGTGCGTATGTGTGTTTATGTTTGCATATGCGTGTACGTGTGTATTCGACGAACGTGCGGAGAACGGGGATGGCGAGCCCCTCCTCCCACAGAGATGATTTGATCAGTGGGACGTTTCGCGGATCCGTAATTTAATGAATTACTTGGATAGCCCGGTGTATTGAAAGCGCTCGTGAAAATGGTCATTTATTGTTTGGATCGATTTACTAGCTTGCTCGGTGAGCGCATTTACGAGAATACCAAAGCTAATTCATTGCAACGGATTGTTTGTTTTCGTAATAGTTTCCTTCATAAAGCACGTCTTTGGATGGTTTATGAAGAATAACAGCAGCACAAAACATTACAAAAGTTCGACAGATTAGAAACTACATCTATAATATTAGTAAAATATTATGTAAATATGTTCATAAAATTTTCAGAAAATATTTCAGAAAAAATATCTTAAGACATTTAGAAAATATTAGGTGTAGAAATAAGTTTCCGGCGTTTTGAAAAGATGGTGCCGCCGATAAGATAACATCGAAATTGTCAGCTGTAAAAAGTCATATAGTATATGTTGACATCTGAAAACAGTATACCCTTGACATACCTCTGACTTTTTGCTAGCATCACTTAGTTTTCATCGTGTTGAGGTATTAAGTTTTGAGCCAAGTAAGCGTAATTTGCGAGTATTGTTCACTTATTTCTTTCATTTAAAGCAATCTGCAGCTGAAACACATCGACTACTCATAGAAGTATATGCTAATGTAAATTTAAGTGAGGGAAGTTGTCGGGAGTGGTTTCAAAACTTTAAAAGCGCTTATTTCGACGTGGAGGACAAAATACGCAGTGGAAGGCCCAAAGTATATGGTGACACAGAATTGGAAGCTTTACTGGAGGAAGATCCGTGCCAAACGGAAGAAGAACTTGCACAAGAGTTAGGAGTGACTCAGCAAGCTATTTCACAACGTCTCAAAACCCTGGGTATGGTCCAAAAACAAGGAAATTGGGTTCATAAAGAACTGAAGCTAAGAGTCGTCCAGCGTCGCTTATTCGCTTACGAACAATTTCTTAAGAGGCAAAATCGCAAAGAATTTCTACATCGAATCGTGACGGGAGACGAAAAATGGATTCACTACGACAACCCAAAGTGTAGGAAGTCATGGGGTAAGTCCGAGCATGCATCTACATCGATGGCCAAGTTAAGCATTAATGGCAAGAAGTTAATACTGTGCATTTGGTGGTATCAGCTTGGAGTAATCTATTATGAACTACTCTAACAACAACACGATCAAACTGTCTCCGGAGAATGTTACCAACAACAGCTGATGCAATTGAGCCGAGCATTGAAGAGTAAACGTCCACAATATGCCAAAAGGCATGATAAAGTCATTTTTCCGCATGACAACGCTCGGCCACATGTTGCAAAAATCTTAAAGAAAACGTTAGAAGCACTGAATTGGGATGTCATACCCCACCAGCCGTATTCACCAGATATTGCTCCTTCAGATTATCATCTATTCCGATCAATAACTCATGGTCTAGCTGAGCAGCACTTCACTTCTTACCAGGAATTTAAGAAACCGGTCGTTTCGTGGATCGCCTCAAAATAGGAGCAATTTTTTAGACGGAGTGTCCACTTGCTGCCCGAAAGATGATCAAAAATAGTAGAAAGTAATGGGAAATATTTTGAATGAGATTATTTGTACCTTTTTTTTTTTATAATAAATTCTTATTTCTTTATAAAAAAGGGCGGAAACTTATTTATACACCCAATATTTCGATCAAAGATTTTTGTTTGTATTTATAAAATATTTTTTAAAACTTTTATAAAATATTTCAAACGAACTATTTTTAAAGATTGAAATAAATATATTACAAGATTTATAATATATTCCTATGAAATATCGGAATAAAAGTTTCCCCCCGCTATGTAGCAATGATATTCTTATATTCTTCGCCGTACAGTCAATAGCTTCAATGTAGTCGATGATTATATGTTCAAGATAACATGAACTCTTAATCATGTAGCTAAGCGATTCTTAACAGAAGACATAGAAAATTATTTTTTTTAATGTCCTTTAATCACTTCGTAAAGGTGAAAGTTGGAACGTATTAAGTTAAGCGCAGGATGCTGGAATAGGAGTTCATCATTTGTAGCATATCTGTGAACAACATGAAATTCTAGTTTACTCCATAGTATAGTTTAGTCCGCATCATTTTCATGGTTTGCGTTCCAACGATTTTTCCAAATTTGATCAGCCTAACCGTTATATCTGTCAATCGGTTCAGTTAAATTACAGAACTTGCGGATAAGATTTAGGAGACATTGGTGACATAAACGTTCAACATCAGTTTTGTATCTGAAGCTCCAGAACTGGCAGAACTTACTAATACCGTAGCGGAGCTTCTCACAGACTAACAACGCAATAAAAAAGGAACACATTCCATCGCCGAAATAAGATCTGACGCCAAAATCAGAGCAATAACATCAATACAGAATGTTCTTTCTATTGAAAATTTAGAAAACGATCGACCAGATGCTGATCAACCTGAAGAAAAAGATTGAAAAACGAATCGGTATCTAAGTTAATGCTATTTATCGGTATAAAAGCGGATATATATGACATTCCACAAATCAATGTGTTAAATTTCAAAAAGAGAATCATGCGATGCACAAAAATATAAGGCTGTACCTACATTTTAGGATGCTATAGGATTTGGCATAGAAATTGGCGGGGACAGGTGTAGAAAAGCCAATAATAGGTATTAATTGTATAACACGGTTGAACCTACTAATCGCAGCGGGTAATGGATTCCTCAATAGTTTAATAACATCATGTACGACGGGCTGTCAAACAGCACCTAATTAAGATGAGTCCATTCGCCCAATCTATGAAAATATCGTCTCTTTATTTGAATACCCATGGCAGCAAGTGATCAGCCAACAATATGAAAATATTGTTCAACAATGAACCATAACATGATGCACCACTAAAAAGACTCCCACCCGATAAGTTAAAGCTCGGTCGTATCGAATTTTCCGCGAGGCTGAAACAAGGCATTTTAGGACCTTCTACATATAGCATTGAAAATAGAGATCTGATTACGATGATGCGATGATTATCGCTCTTTAAATAATTGTACCATTGCAAGTAGATACGTTGTAAACATAATTTTCTCAACAATAGATTAATATTATCAAGTGCCAGTGGCAGATAGTGACAGACATTGGAAAAATGGCAGTGTCTACATCATTTGGCTTCTACGGATCTACGCAAATACAATGAGTTGAAAAAAAATGCCGCGAAAACGTTTTCGCTGCCGACCGATTAAGTGTTACGTAGATTAGAAAAGAACGAAAAGATTATTCAAGACCTGAACCCATAGAATGATCTATAACCTTTACCAACAACAAGCTACTGGCGTTCACTTTCCAGCAAAATTTTCTTGGCAGTCCTTGCCAAGAAAATTTTGACATCTCAACATCATGAGGCAGTTCACGATCGACATACGATACATCAGTGAAACGAACTAGTCAAACAAGTAGCAGCTCAGGAAAAGGACGATTATAAATTACGAGACTTACTGCGAACAGATACGGCCCTGTAATTTTCAGATTGGAATGACCCAGGAGCCGGAGAAGTGATAGGTCGTCAATTCGAGCTCAGCTCGTTGAAATAGCTTACGCGCTGAATCCATACAACTCATCACCCCTCTAAAAAATGTAATAGCGAAGCGTTTTCAATGCTCGTGCAAGGCGGCGTTCAAATACCACGCGAGCGAGTCATAGCTAGAATTACTATCGCTTATATACATCCCAGCAGAAGGACAGACTACGAGAAAGGTTCAAAATGAGAAACGCATTGAAAAGTAGTAGAATCGAGTTCTATTGCAAGATACGGAGAAAATGTTTTCATTTTCAAAGATTCCAGCAGGTGCACACGTGCTTTTATGAGCATTGATGCTGTAAAAGATCCATCACAGAAAACATTTGAAGGGTCGTTATGGGATCCGCCCAAAAGGTTTGTTAAACGAGTGCAGTGAAAAATATGAGTGAATTACGTGAATAATGTTAAATAATAAAATAAACAAGGAGAAATTGAGAAAAAAGCCGGGCAGCTTCGGTTTTTCTCTCTGAAATCAATCTATTTGCATTCGCCTATAATGCGTCGTTATATATAATTTATCCATTAATACTTGAAAGAAGCAGAACAAATATTAATACAAGCAATAAGTATCATTCAGCTCTTAACTCGAGGAATTCGCGAACTCTCACTGAATACAAAGATTTCACCAGAATGAATATTAATAGTCTGTGGCAGTATTACAGTAAACAATGATTTTACAAGCAGACTTTAGCCAGAGAATTAATGGTGACGGGATAACTTATTGGACGGCAAAGAAAGTCATCTTTTGTGGCAGCGATCAAATTCTCAACTTCCTTCAGTCCATCGACAATGCCGAGGGCGAATCATCTAAACATAGCTAAGCAGCGAGATAAATCACGCCAACCCGCCCCCCCCCTCGCCCGGACAAATCCGAATCCTCGTTTGTTTTCACAAATTCCCTAATATACCTCATAATCCGCGAGCAGTTTGCGTTCGCGTATAAATTCCCGTCAATCTGACCCGAGGGCGCGTGCTCGAGCACTTCTATACTTCCTCGGCCGAGACGTCAAATAAAACCGTGAAACGTACGACGGGCGCGCGCGAGCATAATAACTCAAGAGCGCGTGCCTGCCGGCCGAGCTCTCCCCCCCTCCTCCCCACCCCTCCTCTCTAACTCTATATGCATACGTATATATATATATATATATATATATATATATATATATATATATATACATACGCCGTCGTTGCACACATCTTGGCGCGGACTTATAAATACAGAGAAAGAGGGAGAGGGGGGAGGGGGGGCAGAGTACGTCAGACCTTGCGAGTCGACTTATAACGGATGGCTAAGATTTGGGTGAGAAGGCGCGAGTCGCGAGAGGGCCCAAGATCTTCCACCTCTCCCCCTCCCCCCCTCCCCACGCGAGTCGGTAGCGTCGAGGCACTCTCTGTGAGTCACAGCCTCGCGACTTGTCCCGCTTTCTGCGGGCGCGCTGTTGTAGTCGCCTCAACACCGTGGATTTCGTGAATATCGTTTTTCAGGCTCGCCCCATGTCTCATGTAGAGCCGGCGAGCGCGAGGCGCCACTTATGATTCACGTCCACTCGTACCTCCACCGTCTCCTGTATACTATGACCAAATTCTCTCGCTCACTCCCGCTCACTCTCTCTCTCTCTCTCTCTCTCTCTCTATCGCTTTGGGTGTACTTTTTGGCTCCTTTTGACGGGCTTTTTTTTAATCCGTTGCTTACAAGGGATGGAGCGGTCGTTTGCGGGGATACAGAAAAAAAAAAAAATTGGAAAGCTTTGTAATCGGATCGCAAACTTTCAGGCAACATCGTTTTGAACGTGGTGGTATGCACATTATGCCATTGTTAAACGGAGATGTAAGCAGAGCATATTTATTGAGAGACGAGAATAGCACCGAGGGAAGGAGGCTGCTAGTAAGATAAGAACACGATGGCCGGAATCGTAAACAAAACGTTATTAATCATATAAGAAAAACTTAATTTTTTTGTTAAATTAATGATAATGCTAGAGAAATTGTAGAGATATATGTCGGCAAATACTACTTCGCAAAGTCAAGGGATTAATAATTCGGGTCTGTTAATTATGTAAGCTATATTCAGATTTCTATTTACAAACAAGTCAAAATCCTATGACTATACTGAAGTTGTTAGAGATCGCTGATATTTTCTTGAATTGCTTAAATAATCGCTAATGTCACCTGCTATTTGGAGGATGCGAATAGGAGATACTCTTTGCTTTCCTTGAAATATATTTTGTCTCGCGCCACTGATTCAAAGAAAAGTGAAGTGTTTTAAGCTTATTGAATATATATTATATATATATATATATATATATATATATATATATATATATATATTATTAAAATTCTACCCTTAGTGGCAAAACAACCAACCGACCAACCGAAGATCGAGAAATGTTTAATAATTAGACCCATACATCGAGAGTTATACGAGTGGAAAAAAAATTATCCTCTGATAATATTTCTCCTGTGACAATAATGTTGTTTAAATATTAGAGAAGTTATTGTGCAATTGAAACAGTTCCTCCCAAGCGAGCACCGGCGAAGAGAAATTTGTAATTAACGAAATAAATTATGTAAGTTTTATATGTAAAGCATCTATTAATATCATTTGTGTGCTTCGCGTGCATAAGGAAATGCTACTAATTGTACATGTACTTATCTTGATTCTTCTATAATTAATTTTGATTGTCAAATTTCTTGATATTTGTCAAATCTAATAATAATAAAAAAATCCGCTTCGATTACATAAACTCCTACCAGTTACCCGAACTTTTTGTAATATAAAAGAGCTAATATTAAATTTTAATGTTTTAGCCCGATAACACCGACGAGATTGTTTTACGATACAAGCAATTGTTCCGCGTTCTGTTGACTCTTCGTCCGAGTGCTAGTTTTTGTCTATCAGTTTTCTTAAAGGATTAAATAAAAGAAAGTAGAGTCTTAATAGAAGTGTATAATAATAAAATGTGTATCTGGTTCATAGTTGAATAATCGTTTCTTTTGACTTGCGACGTAAAATGCAATATAGACAAATCGTCAACCAGAAGATGGGAAGGGCGACCAGGACATTTGCATCATTATTGTTTGGTTAAAAGGCGATACTTTTTTGTTCCTTACAAGTAGAAACATAAGCAGTTTATGTAAGTTAAAAAATTTTGTAGCAAAACGAAAGTAACATTGTTTGAAAATTCTGAGAAATCTGAGAAATCCTTTGCAAGTATAAAGAAATTATTTCCTTGTAACTAGCGTAAAATTACCGACAATAGGGACGTCTTTTGATTTTGTAAGAGATTTCTTTTGTAACGCAATATCATTAAAAACATTTAGCATAACACAAAAAAAAGAAGCAATTTTATTGTTCATCTATAAAAGAGGCTATGGGCTGCCGGTTAAGAGCCGTCACTTTGACTATATTTTTATAGCGTTATGAAAGACAATAATTTATTTCACATCATACGTAGTAAAAGGACATTTGTACAGGCAGAGTTTTTTTTTACCCATTGTCCAATAAAGTTTTTTATGAATCGCAACACTTATGCCAAACTCTTTACATCTAGGTGGAGACTCGAAGTGTAAAATATTTTTTTCGAATGTCCCAAACTATAGTTAGTCACTTTGGCATTAATGTATTAACGGGGGATTCGGAATAAAATTTAATACAAAATTTAATGTCGGAACATTTGATAAAAGCTTATGATTCTTTAACGACGGATCGTCTAATAGGAATTTTTAAGAATGTTCTGTTAGATTCCAGAATTATAAATTATTATAAATTACTTTTGGATTATTTCTTTTCCAATATTGTCACCAAAATGGAGAATTTTTTTTTAATCCTGAGAAAGCCATTGTGCCAAAAGTACTTTCAAAAATTGGATATGCCATAAGGGACGCTTAATTTATCCTGTCCGTTGAAATAAAATAGTGGAAATTAACTTTGACATAATTCTAGGCCAGTATGTGTAAATCGTACGAAAATCGTATGCTTAAAAGAATAATGTATTTTTCGTCTTAGATCTAGTATTATTGGAGTTTTCTAAAATGTTTAATTTTTACAAAATCCTTTCTGCATCCTATTCGAATTATTGTCTAGTCCTAGCAATGGATAGATTTTAATGTAGTGAAGAGGCAAAAGTAGAACACCTGTTGTCAATTGGCAATCAAAGCTGTCCGTTTTGAACAGCAGGAAACAGGAGACACATTTTTGAGTTTTTTTTATTTCCATCGCATTAATGGTTGTTGGCAAAGAAGAAAAAAACAATAGCATTTTAAAAAAACTCCCCGAATATTGAGTAAAATTCAAGATCATTTATTCAGCGGTTTTTATAAACACTTTAACGAAATTCTCTTCCAATGACTAATTCGCAAACACCACGAAAGATAAATAAATGGATAATCCAGAGTTATATTTAATATTTAATACAAAAAACATGTTGGACAAATCGACATCTACTCGAGTTTGTGTGTGTGTGTGTGTGTGTGTGTGTGTGTGTGCGTGTGTGCGTGTGTTTAAATATATTTAATATATCTATATATATATATATATATATATATATATATATATATATATATATATATATAGTTCAATCCACCCGGAGAAAGTCGGGTTGTTTAAAAAAAAAAAATTAAAAAACAAATCCAGCACCCTTCATGTCTGGAAATACTTGGGGTCTATTTTAGGAATCGCCCAGTTCGTTCTTAATCGTCGTGCCGGAATTGCACTATTGGAATGCGCGTTTATGGTATATTTATATATATATATATATATATATATATATATATATATGTGTGTGTGTGTATATATATATATATATATATATATATATATATATATATATGTATATATATGTATATATATGCATAAAGAAAAGCAGCATAGGTACATGCTGAGAATTTCAGGAACGAGCCGCGCATTCCCCGCGGCGCCGCGCGCTCTCGCATCGCCTCGTTAACTTTCCGGCTCGTATTTTTTCCTTTCCCCTCGCCCGCCACACACCCCCCCCTCCCGCCGCCACGGCCGCGCGTCCTCTTCCCAACCGCGAAAATTGATCGCCCGCGATAATTCAGCTGTCGCCCGGCCCGATGACGTTCGGCCCCTCTAATAATAGAAATTCTCCCGGTGACGCCGTCCTCCCGCTTCGCGCGCACCGGAATGCGCGCGCGCTCGCGGGGGCCGCGGGCCGCGGCGCGCCGCATTCCCGCTCCCGCCGTAACTGCGAACGCCGAGAGCCGTAACGGTGCGCGCGCATTTTCGATTATTATACACGGTGGGCGAGGCGGGGATGGGGGGGGGAGGGGTGCTGCTGGTGGAGAAAGGAGGTTGCAGTAAACTCCACTGTTTATATACGAAAAGAAGTCGGAGGGGGGGGTGGGGGACGAAACGACGACGGTGCGCGCGCGTCGCGGTATGCGTCCCCGTGTCGACTGCGGGCGGAGTGGGGAGAGGGGGAGGGGACGACTTTTGGCATTGTTACGAGAGGATATTCTTGAACTGCGGATAACGCAGCATCGCGCGACTATCCCGCGGGGTCGCGCTACTCGAGCGGTGGATATACATATATATATACACATATTGTAATAATGATTCTAACGCGTAGAGCTCGGAATAGGATGTTTGAGAGCTCGGCTAATGAACGCGTCGGAATTTTTTTTTGGATAGAGGAGGAATCGCGAGGGAAGGGAGAGGACGCTAGAGTTCGAGGAGGTGGACGGGACTTTTTTTCTCAGTTTTTACGTACGGGGTGTGCCAAATACGAGTGGTCCCACTAGCGGCTTGGTAGTAAGCAGGGGAGGTCGTCGAACGTAAAGGTTATTGTACTTTTGAAAAAAGTTCGGAAACGATTTATCCTGCTTGTTGCCGATAGGCCAGTGTGATCAGTTATATCCGGCACATCCTGTGTATATAGTGTATGGTTCGAGGGACAGTGTTTAATGGTTCAGTTTTTTCAACGCTGAATATCGTCACCGCTATCTCAGTTCCTATTCTTCTGATTCTGTTTTATTGCCGTCCTTATCGTGCACTGCTGCGCCAACTGATAGATATAATTGACTATTATTGATTGAACTAGCATTAATAAGAAATTGTACAAAATATTCCTAGTACACCCAAAGTGCACTGGAAACAATCGAATAGCGCTACGGTTAACAACTGTATCGCAGTGACAGGTATTATAGTAACAGGTATTACAGTACTTTACAAAAAGAAGGAATGTGAACATTTATTTTAGGGATTAAATTAGGGATGAAATCGACCTCAAAATCAGTCTCTGTATATATTTTCAAATGGATCAATGTACAATATCTTTGAAACAAAGGAACCTAATTATTGGTGTCTTAAATTTTAAAACATATAACTTCTATTTTGTAAAAGGAAGTATATAAGTAATTTGATGCAATTTCACATCGTGTACGTTTAATCCGAAAATGATAATATTAAAACCTTGTCTTATTATTTTAAAAATTCAACATCATACAGGGTTCCGAATGAAATTTTAACCGTAATTATGAATCTATATTCTCAAATTTCCATAGGGAGAGTATTTGATTAAAAATTAATGGAATAATTAGTAAGCGCAATTATTGAAATAAAACATTTTAATAAAGAAAAAAAAAAGAAACTCGCCAGAAACGTCATAACGTGAATGCTAATATTTCATCTTAACTTTACCACGGTAATATATTCTCCTTATATGCGGGCAAAAAACTTAAACGATAGTTCCAGTTAATAAAAATGTATAGTTTTTTTAATTTTTTTATTTTTATGCAAAATCAGAAATTTTAATAATAATAGATACACAATAATAATTCTTTTACGAGGTCGGGAGGGCGTTTTGAATGTGAAGCTGCTGAATCTTGATTATTAAAGTTTGAACACGTAAAACGAACTCTCGGTGTTAATTAAAAGAAGAAGAAAAAAAACTAAATCAATAAATTCCTTGCAGAAACGTTTCTTCTTGGATAAGCAGGACTATTGCGTAAGTTTTATTATTTAACGTTTAGCTACGCGACGTATTCGAATACCATTAAAATCGCGCGCGGCACAACTCGACTGCTCTCCTAGTAACTGCCTCGTTCCATCTTATTGCGATATCCTTCGATACCCAGATCTGGATGGATATTTCAAAAAAAACATCGGGAGGCACTCGTCGACCAGATCTCCCCCCTCGCCCGCCTGGAAAACTCCAGATACCTTAACAATATTATATGGTATAGAAGCAAGCTTGATTTAATGCATACTATATATATATCGCTCGCTGCACGCGATCACGCCGCTCACGTACGCTCGAGCATTCGATAATCCGGCGGGAGGAGGGGGCGGAGTGGCCGCACGCGACATTTTAGCGGCCGATATAGCCGCGCGATCGCGACCGACGCATCTCGTCCGCGATATCGACGACGACGACGACGACGACGATTTTCGCGCAGCGCCGCGCAGCGACGTTTCGATAGCGCCTCGTCAAATACCCGAGTATAGGTGGACTGTCGACTTGGGCCGGGGTCGTCGTTGCATAAGGGGGCGACGAAGGCCTTGCCTATAATCGCACCCCCGTCCAGATGCCGCTCAGCCGTACCGGCGAAGAAATTATTAATCGAGAAATCATGCTGTTTTTGAATAAACTCAACGGCAATATGCTCACTTATCCAATAAATCATTCTGATTATTATTATTTTAATTCTCATTATAAAAAGACGCAAATGCAATTGGCCTTCTGGAGAAGAGATAGCTTCAAAAAGATACAAGTAACATGAGTAATATTTTTGAAGCACAATGTTTTATTTTATCTTTCGCTCACAGTACTACCAGTTACACGGGGCTGACAAATAAAAAGATAGTCTCTTAGCGATATATATATATATATATATATATATATATATATATATATATGGCTCCCCTCAAGCCCCGCCAACCCTAAAGCCGACCCTGCTCTTGGTATCCGAAAAGTATTACCAATTAAAGTATTCTCTTGGGACTGTCTGTTTTGTCTTGAACTTCGTAATAATGTTGATTGTCAAATTTCGATTTCCAAGTCGAGGAAAAAATTCTTAAAGCAATGTCACAAATATACGGAAGACCAAGAAAATATATTAATATTCCATAGTTTTTTATCCCAGCGAAATTGTAATCAAATTATACACTGAAAAAAAGTGTGTGTTATCAAGTAAATATTTTCTTGTTTTGAACCAAGTAAATTATTTTCTTGAATTAAGAAAGTATTCTCTGAAAGGACAGAAGTATTTACGTAATGAAGAAAAAGTTTATTTAAATAGAACCACGTAGTCGTGAACCTATTGAATATTTTCTTCATTTAAAAAAATGATTTATTAATGGGCAGAAAAGAAATAAATTTTTTTTAGTGTCATGTCCTAAATGTTTATACAGAAAAAAAACAGCAAGTTATTAGATCGATTTAATTATATTCAATTGGTGTACATATTTATTTTGTAGCCACTCTTCATTGGTCAATTGCATTCACAGAAAAGCATTCATATTGATTCATCCGTTAATAAGTAGCTACAATTTGATATTATGATTAAAATAATAATGATATTCTTAATAATCTAATGACAACGAATTATATTGTGATTCTAAAAACACGAAAACCGCCAACAATAAACACATGATTGGATTTTGGCTTTCTTCTTTCGTAAGTCCCGATTTTTTAATGCTTTAAAATTAAATTATTGAAAATTGGTGGAAAAAAAATAGATTTGATGTAATCGCAAAAAGCAGTATCAAATTTTTACCCTATTACCGTAATATATACCATTTAGTTAACAATTTTTAATTTATTTATTAAATAACTATGCTGCTCTCGTGAAATTTTTGTTTTACATTCCACTGCTAGTGAAATTTTGAACCATTTTAATAAACAAACAGTACTATATCAGTCTAACCATGAAAATCGTGCAAAGTACTTAAATATAATAGAAAACAATTTCTTTATCCTTCGTCTTCCTTCGCTTCTTGTACGTACACTTGAAGAACATAAACTCTGAAGGAAACTTTTTAACGTACTTTTCTTATTACCAATCTGTCGAACAACGAGTGTCTTCGCATATTCTTTAATCGATCAGTACGCGTATTGGCTCAAAAGTTTATTTAAGCCAAGTAACAAATAAATTAATTACAAAAATTTTAATAAAAAATTAATTGCGAGAAGCATAATAATAATTAATTCGATCTGAGAAAAGTAAGAAAGCAATGATTCTATGGACATGAATAAATATGGTTAGTTGTTAATCGATCGCGTCAAAGAGAATTGCTGCCCCACCGATCGAAGTACGTGGAATCGCTGACTTGAAAACGATTTATAGTCTATAAATTTTTACTCCTATACACACATTTTAATGTAAATATTACTAGAAAATTGCCTCGCCGCTCCATTAAAGCGTAATCTTTTTCTATAATCCCCCCCGACAGTTTATAATATATAAAATTCATGCAATCGCAACTTCATTTTCAAGTATTGAACTTCCAACGTAACCACATCCATCCCGTCGATAACAACGTCGTTTAATGAAACTTTTATGTTTGCTCTGCTACGGTTTTAAGCATCGTTCGAACGCTTTAAAAAAAAAAAAAGACGAAGTAGAAGTAGAAATACACTTTTTGCCGACCGCAAAATTTCTTTGTTCTCTAAAGCGATTATTAGGCCATTTTAGAGTTATTTAAAAAGTACGAAGAGTACATAAATAAGGATATGTAATAAAGCGGTATTTAAAGAATTATTGTAACTATTAAATCAATACGAAAAGAGGATTATTTATGAATGATGTTTATATCAAACTATAATATAAAAATTACATTTTAAGTAGTTGATTTTTAACAAAGGATAGTAATAACACTCGAGGAGGTGGGGGCTGTTCACTTTCAGAAATCATTTTATCTATACCGAGTCATTACGAAATGAATGGAAATCATACGTAAAATCATTTGACATGCACATGAAATAATTTTAAATTCAAAATTCGAAATCAGTTGGATATCGATTCGAAATCATGAAATAATGCAAAATCGCGCGATCCATTCGATACTTGTCGATCAATTAAACAGGTTCATCGGTAAATTCTTATACGTTGTATTATAAAATTAAAAAGTAATCGTGCGAGTATAAATTTTTAAACAAAACATGAAAAGGGGGGGGGGAAGGATTCAAATATTTCAACAAGACACGTCTTAACAACGATTCGATTCTATTATTTTTTTTTTCAATACCTTCCATTGACAGTATTTAACTTTTGAAGAAGATGATGAAAAAAGTGAAGAATGCATGCGTAGGAATAAGGGAAAAAATCGTCCCGCATCCGAGATCAAAAAGGCGCCACATAATGGAATCGCCTCGTACACGGACACACACACATATACACACGCCCAAAATCGTCCTCTCAGCGTAATAATATAGCTGCCCCGCAATCTCCGTACGACAATGAGCGAAAAATCTTTTCTCTCCCCCTTCCGCCCCCCCCCCATTCCCGCCGCCATACTCGAGGCCGAGAATCGAACGGGGCTCTTCACAAACTAATCGGGGGAGGGGGGGACGGCCTTCGCGTCGCCGTTACATCGTATCGCATCGTCGCGCGGGCGCACTTCAGACCCGCTTCGAGCGAGCTTGTAGTGTTGTCCGTCCAGGGGCCTCGGTCGGGCTTTAAAATGGAAAATAACGAACCGCCGCCGCTGCTACTGGCCGTGCGCGCGCATTATGGATCGTGCACGGGCCACGGACGGGTTTTTGCTCGTACCATATATATATTGTATGTATGCATGTATATATAAAACGGGCAATTTCACGAGTCCTTGGCCATTGTAGTGGGAATTCCCGGGCTGCTTGCGCCTCAGCATGCGGGGTGCTAAATACCCTCATCTCCGACGAGGGTGCGGCGGTGCTTTTTCGAGAGACCCAGAGAGAGAGATAGAGAGAGGAGGGGGAGAGCGAGACGGTTCGCCTTCTGCCTCGGCACTAAACGCATTGGCGACGCCTCAACAGGTTCATGAATAAGTCATACAGATTGAGATCCGGGGATGCCGGTGGGAGGGAGGCCTCCTTCCAAGATTTTTACATTCGGCCTCGACCTGTCCCCTGTTTACAAAACGTGTACTTTGCGCCCCGTTTGCGATGAGCTTGATTTGGGCGGTAAATTCGATACTGGGACAAATGTCCGATGTGATCGCTCGAATTGAACGTACGCGGCGTTGGACTCGAGCGGTAAATTGAAACTACATTGCGCTGTGAAGACTGTCCGGGGACGCGTGTCTTCGAACATTTTCTTGCGTATTGGACAACTTAATGAAATTCATTATGGCCTCGAAGTATTAATCGTTTCAAGGATTTCTTTCAGCTCTCTATTTCAACCAATATTGTGCAAATGTTTGCTCTTGAAGCGAACGTTTATATTTGTGTAAAAAGAAGTTAAGATTCTTTTTTTCTTCCTAGGAATAACTTTACTGTTATATTACAAACGTTAAGCATTAATATTACTTCAAAACTGATTTTTTCAGAACTTTTCTATCGCAATTAGTTTTTTTTTTTTTGCATAGGTATAAAACAATTTTAGTTGTTTGTTTCATGAACACGTAAAATCCCAAATTTTTTCTCAAATTCTTAAATTAGTTGTGAATAAATTTATTTAAAATTTTCACTGTTATCAGTTTAATTTGTTTTAATACTCGAGGGCAGGCAGGCGATTTGCACAATTAGTTTGGCACCAGTCCCATTTATACAGTTTTTCGAAGCAAATACGCTGCAATAAATTTATAGCAAATACCGAATTAAATAAGATACATTCAAATTCGCCTGTTTTAAGATCATTTATCTATTATGAAACGATAGATTTTTTTTGTTTTTTTTTTTCATTTCTATCGAATAACGTGTGGCAGTATTCGATGAAAATTTAATATCGTTTTAATGGCAATTGAAAATAAATTAAATGCTTAACAATCTATAGAAAATATAATAATTTATATTAAAGCAGTAGCTGAAATTGATGCTGTGCGTAGTACTTTTTTAACGAATCTTTTCTTTTGTCCTGGATTTTCGTTTGCCTGGCGACAAATAGACGCGCGAAGCGTGTCAAAAAAAAACTCACGCAGACTTCGAACGATCAAGATCGGCTCAACAAATAAATTACATAAAATATCCAATGGTTCTTCACTTTCGAGTTGATTACCCATGTATCCTCGGCGATCAGTATATATATATATATATATATATATATATATATATATATATATATAAAGAAAACTTTACCCTCAAAACAGATTAAAAGTACTTAACGAAAACTATTCTCGAGCCGCTCGGTTAATTTTCCATTTGTATCATGCGCGCTATTCCTTTCCTCCGTTTCCCACATAATATAGCCCGCCGCGCGATGCGGTCGCTCTCCCGAGTCATTGCGAGGTAAAAAGGGCAGAAATTAGAGGGAAGATCCAAGGCTATTGACTCCCCTCCCCCTCCCCCCGCCGGGAGAGGCGGCTCGATACCGCGCGCGCGCGCGACCGTAGAAAATTGTTATTGTCCGCGAATGGGGTCTCGCTGCGCGAAGGAAAAGAAAATACAATAATAAGCGGCGTCGGGCTTGCGCAGCGCCGATAACGATAGAAAAAGGACGGGATACATGTGTGTGTGTGTGTGTGTGTGTGTGCGTGCGTGTGTGCGTGTAATGACTATTGCATTAATAGGGGTATTAGTGGTCGGTGGAAATCAAGCCCGTCCCCCGCGATAAACGACTGCCAGTAGCCGGGGCTGTAACGCATCGAGATTGTTCGAAGGCGGCTCGGGTTGAAGTTTAGAAACAAAAGCTTGAACTTTCGATACGAATTGCCGAGGGGGAGTTTTTTTTTTTTTTTTTTTTTTTTTTTTTTTTTGTCGTTTTTTCTACTACGTCCTCTCCTCCGAATGTGGCGATGGCTCGACGTTTGCGGCGCTAATTAGTGTTACATCCATGGACGGAGGTTCATTGCAGCTCGTCGTGACGGAGACGATGGGATTTTATTGAGCATTCGTCGATCGAGCACGATCGGCGTGGCCCATGCCGATCCGCGCTCTTGCGGCAAATGAAACCATTCAATAATATGCTACTCGGTCCGAGTCGCGGAACAATTTTTTTCCACCAAAGTATCAATTGCGTAGATTATTCGTCGTGATCAATGGGGTTTTTTTTTTTTTTTTTTTTTTTTTTTTTAAAGTATTAGAAACAAATTCCAATTATAAAGACACGGTCTATTAAACAATTCGTGGTGGTCTCAGTTTAAGTTCGGCTCTCGGCCGTACGACACGGACGACGCTGTGAAAATTATAAAAGATAAATATAGATAAATATATATATATATATAATTATATATATATATATATATATATATATATATATTTATATATAAATATAAATATATATATTGGAGCCGTAGCGAGCCCGAAACGTTGGACAAGTCTTCAATTAGGTAAGGGTGTTGGGGACAGTCAGACTGCACTTTACTAACAAAGAATTTTTTCAGCTAATATTTTATTTTCAGATTAGTCCTACGGGGGTGAATGTAAACAAGGACAGTCTGACTGTCATTATAATTTTAATTTAATTTTTAATTTAATTTTTATTTTTAATTTTTATTTTATTATTTTATTTATTTTTATCTTTATTTTTTATTTTTATTTTTATTTTTTTTTAGATTGAATTGATTGGACTGTAAGACCAATAAAAAAATATTTATTAATTTATACATGGGCAGTCGACAAAAGTACAATTCAATTGTTTTAAAAGATAAATATTTAAATTTTCAATACAAGAATGGAAATAATAAACAGGCTTAAGTGAACATTTCTTAACCCTTTCATGTTCTTTATGCAGAAGCTCTTTTTTTATTTATTAATTAAATTTAACCTTTTAAGCTGCCGGATTTTTTCCTCTTCTGTAAACCACGGTTTATAATCCAGTATTATAATAATTTATCATTTTTAAAGAGTATGATTTGGGAACAGGTGTGATTTATTTTAATTTACATTGAAAAATATTTATATTTTTGAGCTCAGATTCTGAAGTGCGTATACTTGATAATTATCGGGTGTCTGTTTTACGTGAAACAGTCAACGGATTCTTTGTGTTTATGAAGTTTTCTTCTGCTCCTTCGTTTTCATATCGAGGGGATAAAATGCTTATCATAAGCAGACGATCTTGGGTGTCAAAGACTCGTGTAATTCTTCATTCTATTAAGAGGTTACGCTACGTTCTTACGCGCTAGCAATGCATTCCGATTTTACGACTTAACACAATTTCACAGTACGAATTCATTAAGGAACGAATTTTAATCAACTTTCAACTGCCAGAAATATTAAAAAAAAAAAAAGAAAAAAACAAATTTATATTGCACGTATCCCTCAACGCGTTGACCATAATCTATAAACGTATAACCATAAAATTACATCCATCGAAGCTTAAAAAAATGTATTAACACCGTTTCTCAACTTTTAATCCATGCCCGATCTAGCGGAACAAACGCGGCGAAAGGCGAGAATCGTATGTGCATGCATAAAGAATTGAAAAACATAAGCATCGGCTAACGGGAGCGCCTTCGAGCCTGCGCCCCCTTACGCACGATGCATAAGTAGCCGTGCAACAGCACGGCTCGATCTCCCCCTCTCCCCTCCATACGCGGTATATTCAATTTTCCGCTCCTCCAGTCAATATATATATATATATATATATATATATATGCTTCCGAGCACAGCTTGTAAAGCTGTATAAATAAACGCGAGGGTGCGCCAAGACGAATTTGCATCGAAAGTGGCTCTTTAGAGGCTGTGCGGCGCGCGCGCGCGCGCGGCCACCGACTTTTGCCACGACGACGGCGACGACAGATTGCGCCGCGGAAGGGATTGGACGGGTGAGGGGGGACGGGGTGAAGGGGGGAGAAGAATTCGACCCCCTACCCACCCCGACGCTCGGTCGGCGGCTAATGAAATTGAGAGAATTTCATCCGACGATTTTTTTTTTCCCCCTTCGCGGAGAGGACCGCGCGCGGTTAGTTGCGCGCGAGCGCGATGGGGGCGCCGATCGTCGATTGGCCGGCTTATGTACGAACGCGTATACATCAATATGCATGGGAAGACAGTCTCTCGCCGCAGGATTGCGCCCCCTCTGTCTCGCGCGCTCTGTCTCCGCGCAATGCTCCGACGCGCACAATGTAGCGAGCAATTCGGCAAATTCGCAGAGGAGGCGAGAGAGAAAAAAGTTTTAATGGGCCAATTTGCTTCTTGGGAATAGATTTTTGGATGGAGCGTGGAGGGGGGGGGCAGAAAAATTTGCCCCAAGTATTGTTTTGAGATATTTTAATCCTTCCGTATAAGTTTTTCTGTTTATGATTTAGCCCTGGCACTTATATTGACCATTAAATTACGCAAAAAATTGACTATTTAATAAATCTAGTCATTTGAACAAGTGAGACGTCAATAAATTCAAAGGATACAAAACGTATACTGTATAAGGTTCATTTATATGATAAAATTCATCATTAAAACAGATATAGGTTACTTATTGCCGATAAATAATAACGCGGGCGTGGAGACAAAGCAATTCCTTCCATTATTTATTATCTTTGCTTTTCTATTTTTATTTATTATTTTGCTCTCTTGGAAAGTTTAATATATTACGTTATTGACCATATACGATAACAAGTGGTGGAGAATATTCAGATTTATTCACCGATAATCTATAGCAAAACTGAGACGTAACGAAAAAGCCAAAGAGATCGAGGGTGGAATGACGTAATTGCTACCACGCCTGGAAGGGTTAAATAATTACGAAATAGGAATAAAAATTTTCAGCGACGACTAGGACGTTCGTTAATATTAAAAAAAATTTTTGTCATGGAAATTCGACTGCTTTGCGCTCGTATATCGACCGTACGGCGAGCCTCTTCAAGGTTACAGTCATAAAAATCGACTTATTCACGTTCCAATAAGGCTGTATAATTATAGATAAAACTTATGGCGCATTATTAATTTATAACAATTTATTTTATCTACAACTTCTCGTTCTTTTTTAATAATATTAAGTGCATATCGCGCTACGGAAAAGGATTGCGAAACGTTGAGAGAGCGATGGAAAAGTAATTTTCTTTTCTTTTTTGTTTTTTTTTTTTTTCACGAGAAAGCATATTTTATGCACGAGCAGAAGGATTTTGCACGTTATCCGGGTGGAATCTGTAGGTCGCGGATGACAATACGCTGCATTATATACAAATTGGGACGTAGGTGTGCTATGCAAGCGGAGGGAGGGGGGAATATTCTGCTAAATATAATTAGAAACGAGTACGTACGTCTTGAAGATAGTAATTGCACGTGACCTTAGAAATATATTTAATGCACTTACGTAAAATCGATCGCTGCGTTCCAGTACGGGAATCGCAGTCTTGACAAAAATTTCGAATTTGTACTAAGTGCACGCTTTTGCATTAAGTTATTAGAGGGAAACGGATTTCTAAAATTTTAATAACGAATTTGGTGTTATTAATTTGTATTAGGCTAAAATGTATGTGAATCCCGTTTAAATTTACTGCCCATTGATGAAACGGGCGAATTCGATCGAATTGCACGCGAATTAGGCGACATTGATGGAACAACTATGCAAATTCAAAATCTTCAAAATCAATGAAAATCTTCCAAAATGATGCAGGGCATCCTTTCATTCTTCTATTATCGCGCAGGACAATTTAGCATAGGCAATACGTATGCAATACTACCGCCCTCTTGTTCATCCTATAGCGCAACGTGCACGCACGCATGCACGCGCGCGCGCGCGCTATTCCATCTAAATTAAGACGTTCCCGCATAACGGGAACCGCGTTCGCTCATTCTCGCCTAGTGAGCTAATGAAAAATTCAACGATAATGCGGGAAGGGCTAGCTGTGGGGATGGGAGCATGCGAAACTTTATATATATATATATATATATATATATATATATATATATATATATATATATAAAGTGTGGAGGTGGGGGGTTGGGCACCACGGTGTTATTATGCACACCTGCAGAAACCCGGCTGGTCGGTAATTTCAAAGGATTGTCCCGGACTCGACTTTGGGTGGGTGTACTATATATATATATACATATATATATATATACACTTTCGATTGTTGTATAGAACCGGACGCAACGCACCGAACGCTTTATAAATACAAGGCATAGCAATAAACGATCATCGTCGGTTACCGCATTACCGCGAATCATTTATAGGCGTCGAGGAAAGGATTTTTTTTGAAATAGCGAGCATATGCTCCTACCAGACATATTTGCTTTATATACATACATACATACATACGTACATATATATATATATATATATATATATATATATATATATATATATATAGATGTATATATGTATATAGGATACGAGATATGAGGAAGGTCAGCGAAACTGTCGAAAAGAACGGAATTTTAAGAAAATATAAAATATAAACTCGCCAGTCCGCGAGCCGTTGTAATTAAATCTGCATTGTAAGGCATAATTGAAAATCGGCGCATTCGAGGTCTTATTAATCTACGAATCGCCAAAAAAAAAAAAAAACAAAAACAAAAAAAAAACAAACAAAATCTATCATAACGACGTAGATAGGCAGGATCGAGGAATGCTTGATCGCTTCGAATTCGAGGTCAGTGTCGGATTGAACAGACGCGCAATGCTCGACTCCGTGCGTTCTTGTCGAGTAATCAATAAAGCGAAGCCGTTGTGATTTGAAAAAAAAAATCATCTAGTTTTCAAATCAAAAGTAAATGTAATAATGTACAGTGTTTATGCCTATATTCGCATTGATCTTCCAACAATCTGAAACGTCGATGTTCAAATTGTTCGTATATTATTTTGCCAATGAACGACAGATGACGATGAATTCGATACAAATTATTATTATCTATAATTGATTCAATGCAAAATGTGTCCTGGGATAATTTCATTTGTGAGTCACATTGAGATCGGACGTAAGATGATTGTATACATGCACCTAACAAATATATATATATATATATATATATATATATATATATATATATATATATGCATATATAATAATACAAAAGACATAGCGCACGAGTTTTATCGCATACGCCCTTTTCTTTATATTTCATTTTCGTATGACCGGCAACATCGAATACTTTCGAATGGATTGTTTTACTCTTCGGTTTCTCTGACGCTCCCATGAATCTCAACGAAAAATTTCCAGGATCGTCAGAAAATCGTCGAGAGAAAATTTACAAAAACAATAGAAAAAAAAACCCAACGCCACTCGGCGACTTCGCGGAACTCTGTGCGGCGCACGGTAACGAGGTAGTGTAAACAGCGCCGTATTAATTTTGAAACGATCATCTCAATTATGAAAAAGGCAAATTAACGACACCGCCGCTGATCGAGTAAAGCCCGTGAAACATTTAAACGCATTCAAGTATTCATGGGAAATTACAGCGTCACGAATTTGCGAGCCCCTCTAATCGACTACTGCGAACTGCAATTACGGAATTTCGAGAATAAAATTTTCGAAATCCAAGCGACCGATTTACTCGATGAATTTCCTGCGAGCCGTAGCGATGGTGACGAGCGAGGACAGAGAGGGGAAAAAAACGGTACTTTCCTTATTGGCCGAAAGAAAAAAAAAACAAACAAAATAAAATAAATAAATAAATGAAATTTAGTAATGCACAGTGCTTGTATGTACAAATCAGCGCCTCTACAATTGCCAGGGACGGCGAAAATAGTAGAAGAGAGCAAAAAACGAAACATTCGCGCCATTTATTACATACGAACGGCAGTCCCAGAGAAATAAGAGCGATGGCATAAAGAATGCATTACCCCGCGGGGCGAATCCTCCCCCCTCCCCTCGTCCACCCACGCGCGTCCGCTCCGGAGCTAATAAAGCTATTAAAACGGCGTCTCATAAAAAATGAAAGGCTCCCGGCGCGAGGTGGTGGCCGCGGGAGGGGAAGGGGGGAGCGGGAGCGATAATCGCCTCCTCGGAAAATCCGCCCCCGTCTCGCTTGGGCGTCGCTTCGTCTCTGGCGGTCTCTCACTCTCCCGTCCGAGCTATATATGTATATATATATATATATATATATATATATATATATATATATATCCACGCAGCCGCAACCACTGTGAGGTCTCTCGTCAATTCTTCTATATATTTCTATATATTCCTATATATATATATATATATATATATATATATATATATATATATATATAATATCCGTCTTTCCGCGCCAACCACCTTCCGTTCGCGCGACTCACGGGCGCTTGAGCGCGCCAGGAGGTCATTAATATAACGCGCCGGCCGAATCGCGCAATACGCGCGCGCCGACCATATGGCCCAATGGGAGCGCGGGGCGCCAAGATTCTGAGAGTGGGCGGGGGCAAAGTCTCGAGAAAGCCAGACTCGCCTTATGGTTTATGTATTATATATATATATAGTATATAGTGTCGGAGGTGCGGAATCGATCGATCTATGGCTCTCTGGCTAATTGTGCCCGATCGGGATACCGGGGGAGGACAAATCTCGAGCTCGTAGTGCTCGGTGCCGGGGCTCAGTGCATTGACCCTTGCGGGTCCGAGCACACAGGACCTCGTCGAGTTTCGAAGAGGGGAGGGGGGGTAGAGTAGAACATTCTTTAAAAAATTTTTGTTTATAAAGAATACGGTTGATCGTTGAATTGAGTAAAATTAACTATGATTAATCATAAATTGTGAGAATAATAAATCATAGATTGTTTGTGCAAAATGTTTGATAATTCAATGGGATGTACGCACTTCTGCAGATTCTACTTTTAAACGATAGTGTATGATGAATAGAATCAAATTTATTTGATAGTTTTTTTTTTTATTATTATTATGCGTAAGAATTTTTTGATTAATTTTTTTTTCATACACTAAAATGGTACTCTGTTTCGAGTGCAAATTTCTGAACGAAGACGTGACCAACGCTAACCAATGTTTGCCTATATTACGTGCGCAGATGTAGATGCAGAAGCTCTATATGGATTCGTAGCAGGAACGTAGCATTGGTTAACGTTGACGAGCTCACATTGACAAAATAAAAATTGTGAAGGCTAGATTCTCACAACAAAATAGAACGGGCTTATTGTATTTTTGTTTCTCTTCCAAGGCCTCGTGTAGTTTACCAAAGCTCTATCAGCATAAACTTCGGCTTGGAATTTCGTCAATGCGAGGTTACGAATGAAAGTGTCGATTTCAGAATAGGTTAAATTTTTAGTCAGATTCAATAATTAATTGCTCGGATAAAGTATTTAAAATGGAAAAAACATGGTTGTGTTTGGTTTTGATATTTTCGAGCATGCTATCAAAAAGTAATTTAAAAAAATTTCTACATCTGACAAGTGTAAGTTTCCTGTTACAATTTACGGGACGCATATTGAGTCCTCTTCTATATATGAATAATATTTATTTTTTCATAAAATTAATTAATAAAACTAATAAAAATAATACATAAATATAAAAGATATCCTTTTGTCTTATAAATATTATTTCTGTTAAAATGCAGAGATTTATCGAAGAAAGCCAGGGGAGTTGCGATCCGTAATTTTTTTTTTTAATACGATTTTTACAGAAAATAATGTAAGAACTTTTACAGTCTAATGATTTTTTTTTCTTTTAATTACCATTTTGATCCCAAAATTGGCCATATCGCAAACGCGACCATAATTCGTTCTGGATAACATCGAAATTACGTACGAACGACTCAAAACCAATGTAAAATGATCGAGCTGAATCGAGAACCAATAAATATATGTAGATTTCATATCCGTTATGCGAAGCGCGGATTATGTCAGGTTGTCGAGGTTAATTGCCACGCGGTCCCAGTAGAAGCCGAAAAGCTGCTCGTAATTTCAAGGAATGAGATTCGCTTTTATGATGTCGCGAATCTATATCTAAAAAGACATATAGATAGATAGATGGATAGATTGATAGAAGGATAGATAGATCGATGGATAATTTAAAAACGTAATTTAAAAACTTGATCCAGGGTAGTTTATAGTGAAACTAAAATATTATATCACTGATTTATCGCGAGACGTCTCCTCTATACAGCTAATAAACCAACCTCGTCTTGTCAACATTGTTATGAAAAGCCCAATCATGAGTTATTCATTATCCGGGTAACGGATGTACGCCCTCTTTGCTTGAATGCTAGTTTCTCTTAATTAATAAATTTATTATAAAT
>JACCIC010000012.1:3970000-4035000 GCA_018907035.1 Sycobia sp. Sy_11 | reverse complement strand
TTACTCCCTATTTCTATACCATCCTCTGACACCCGCCCCTCACCCCACACAGCGATTGCAAAGCGTGCATAGAGGGTGCACAAGGCCAGGTGATGACTCACCCCATAACTTTGCTTTCTGCCATCCCTGTCTATCTCTCTCTCTCTCTCTCTCTCTCTCTCTCTCTCTCTATCATGCACGTACGCACGCATGCACGCATGCACGCACGCACGCACAATTTCTCTCCAAAATTCCCTCTGCCTCTGTTTTATGCTCAATTTTTCTTACTATTTCTCAATAAGTTTTGAGGGGCAAGATTTATGAGGGGAGTGTGTGAAAATTTGTTGTTTCAAAAAGAAGATCTGTAGCCTCTCATTAAGTATCGGCATTGTGTCGTCTGTTGTTTCAGAAAATAAATTCCTCCCTGCTTATGGTACAAATAGTTATGTTGCGTGTCTTTGATTTCGAAAATGCCTGTACAACGTGCTGCCCATTAACATTCGATTAATACTGAATGGTTATTCGTAATGTTGACAACGTAAATCTTAAATATACTTTGATGATGCAATGAATTTGTAATATAATTTATATTACAGAAATGAATTTATGGCGTGAAATTTATTCTTAAATATTTAACATTGTTTAACCGAAAGATTTTTCTGTACCAAGTGGACGTTAATATACTACAAAGGCCAATTCGGAAAGCTGATTCTAGGAATATCGATACATCCCAACAGATAAATGGCTGAATTATACGTACATTTACGCTATATCTAGCACTTGTTTCTACGTATAAATACTTTAAGATATCGATGGTTCTTACTCTCTAATTCTGTTTTAAAAAAAAGAACGAATCTACGACTAAACAAGAAATTTAAAAAATTCAATGATAAGTAAACGATATATACTGAAAAAGCCAATAATTAAAAGAACTAGCGAACGCGGATCTGAAATTGCATCCCAAATCATTCCTTAAAATTGTTTCGTCGTTTTCGTCCGCAAGACAAGTCGTTGCGTGTTGAAAAATAATATATCGGACTATTGTTATTCCAGACCCGCTTCTCCGCATTCAGTGATCCAAACGATAAAGAACATCATTAAATTCGAACAATGATTTTCCCATGAAAAACATCGATTTTATATCTCTTTTAGAATTGATAACAATCCAGTGAAATTGATGATTAATTTTAAATCTGTACGATTTTTTCACAGTCACTTGATATTATAGTTACATATTTTTATCTACTGATAAATAGTCGCCATATTAGTCCATTTAAACCTGATACTTACTTTCATTTCTCGGATTATTTCGGAAGAGTCGAAATCAGTTTCCAGGTTCATCTGAAGCCATCTGTATCGAGGCGCTCATTTGCGCCACGCTATTCTTCACAAGTCAACGCTTTCGCGCGGTATTATATATTATCTTATTATATATTATATATATATTATCTTATACGACAGATCCTAAGGTGTGCGTTACAACAAAATCAACCTAAAGATACGCGCAATTGTTTAATAATTTATTGATGCAACTCGATCTCCATCGGTCGAATGGAAAAAAAAAGAAACAAAATGAATTACGCGAAGTTTATTAAAATATATATGGCATATACGGTAATGAATACAAAACGTGGAGTGTGATTCTTAACATCATAGAGATATATAAATATTTCCGAGAGATTACGGTAAACCATTGCTCTTGAATGAAGTATTGAAATATATGCATAGGATTTTACGTCCTCGTAATAAATTTCTAACTAAACTAACAAAGAACTACGCTGTCGAACGCACAAATACATACATATATATATATATATATATATATATATATATATATATATATATATATAAATCGTCCATACACGTAATGGATAAAGATGTTTTTTGTTGAAACGTAATTTTACGGGGGGGGGGGATTTTGTTATGAATAGCTGTCGTAATCAGTGTATAACATAATATAAGTACAAAAGTAAATCCGTGCGTAAGTAGATTATACACGAAGACACTCGTAAAATACGTCCGGCTCTCAATTGTAGTCGGCAATTCCGCCTCGACGCGACAGTCCAGTGCTCTTCCTCCAATGCAATTCTTCGAAACTCTTAGCATTTCCTCTTCCTCGCCGTCTCCTTGACTAATCGACGACCGACAATCCCAACGGCCTTATCATCGACTCGATCCACGGCACGAAGTACAAGACTCGCGTGTGCACGGTCGGTATGCCGTTCCTGCCGCGAGACTTCAGTATCCAGGATGCTAGGCCGATCACCTCCTCCTGGCCGTTGACGATGCGCAGAAGAGGAATGCCGGAGTCGCCCTGCAACGCGGGAGATGATAAAAGCAAAAACAAAAAAAAAAATTATTGCCAATTTGGCGTGGAAACGTGTCGTTTCGTTAAGGGGTTCGGAGTAGTTTTGCGATTTTAAACGGAGGGCGGGGGAGGGGGGGGGGAGAAAAGAAAGAAATCAGAATTTGGTCAATGTTACAGTGTAGATTTTTAGATCGATTGCTAAGGTGGAGCGGGCTTGACGCACGTTAAATAGCCGTATTGGCATTGTCACGGCGACGATATTGCACACGTTGTTTCGAGAACACGACTATAAAAGAAAACGAAAAAATTTATAACGGCGAACGTGTATTTTTTTTTGTTTTTTTTTTTACAGAAAATCGTTTCTCGCTACGAGTCCAACGACGGTCGGACGAATACTTCGAGCATCTCTGGAGAACGAGAATCCGAGTGCTGGCATTGACGCGGAGAACAGCAAAAAAAAAAAAAAAAAAAAAAACAAAGAACAAAAAAAAACACAGAATCCGATGGATAGGCACTGGAAAAATATCAGAAGCGGGCAGAAGTGTGGGCGGTGATTTATTTAATTTTACTTTGCCAATGAACCGAGCGCTGTTACGGTGCTGAAAAAGCAACCTTTCACCCGAGTGCCGGTTAAACAACGACAATCTATCGTTCCGTCGACAGAAAAATTATAGTAGTTTATAACTTATTTTCTCATGTATAATATGGCGCTTGCATTGTTAAACGGCTACATCGTCATCGTTCACCACCAGCACCAGTCAATATATTGCAAAATCGTATATATATATATTAATATTTAGTCATTTTCTTCTCAGATGCTACGTGTGTGATTATAAACAAGAACAATCTAACTGTCTAATTGTACTCATACAGTTGATTATTACACAAAGACTGTAAGACCGATAAATATTTTTATTAATGTCAATTTCAGAAAAGTGCAGCAATGTAAAGTGCATAAATCCGTAAAGCAACGACAAAAATAAATAAATAAATAAATAAATAAAAAAAAAAAAAAACAACAACAAAATCACTTGCGACTCACCTGTAGAGCAATGACGTTCTTATCAGGCGTATGCGTGCATATCAGGGAGTCGTCTATCGGCGTCCTTATACCGTCGTCCCTCAGGTAATCCTCGCACCAGTCCTTCTCCAAAATGGTCACGGCGGCCGACTGCAGAACCGTCGTCTGTTTGCCCCAGATGCCGGGTTCGACGCGGCCGAAGCCCAGCATAATCGCCTCGCCTTGGTGGACGCTGCCCGGCCGGGGCACCCGAGCCGGCTGAACGTAATCGTTGTACTCGATCGTCGCGTTCGTCTTCAGTACCACGATGTCGTTCTTCGCCAATTTTTTGCTACTGAGGGACAATGAAATCGATTGGTTTCGCCGATGCGCCGAATGGATCACGGATTGAACGGGCACTTTACTCAAGAATTTTCAAGAATCGTTCAATTCGACTGAGGCTACAGTGAGCTTTCAACGTCGAAGAGATCGTCCCCTCGACAGGAGAAGTAGAGTCGAGCGATCAATCGTGTGTGTGTGTATGTGTGTGTGTGTTTTTGGGGGGATTAAATTTACTAGACGTAAGTATCGATAGTTGTTAAAAATCAAGAACTCCGAATTTTCTTTCTGCGTTCTTTATTTAGAGGTTCAAAAAAAATGTAATTTTTTAAATGTAATTTTTTAAAATAAAAAAAATAAATAATATGGAACCGCACATTTATTTTTATATGTAAAAATATCTATTTATTTATGTACTGTATGGCAAACTCTGAATATAAACTAAGTTCATTTCTTTCTTTTTTCATTCTAATTAACGCGTCCAAATATTGTATTTTTTTTCGCCAAAAAGGTTGCCGTTATTGCATAGAGAATAGTAAACGTTACTAAGAAGTGAAATATTATTTATTAAAAGGAAAAACCGAAGAGACAAATAACCTAATACTATATATATATATATATATATATATATATATATATATATATATATATATATAATGCAACAAAAAAACGGGCATAAAACGTTCCAAGGTTATGTTTTTTATTAGGTAAAATTGCAATTTACGACTTATTAATTATTAGTGAATTATTATTAATTATTAGTAAAAGAAAGTGTGATTATTTTAGTTTTTTATGTTGAATAAGATCATTAAATTAGATGGTCGAAAGGAATGTAAATGGCCAAGAGAATACATTATAAGCTTTAAAATCAATGAAAACGAACTACTTGGCAAATTTGTAAAGATAGGCGAGGGCGCTTCTGCGAAACTTCCTCGAGCATGCGGTACAGCAAAATGCGGGCTCAAAGGTAAATTGGATTAAGAAAGCCAATAGAAGTATTGTAATAGTAATAAACCTACGTGGTATGGTAGAATATGAAATTTTAATTAACAGTACCAATTCGGAAATAGGATTTGCGCATTGAAGACATCGTAGGCAAATAGCAGGACGTCGCCGGGCAAACGATTTAATGTTAGTCCGAGAAATCTTTGCCAATGATAATTATTCCATTGGATTTAAAGCGATTGCTCAGATAGCGAATGAATTTTGCAGCAGCAGCGGGGACAAATCAATGGGACGTGAAACTGAAAGAAATGCGACGGTCGTTGGATTACTGTAGAAACGCATTACAGCTATAGTCTATTGTTTCTATTGTTTATTAGCCATTGCGTGCGCTTGGAGATTCTGGCGCGAGAATTATCCGAAAATCATTCCAAGAGTTAAAATTTCACAGCACCGTCGGTAAGATACGCGCGCGCGCACGTGCGCTGCCGTAATCATCTGTTCAAGTTGGGCGGAATCAACGATAAGACTCGACCGACTCGAATGAATATAACCAATACATCATATTCTACCATGATTACGTGTATATGGCAATTGACTTATGCGCGATCAGATTGCCTTTCGTGGCTACTATGCATCTTTCGAGATGGCTGCGATAAATCGCGAACTCGGCGTGTTTTATTGTCGTATAAATAAATATGCGACCGAAAATTTTATACGCTATACATTAACTATATGTGCGTATGTGTTTTTAAAAATTTTGTATAAAAATACTTTTGCATACGTCGACGATCTCCAACTTAGCATTAACGGGTGATGCTAGTAATAAATCGATGTATAAAATTAGTAAGATGTATACGAATGCGAATGACGATTTATACTCGGAAATATTGTTAATTATAAACCTCGTGATTTTTTACGAAAAAATTATCAAAGTCCGACGAAAATCTTTATCATTTTATGAAATTGTCCTTAGATATTGCCAGATATTGACATCCTAAACTTTATGAAATTTCGCTTACGCGAGTTACGCGCTAACTTACTCGAACCAGAGCCAGTGCTTCAAATTTTGCACAAGCCCGAAGGTCTGGATTCGCTCCTTGGGCGTCTGCTCCGAATGCTTGCCGATCTCGATCCTTAGCCTGCCCCACTCCAGGTGGGCGATCGCGCTCGCCGCTGACATTACCCAGCGCTGATTGAGAATCGTGCCGCCCGCGGCGTAGACGTATTTCAGCCTGATCGGGCTCCACATGATTCTGGCGAAGGACTTGTAGACGCCGTCCGCGGTGTCATCCGCGTTCAGTATGCGCGGCCGAACGCCAACCGCATCGTTGGCTAATCAGACACAATTCAATGACACGGCTTTTTTAAGCGATGATCAGTTTATTGCGTACTGAAGGAGCAAGTTCTGCGCGATCGAGTAAATTATCTCGCTTGCTTTGTATCGAGTAAATCACTTTCTTGAATTCAGAGAATATTCACTGGGATTTAAGGCGACGCGGTTGGATTGAGAGGTGGGCGCTTCTTGCGTCGAGTAAATTACTTCCTTCGTTTAAGAAGATGCTTTCTCAATTTAAGAAAATTTTAAGAAAATAATTTACTTCGTACAAATTAAGCAAAGATTTACCTGATATGACATGCATTTTATTCAATGTACATAAATTGTATTGTGTGTAAAATCGAGTATTATATATTATACGCATTATACACGTAAATGAGCTAATTTTATTTCTATATAAAATAATCATGCTACTATACTCGACAAAAAGAGTAATTATTGAATTATCATACACACTATAGCTATTGATCAATTTACACATTACATATTCCAACGGATGTATCGAAATAAAACAGTCTTAGGCAGGTTGACAAATACTAAATTTATAATATTGATATTAATTTTTTTCATCTTAAAATACACATACACACACAAGCGCGCGCGCGCGTGCGCACACACAATATTAATAGAACTCAATTACCAAATCATTTTTATTTCAAATTTAGCGCCAAAACGAGTAATAATTTTTATTTTGTTATGTTCGAATAAGAAATTTACTAAATACTTTTTTATTTTTCTTAAGCATTTGTTAATTCATCTTTCCTTGGGCTCGATTTAAATGTTGACAACGACGCGTAACGATAATATAATTATTATACAAAACCACGTAGCTCTTGAAGTGCGTATGCGTGTACGTGTGCATATGCGCGCGCGCGCGCGCGCGCGTGTGTGTGTGTGTGTACGTGCATGCGTGTGTGTGTACGCACGCATTTCTTTAAATATGAATGTGTATATAAAATATGCTTTTGTGTATAAAAAAAAAAAAGAAATTATAAATCAATTTTTTCTCATAAAGGCCGAAGTCATACACAATAAGTAATAATTTAATAAATATGTTTCATGAAAAAGACTTGTATTGTATAAATATGTTTCATGAAAAAAATGTGCAATTTTCTGGATCCGAGATCCCCATTGCGAACGAGGAATACGCCAATGCTATGCGCCTGGTTACGCGAGTGGGACTATATTTCGATAATTTATCGAACGTTCTATATATATTCCCAAGTATGAAGTTATTACCTTATCATTAGAACGAAACAACATTTTATTATTGAATCGTCAGTTGCACGACTCGCCATGAACTACTTTCGTCGTGCAAAGAGGCTTTTTTTCTTCTTCTTTCATTACCGAATGCATTCGTGGGACGTTATTTTTCATAATTCAACGCTTCCGTACGACATTAGAGTAAACAAAGTCGTTGATTACATTGCAAGAATGCCGTTACGTAATGGCTCGTTCATCGAGGGCGCATCGAAAAAAAAAAACTATGAATAATTTCAACGCAATGGTTATTATTAGAATTTCACGACCAATTTTTCTTTTCTCGAAAGAACTATTTTTCGATAATATAAACATGATTGATTTTTAATCAAATTAGAGACTTAACTTTGTAATTGCGCTCAAGTGCTGAACAATATTGTAATAATTTTGTTTTTCCTACCTTGAACTCCTATGAGCGTAAGAATTATTAGGCGAAAAATCATTACGACGAGTTACTTCGACAATAACGCTCGCGCGCACGTTGATCCTGGCTATATAAAATCTAGAATGGCCTTGAACACATCTGTGGAGCATAATTTACAATACATAATATAGATAACGTAACGAGGCTAGGCGAAGCATTAAAAGAACGTTCTAAAAATTAATTACAATATTTCGTGGTCTATTTGCATTGAATTTTGTTTTACTTTATCTCGTACGAATGTATGCTTTAATACTGTGGCTAATCAAAAATATGTTTTTTTTTTCAAAACAGACATTTTTTTTTTGTCGACGTCGTGCGCTATTCGTAAAACGGGCTTATTGTACACACGTTTCTCGTGTACTAGGTAGATGGCCTCGTGACCCTTCAAAATGCGTCTGCTGCAAACGAAGAATTTTCTGTACACACTAATCATTTTAACGAGTTTGTATAATTTCTATAAAAAACAGTGTTAGAAAATTATTACTGCTCGTAGTCCAAGAGCGTATAGGAAAAAATCATTGATGGACAGCATGATCTATTATTTTCCATAACATTTTCATACACCGACTGGCAAAAATATTAAAAAGAAGAAAAAAACAATGATAGAGCGCATTGCTATTAATTATTCTACTTATAATTTAACTTGTTCAAACAAAAAAAATAATTTATTTTCAAAAATACACCTATACATACTAATACTGTATTTCTATATAGTGATGTAGACGATTAATGTTAATATTCTGTATTACGATAGTGAATTGATACAATGGAATACAATGGAATAAAATATCATTTTTAATCAAGCATTATAAATCGAAAATGTTTTTGCCACGTTTGTAACTGTAGAGCTTCTCAAATTTTAAGCACGGATAATTTTGAACATTTATCGTATACACAAATTTTATTGTCGGACACGAAAATTTTGCTCTCACAAGATTAGAAATATCATTTTATTCAATTCCACATACGTATGATGTATGCCTATATTTTTATTTTATTTGACGTCGTTTTTTTACCGCTGTTTTTACTTCAAAATACTGGCGCTAGTCAGCGACGAAGGTTTATGATGTGTTAGTTAACAAAACAAATGTAGAATATGCCTATATACATATATAATAACTTATAAAGACAATGTTCTCCTTCCCTCTAATACAAAACGGTATTACTTTACTATGCATTCAATTATGATTTTCTTTCATCTCGGAATTATTCGTATAATAAAAAATCTAGCAGCATTACAATGGACCCGAGCGAACACCCCTCAAGAGAACGTGGCCATCGAAACCCGCGCGGGGGGGGGGGGTTCCTTAAAAGTTATGATCCATCACTGCTTGAATATCTGTCTGTCTGTCTGTCTCTCTCTCTCTCTCTCTCTCTCTCTCTCTCTCTCTCTGTCTCTCTCTCTCTCTTTGCGCATTAACACGAGAGTTAATAGGAGGGCTCGGGGGGTTCGCGTACGCCACACGTAGCGCTGGCGTGTTGCGTAATTCCAAGCGTCTTCAAGCATATATATATATATATATATATATATATATATAACACGCGTGTGTTATATGCACGCTGGTCCCTTTCACGCTTCTCTGCGTGCGCGTACACACGCGCACACACACACGTATTAAGCACGTAGGATTCCTCGCAAAAGGGACGTACAGTGAGGGGGGGGGGGTGGCAGGCATATAGAGTATAGCATAGAAGCCCATATATATATATATATATATATATATATATATATGTATATATATAGGCAATGGATCAGGTTCGATTGGATATACGCGCAGGAGACAGACGCAGGGGGACGAGGGAGAGAGTGAGTTTCAGCGGGGGGAAGCGGACACTTCGAAGCCGGATAGACAGCGGATACGGCGCGTGGATGTGATTTATGCGATATACCGGAACCCCCTTTCAACCCCCCCCCCACCGCCTGCCGCCCGAACCCCGCACTGTCCTCGTGTGGTCTATGGGCCCTGCGCTACTGCGGGCGACGCGACCCCGCGCGCTCCGGTATGCCAGGAAGCAAAAAAAAAAAAAAAAAGAAGGGGGGAGGGAGGCACTGTGCGGATCCGCACGCACGCGCCCATATATATATATATATATATATATATATATATATATATATAAGAGTGCTGCGGTCGTAATGTCGTCGACGACGAGGAGAGTAAGGAGACGCCGCGGCGAGAGGGTGAGGGGAGGGGGCATATGTCGCGTCATGCGTGTGTGGCGCACTAAGGGTTGGGGTGTACCGGTGGTGTTAGGGGTTTCTATCTCGATCTCCCTTCTTATATTCTCTCTTTCTGCTCTCTCTCTCTCTCTCTCTCTCTCTCTCTCTCTCTCACTCTCCCTCTCTCGGTTTTCGTAAAGCAATCTCCGGGCAATTTATCCCGGTGTCTCGGATATTTGTGCTATACACTTTTAGTCCGCAGATTGCGAACTGCGATGTTTGCCTTTGTTCGTCTAATTGTGACGGATTAAATTTCTGGAGGTTGGACTTTTCTTTGGGGCGGTCATTTGTTAAAAACTTGATTATTTCATAAACAATTAGGAATCTGCGTAAGCGTAACGTAAGCGCTCTTTATTAATGTCAATCGCAAATAGAAGCATTTCTGCAAAATTTTTCTAAAATAATTTTTTATCATTCGTATGAGAATGAATCGTTCAAAATTCATAAATAGAATGTGCGAGTTTGACTATGTTCGCGTCTGTAAGAGCAAATGATTTTCTTACATCGAGATCGGATGGAACCGACAGCACAGTGGTTAATTCAAATTTTAAACTTTATGAAAAGATGTAGATGTTTAGGGAACGATTAGAAGATTTTTTTTAAATGTTCTTTCGTACTAATTAACCGAACAGGTAATGATAAGATTTTACACAAGATTTTAAACATTTTTTTTTGTTTGGAAAAGAAATAGTTTTTCCCTTATTTTCAAAATACGTGAAGCATAAGAACAGGTAAGTTATTATACGTCGATGTAGAATTTTTTTTTTTTTTTGTTAATTTACAAACTTAATGAGTATTATCACACTCTGTCGGAGCTTTTCTTAATAAAAGTATATCAGTAAAATTCTTTCACTGTGTCTCATTTCGATCTTTTACTTTCATTTGTTAATGATATTCCAATCAGAAATTTTTAAATTTTAAATTATATTTGGAATGTCATTTATAAAGCGCTTTTGTAAATTTTGTATTGTTAACCCATGCCGTATGAAGTCGCAGCCTGTGTCGATTGCTTTCCGATCATTTGAAAAACGTTTTAGACATGTCGAAGTTTTATCGATATTTTCAAACTAAATACGTAAACTAGAAATAACATTTATTTAAAACAAAATATTTTTGAAAATCATAAAAATTTCCAAAATCATAAAAATAATAATCTTAACCTTATATTAAAATATCGTTTTTACAACCATACAAATAATCTATATATATATATATTATATGGCTTATAAGAACTACCGTAAACGCGTTAATTTAAAATTTAATTGCAGATACCCGGGAGCCCTGCAAGAAATCTAATATTACTATATAGTAAACGAAAAAAGAACAAAATAAAATTATCCTCAATTTATATGCTCCGTTTGGAATTATTGCATTAAAGCCTTCTTCTTCTTTGTTCGTGAAATAAACGCGATTGAAATCATTATGGTAGATGCGTATGTATATCTTTAGCATTTTTCTTTCCTTATTATTATATATATATATATATATATATATATATATATATATATATATATATATATATATGCATTATCCTCCGTCGCTATATAGTATAATAAAGTGGGCGAGAAAGGAGAGAAAAGGGCCACTAAAGGAAATAAAAATTGAGTGTGAAGAGCGAGCGGAAAGTCGATGACGCTACTCTCTCCCCCAGTCTTTTTTTCTTTCAATCCCCGTCTCTCTCTCTCTCTCTCACTCAGACTCCTTTATATATCTCGAGAATCGAGGGGCGAGACTGACTATCGCGACGACGTGCGACGTCGGCATCGGCCACCACGGCTGCCGCGGCGGGGAGGGGGTGGGGTGGGCGAGGGCAAAGAGATCGAGTTTGCTATATATATAATACACTCTCGCGCGCTCAATGGAAGTAAGATTTCCTGCCGCGAAGGAGAACGAGAGAAAGGGAGGTGGAGGAAAGGGGAGGGGGGCGCAAAAGAATCGGCCGAAGGGCCTGTTAGGCTCCTGTTGTACTACCTATATTATATATATATATATATATATATATATATATATATATATATATATACATATACCTACGACGTAACACCCCGGGGGCTTCTGGCACGTGTTTCTTGGGGCGCCGTAAGAAGGGCGGAGAGGGGGGGGGGTCAGAGGCACACACAAGGTGCTACAGAGAGAGCGACGAAGAACGTCGCGCAGGTTGATGCCTTTTCAAAAATGATTCTATTATTGCGCATTAGGTGCCGGGCGGGAGGAGGGGTCGCATTCTCGGTCCTTAAGGGGTTCCGTAATTCGGTGACGAAGGGAAAGAGAAGGAAGGTGCTTCCTTTCGTGGCGAGGCATTTGTTATTTCCGCGCGAGGGGGGGGGGCTTTTTTTCTTCGTATCTTGGATTTTTATATTCACGATTAGTAGTGATTGATCGAGGTGACAATGCGGTAAATGTGTGTTTTGTTTTTTTTTTGTTTTTTTTTTTGTTTTTTTTTTTTTTATTGTAGTCGAGGAGGAATGTAAATGAAGTAACGCATTTGTTTTTTTAAAGAAAATTTTTAAGGACAAATGTTTTTTTAATTGATATGGCAACTATTACGAATGCAAAGAATTTATTAGAAGTGCGATGAAGAGAGCCTGATATGGATTGTTGTGTCGATCGTGTGGAAATGGAAAGCAACGTGAAGAGCAATTATCGAAATCCAATAAAGACTCGGTTCACCCGTTAAAATTAACTGAAAATTTGCTGAAAATGAATTAAAGAAAATTGAGCAAATGCTGGGCAGTTTAAGTCGTTTTCGAAAAATTAATTTTGATTTTTATAATAAGCTTGTGATGAGATAAATTCTGAAAATTATTTTTACGAAAAACACGAAGATTATCTTCATGGGCTGTCGTCGATGTTACGTTTTTGTTTCACGATAAAGCGCCACCCAGTAGATTGTCCCAAATTATGTGAAATTTGGACATTCCGGCGATAGATCGTCAAAATCGGTAAGCCGCTTTTCAGATTTTTTTTCGATAAAAAAGAAGTAGACTTTCTTATGACCCAGTATGATCAGACTTCCGAAGTCCATGCATTTAAAAAGTTCCACGCATGAATCGGAAGTTTCCGCGATTTACCAGCAATACGGAAACGTGCGAGAGAATCGAAGGGATTCCAAGCCGACCGTGGCGCCAGGGCGCGGGCTACACACGATACCGGACGATCCACGCGATTGTCCACGGATCGGCGAAAGCCGATGAATGAACGCGAGCGAACGCGCGCGCGCGCGTGGGCGATAGACAAGACGTAATTCGAGCCGGGTTAAGAAGCCGCTCGCGTGCTCAACCGGTTGCCCTCCCGCCACCTCCCACCGCCCCGAGCCACTCCGTACGCCTATTGTATATTAGTTCATGAATGAAATACCCGCTTTGCTGTCGAGCGGCCCCTAGCGCTGGCGCACT
Source organism: Sycobia sp. Sy_11 (assembly GCA_018907035.1). NCBI lineage: Eukaryota > Metazoa > Arthropoda > Insecta > Hymenoptera > Epichrysomallidae > Sycobia > Sycobia sp. Sy_11. The sequence continues at coordinate 4,021,796 of JACCIC010000012.1, read as the reverse complement.
ACACACACACACACGCACACACGCACAGCACACACACACACACACACACACACACACACACACACACACACACATATATAACAATGTATATTTTCCGGCATCGCTTTACGCTCTAATATATAAATATAATACATCATCTGCGTAGGAACTTTATTCATGAGATGTTTTTTTTTTTATATTTTCTATTTGTTTACCTGAGTAAAATTATTCCAAGCTTGTTACCATTTCGAGTCAAATAAAAATTTATAATTATGCAATCGTCTATTGTGCTAGTTCTGATAGAGGGATATAGAGGGTGGCTCGGAAAATGTAATGTATTGTCGTTACCACAAAAACCTAGTATTATATAGTATGATAATTAGTTATAGTTTCATAAAAGGTTGCATGATATGTTTAGGGGGAAAAAGTTCTTGCGAAACCCTGATTCAAGTATCATGTGTCACCCCCCAATTAAGATATACATTTATGCATAAACGAATCAATTACATTTACGATATTATATGAGATTATGAGAGTAACCCTTCCTTTTTTTCACAAGTCAAGAGGTACAGAAAAATGTTTTTATTTCTTTATGTTTTATTATAAAATGCGAAAGATATTGTAAAAGGGCTAAACGCACAAATGCGCGCACAGAGAGAGAGAGAGAGAGAGAGAGAAGAGAGAGAGAGAGGGAGAGAGACTGAGAGGGAGGGAGAGAAATACGTAATTTGTACTTATTAATACAAGATAAAAACGTTCATTACGTTGGTCTAAGCTTATTTATCCGTAGAGAAAATACTACGGTATAACAAATGCATTGATCCTGAAAGGATTATTAGAATCGGTGAATGTTGCCACTATAAATGTGTCTATTATGGAGTCCAGACGAATTCAGTGTCCAGAGCCGAGGTGTGGTAGGGGCAAGCCGCATGCAGCATTTCGGCTGCTCGGAGGATTTTACGTTTTTATTTGTACGCTTCCTAGATTGTTTGTAGTTACAACGCGCTCGATGAGTTATGGAGGAAAGGAGAAAAACCCCAGGGGAGTTTCTAATATTGCAAGAATTAAAAGTATAAATCATTGTGTGTGTGTGTGGATATTCGTGCGCGCGCTTGTTAAATGTAATATGGAATATTATTCGATAAACAAGAATGTAACTGAATTCTTCTAATATAATAAAAAGATAGTTAGAATAAAAACCATAAATATTTCATAAGACTATTTATTGAAATATTAAATTTATTTCATTATATATATATATATATATATATATATATATATATATATATAGAGTGTATAATATATATATATATATATATATATATATATATATATATATATATATACAATAGCATTTCGATCAAATACCAAGTCATACAGCATTTTTCACGTGGTCGGAATTCAACAGCTACCGTAACTATAATTTCTTTCCCTCGTAATATCGATGTATTTTGCAATACGCAATTCCTAACAAGCCTAACTGCTAAAACTTTTTCGATTTCTTTAACTTTTCGACTGTTATCGCACGTTTTAAAAGCGGAGAAACGCATTACGGAAACCACCATTAAGGAAGAATATTGAAGCGTGTAGAAACTTTTACTAGTTCGTATTATTATACCGATTGTTGTTAGCAATGATATTCTTATAGATGCCCTATGGTGGGTGAAAATCAAGTTGTCGCTCTACTCGCACGTAGCACGAAAAATTTATCAAAGACTATTTTGCCCTCGTTGAACACTGACTAATATTCCTGATTCGATCTTAACATAAGTTTTGTCCTGGTACATATTACGATATTGATAAAAATAAACTTCCTGGAACAATCGCCGAAACGTTTCGTTGAAAAATCGAAAGGTTTAACTTTGGATGTTTAGTCGCAACAAGAATTTCACCACCCCCCCCCTTCCCATATAATAAAAAATATAAACCATATCACGGGAATGAACAAGAGTTTAATCCAACGTACTGTCAATGCTCCCAATTATCTAAGCGGATCGGAATTACGTTCGATTCGCCAACGAAGGCTTTCTATAATGTCCCTCGACGTAAGTAACGAGCCGGGCCTCTTATTTTCATTCGGATTTTCCAATTTCCCGGCATAAGGGAGAGAATAATAATACCAATCATACACGGCAACGAGCATACTCGATGTATACAAATGCCGTGTATATATATATATACATATAGTCAGCAGAGCAAATCCGCGAACTAACATAAGAGGGCCGCGCGTCGGCGAGGCAGCTGCACGCGACGTTACATTCACCGACGACAATAATAACAACGTCGCTCTTGCAACCCTTTTGCGAGGGCGCGCATCTTCATAGATCCCCTGCTCCTACCCCCCCCCCGTATATAATGTATACTCTTCCTCGAGTTTCAACGGTTCTGTTTATATATATATATACCGTCAAGTTATACATGAAGAGCGAACACCCTCAAGCGCGCGTCGACACATCGGTACATTATTATGAAATAGAATGGTTGAACTCTTTCACTGGAAAAATCCGTGGAACAAAGCTGTGCTATATATATACATAAGTATATGTTTTCTGTACATATAATACACAAATGACGCACAAGGCTTGGAGAGGAGCGCGCGCATACCTCTGCATCTGCCGCCGATGCTGTGGCACGCGACGCGCGCGCGGATGACGAGGCGATTCGGAGAGAGAGGGAGAGAGAGTGAGATAGAGAGAGAGAGAGAGTGAGCTAATCGGACTGACCGCGGTCGCGCCGTCACCTCGACGCAAACTGGTTATATATGTATATATACATATATATATTCCTACATTATTCTGTATGTGGTGCGTAATGTAAAAACCGGTGAATCGCAGCTGTGCTGACGGGCTAGTTTTCAAAGAGATCGATTTTACATCCTGCCCGCGCATACGTCTATGTATAGGAGGGGGAGGACGCGCGCCCTCTAACGTGCTCCAACCCTTTTTCTTCGAATGGGGGATAGGCGCGCACAGGCATATCGTCGGAGCCGCTGGTGCAAATCGATTTTTCGTATACAGGAGGATGTTTGGATTTTCGAGTGGTCGCATATTCCGCTGCTCTATCCCGTATAGAAGGCCTGTTATAATATATATATATATATATATATATATATATATATATATATATATATACCACTGCATCCGTTCGATGATCGCGCCAATGATATTATGTACGATATACTTCAAAATTATTTGCCCTAAATGTATTAGACGGCAAATATTTGCGTTCTTCCAAAGACTCGTATTGTTACGCTCGATAATCTTTAGAGCTTTATATTTTGTCTTTTACAGTATCATTAGTTTATTTATCGACTAATTTTTTATTATAAGCAATTGTAAAAAACAAATACAAAAAAAAATCCACCATCCGTCCCATATAATTTAGTCGTACTTTTTTAACAAAAATATTGCAAACTACTAAAAACAGCCTTCTTTCTTGAATAATTTTAACATATATTCAAGAAATAAACATTATACGTATATGCTTATTTACTGATATAAAATCTATAACAGAATATCGTCGCATAGTTATTGCAAAAGTACATACAGAAAAAGTAAATTTTTCAAAAATTTTGTAAAATAAAATTTAAAACATGGAAAATAGAAATTACGATATAAACATGTATTTAAAAAACTAAATTCCCAATTGAATGCAGATATGTCTGTTTGCAAATTAGCACGTGTATATTTGTTTTTTAAATAAAAATAAATTAATTACAATGATACGCGTAACTCGCGAACTTGAAAAAATTCGTAAAATCAAGTCTACTTTAAGAAAAAGCAAATAGAACTGTATATACGGATATATGCATAATATAAATGAATTTTTGCTACGGGGAAAAAGGACTTAATAAAAATTGTTATATTCGTAGAACGAGAAGATATTCTATTCAAAACTGCAAGAAAATTTCTACTATACTGTATTAAAACAATTTCGAATTAAAAATTATACTCATGTCGACGTTTTGAATTTATAAATATTTTTATCGGTCTTGTAGACTTTATATTATAATATATCATTCTAAAATAATGAAAGTCTGACTGTCCTTGCTTATGATCCCCTTTAGGAATCTGAAATAGAATTACCGCTAAAAATAAAATTACATTGGACTGATAATTAAAAATAGTAAAAATAATTAAAAGTTTAGATTATTCTTCAAAGATATACCGAAACGTCGGGAATCAAAGGAAAATTTAAGTTTTAGGAGGTGGGGACAGTCAGTTTATCCTTTGCTAACATAGAATATAGATTAATTTATTATTTTTATTACTTTTAATTTTTAATCTGACTTAATTTTATTTTTACTAGTAATTTCTATTTCGGATTTTTTGAGGCTGATCGTAAACAAAGACAGTCTGACTGTGATTATTTTAGTATAATTTGTCAGAGTATAAAACTGTAAGACCGATAAAATTATTTATTAAAATAAAATGCAATAAAATAAAATTTAGAAAATAAACTGTATTCGTTGTTGTTACATTTACAGTAGTAATTTTTTATAATTTTCATCACATTTCTGAGTCTGTCTCATATTTTCTTTTGACAGAAAATTTATATAAGTTTTTGAAAAAAACCATTACCTTCGAGAACATTTATTTTCAGAAACTATATTAATGGCTTGCATCAGTAATATACTGACAATCTCCAAAAACGTTCTAGAAACTGTTAGAATGAGAATTAAATGATCATCCCTTCCGAAGATATAGTACTTTCTTATTTATACAAAATAGTATTTTCTCTATGAAGATATATATTTAAGAAATACACTGAACAATGACTTCCTAAAGGGGATAACATGAAATGCAAAAAAATCTAATGAATTTTTATCCGCTAATAATGCACTTCTTTGGTTATGTATCGCTTGAAGGAATTTTTACTGTCAATGAAATTTTCTAGGCAGATAGATGATCACATGTAAAATCGGTCGTTCTTCAATTGATCGCGAGGAAAAAGAATTGTACATTGTCGAACAAGGGCTCGTTAAAGCATTTTTCTTGGAAATGTTATACTTTTCACAAAGTAGGGATTTCGTTCATCACACAATAGGGGTTTCGTTTAGAGAACAATTGCTCTGATTATACAATGTATCCCATTTAATTAAATGAAATTACTATATATGTATATATGTACATATTGTAAGCAAGAGAGTATCATATATTTCAGAATAGAATAGCATTAAATCCTGAAACTATTAGAGGGCTCATCTTACAGTGGCCAGACTTATGCTCGCTTAATCTGGACCAAATCAACCACACAAACGACGTGGCCTCTTCTTGTGCATGTATTTGTTAGGTTTATGTAGTTTCCAGCTAGCATTAGATCTCTGTACAGATAGTCAAAGACTTCCATTAAGTGGATTAAAATTGACAATATATATATATGTTTTCACAAATTTTATGAAAATATATATTAATATATCGCCTTAATAGCAAGTAAAGATAAAAATGAAAGATCAATTAATGCTGACACAGGATAAAAGTTCATGAAAAACTAATTTTTCATAGCGCCATACATCGTCGAACCACTGAATAAGATTTTCCATTTAATTGAACCTCGAGTCCAATTCTATAATCATATTTACCAGCTTCTTATGATTCGTCAACGATTAGATTTTGTGTAAAAAAAAATCACTTTATAGTAAACGTTCAATTCACAAAAAATAAAAATATTACAAGTATTACATATACTGGGGCACTTTTATCGTGTAGATGTGAATGACCTATGTATATAATTGGATATGCGCGTGAATTATACGGAATAATTTATCGATCGCATCAACCAAAAATCCAGAAGACCGAGACCACCGCATATAATTACGATCATTTCCATCAAAACCCTGACTAATCAGCGCGTATCAGGGGGGGGGGGGTTTCAAAACCACGGGTTTTCCCGGAAAGCAGGGAAACGTTAAATCACACACACACGCACACACACACACACACACACACACACACACACACACACACACACACACATATATATATACCATAGATGTCGTCGTCGTCACCTCGGCATCGATCAATCCGCGACGAAGCGCGACGAAAGAGATAGGGGGAAAAGAGCCCCATCACTTGTATTATTAGATAAGAGGAAAAGCGTAAATGCCTTCGCCCACATATGGCTGTCGCGCACCCTTCGCAACGCATTCACTATACTATGCTATACCGTATATGTCTATATATATATATATATATATATATATATATATATATATATATATATATATACACATCTTTGAAGGCCGTGCCGGATCGAGGTGTATAACTGGATGCGTCTGTAGCGGGACCGCGACATCATCCATCGCAGAAATCAAGATTTGTTCCCCTGACTGTACCTATATGTATACAAAGTCACATATGTGTGTATGATATATAAATACGTGCCTGCGCTCCGATTCCGGATCTGCGAGCGCACGCGGGCGCTATTTACAATAATGGGGCGGGGGGGGGGATTGGCGAAAAAGCAGCAGCGGGACCCACTTGACGAGGCGAACGGGCGCGCGCGCGCGCGCGGGTAAAAGGGGGGAACGAGCTGGGGAGTTGGGGAGGGGTGCAAGAAACGCTGCAGCTGCCGTGGCATGTAGGGAAGGAGAGAGAGAGAGAGCCAATGTTGCCCATCCACATATATATATATATATATATATATATATATACAGCTTTTCGGGAGCATGTGCGCGCGTGCGCGCACAACAATACCTGCAGCACCACAATGCCTGATTTTACGAGACTGCCTCCCTCCGCCCCTCGTGGAAGCGCGCGCGCCAGTAGGGCCCCCCCAGTCCCATTGTTCCGCTCCGCGCCGCCGCCGCAGCCACGCGCCTGACGCGAGCCTCGGTCACCCTTCTCTCTGATTCTCTCTCTCACTCTCTCTCTCTCTCTCTCTCTCTCTCTCTCTCACCTCTCTTTCTCTCTCTCCCTCCCTCCTTCTCCACACTTCGCCACCCCTCTTTTTTTTTAATGCTTTTATACGTACGTCGGAGCGTGTGCTATGAGCAATAATAACAATAATAATAAAAATAGCAAGAGTATAATAATAAGGACGACCAGACTGAGAGAACCCGTCGAGATACGGATTATTGTGCGCGCGCGCTTGCGCCACTGTTAAATCATTCGATATGCGCATATATATGCACATGTGCGTGCATGCATATAGCCGGCGTGACAGATATAATGTTTCGATGTGCATGCCAAGTTATGCTTTTACTATAGTATATATGTATATACGAACAACGTTCACAAAATGTCATGTCATTCTGATGGCATATTGTTCAGAAATTAATTTTTTTGTTTATAGGCTTATAATTTTTTATACGATGCAAACGAATTATTATATTATTATTATATTAAATACGTTCATGTATCTGTATTCTATAATATCTACTCACGAAAGTTGAATCGGTGGAAATTTTTACTGCTAAATTAACGAATGTTTCATTGTTTAACCAGCAGAGTAATGAACATTTCAGCGCTTGTACAGTGGAGAATTTACTCGTTTACCAGTGAATATGCCACTCTTTTAAAACAGAGAGGGGGCGATTGTCACTGATTCAACTTTAGAGAGTATATATAAAAATTAATTAAAACTTGTAGTAGTAAAATGTCTGGATAAAATAGAAAGTACACGACAATGCGTGTAAAATGCGAAGTTACCACGCTCAGATTTAGGGAGTCGAATGTCGCTGTCTTTAAGCGCGGTCATTTTAGAAAACTCCTCGCTTCCCAAACACGGGGCTGTACATTTCGTGCTCACCGATGTAAAAATTAAAAAAAAAAAAAAAAAAAATCAAGCGGACGTCAGTTCCCGTTTTACCCCCGAACTTGCCCGAATAATCCTCTTTTCACCGTTAGGATGCGACATAATTCGTGTCAATCGGATTCGTAATGAATTTAACGAATTGCAATTTCAACGTACGCGCAACCGCGCAGTACAGCCAGAGGCGCGCGCTCTTTATTTTGCCAATCCACGGCAGGCCGTGGGGCGCTGTCCTCATTACACGCCTGCGGCCAACGCATTATGCAGATTTGTCCCGTAGCTGTAGATTGATTCGTTCGTATCGCAGGCCCGGGGCACTCGGCGCATTATATGCGCCCGCGAACGCGTGAATTATTGAACGTGCAAGCGGGAGGTGGGTGCGCGGGCGTTACGGGTACCGAGAGCGCCGCCTATATACAAAATCCATAATACGCGACGGATGCTACGTCGCGTCGGAAAGCGCGCGCGCGCGCGCGGGCGCCGATCGTTCCGCGCAGTTGGTCTTTCGTCAGGTCGTATCGCGGAGGTCCGGCTCTTGCTGCGCGACAGGAGCCGCGGAAGGAGAGATATTAATCGACGAGCGTGATAAAATTAATATCAGCGAAATTTCCCGGTCGGAGTATAATGGAACGCCTCCCCCCCCCCACCATTTCTCTCCCGGGGCATCGTATGGGAAATCTGTCGTATAGCAGGAAGGATCAAAAAGTCATCGGTCGCCGAACACATACCTGAGACCAGAATGGATCGTCGGGCAACATGGGGTTATGAAAAAATTGCCAATGAAACCAATTGCTTGAATGAGCGAAAGTTTCTTTAGGATATGCAATTATTAGAGAAGATAAAAATTTACGGAAAAATTACTAGTAACCCAAATGGTACTAGTAACCCAGAAAAATAATCTTGAACATAAGCTAATTGAAATAAAAAAATTTCGTAAACCTTAATCGACGATTAACGACTGTTTATATAAGATTTTATCAATCTCTAATTACTATTATCTGATTCGTAATGTTCTTAGGAGTAATTACCATGCCTTAAGTTTATAAAGAAATCGTATTACTTATGATTTATCGTTAAATTAAAAAAAAAAAATGTTCGTACTGTGGCGGTACGAGACCTATTAGCAGCCTCTTATTCCGATGCGCACGATCTTTGTATTTTTAATCCTAAATATCGTATAATTTTGAGCCCTCAGAAAAGAAAGTTTAAAATCTGAAAATTTTTACAGTATTACTTTGGCTCTAGCCAACAGTCACTTTGCCCTTTCTCATTTCTATAAATTAATTTTCACATCTCGCATATCGTGATATATAATATATTACATAAAGAATTTTATTTATCTTTTCTATCGATGAAAATTAAAAAGAACCAATTCTGTATTCAAAAAATATCTCTTTCGTTTTAGATTAATAATTATTTTATTCAGAATCAGATTAAAACTTGTCAAAGTTATTTTTTATTCATTTTTACATTTATTTTTAATTTATTAATAATTTATGGATTTCTTTGTAATTGTATTTAATTATTAAATTGTAATTTATTAATAATTTATTAAATTTTATAATAATTCATAATAATAAATTATTGATTAAATCAATTATTAACTTCGTTTATTCGCGCAGCGTCAAACCCATTGCAAAACGTACAACCTATATCGTCCCACATTCGGGTCGGAATGGGTTTTCTGAGACTGCTACAAAAACTTCTTCTCTCCATTAAAAATATATTCATTTTTACTAAGCTATTTGTATCGATTTACTTGTCGAAGCATTGTTTTCACTATTTAGCCCATTGGCAGCCTCTGGTATCCTTACGTCTGTTCTTTGAGAAAACCTGCATTTCTATGCTGTAGATCGTTGCAGTTCGCCCATTCATACATCATAATTGAGGCTACAGGGACGAATCGGTCCGTTTCGAGGCCGCTATACTTAAGAAACAGATTGGACATTGGTATCAAAGGAATAAGTATGAGAAACGTAAGGCTGGTCAACTATACTGCTTTATAGTGTTATGTCTGAGAGAAAGACTTGATGCTTGATGCAAATTTTCAGAAATTAAAATATTATAAATAATTTCCGATCCTATATATTGTATATTTACTCTCGTAATGGAATTTTCTCTTTTCTTTTCAATTTCTGATATGCCTGCGTCTTCTAGAAATTTGGTATTTTCGCCAGGTTCTCAATCTCTTTTTTGTCAGGACTAAAAATTTAGTTTGAGAATAATTTATAAATCGAAGAAAAGTCTTTATTTATGCATTCTAAAACTTTTACGTAAGATTAGTGTATTGTAACCAGAAACGAATAACTAAACTACTTATTGTATTATGGATTGCAAAATTTCAACTATTTATATAAATAAAATACGAAAAAAAATATATATAAAAAAAATAAGGAAAGTATGAAAAGAGCCAATAAAATATTACGTACCATAAATATCTATATAATTATGTAAAATTCGAAAAATTAAACAATAGCTCTCGAAACATCGATGAAAATAAGAATAGTAAGATATAAACGAGGTCAAATGCCTTGTGATCCATAAAATTCAATTACCTAATACAAATACATCAGGACGATTATAATGATACATAGTTAACGAGTTTACGTTTCATGTACTTATTTCTTTATACCAATGTCTAATCTCATTCTGAGGAACATAGAACAAAAATACCAGCTGTCTCACTTACGCGTCGATGCAAGGAAAGAAGATAAAAAAACTTGCATTTCGCCGTCTATACCGCCGAGCGGCAATAATCGCTAAAGCGTCAAATCACGGCAACGCTTAGAAAGCAATTATTACGAGAACATTGCGATTATTCCTAAATCAATCCAATTCGTTTATAAGGCCTGTTTTATAATCGACGTTTATCCTTACATTGTTTTTCGATCCGCTCGCGGACAGCGGACGTTCGCCCGTACATTGGAATGGGAAACCGTGCGCCCAGAGGGCCGCGATACGTCCAGCGTGAGTGGAACGACCGCTCGAGCTTCGTGCCGCGGCGGCGGAAACGAAGGCGACGCGCGCGCGCGCGCAGCGGACTCGGCGCCCAACCACCTGTTAAGGAAAGCCCGCGCCCGGGATTATCTCTGAGCGCCCGATGGCTCGCCGCCGAGGATTGCCGAAGGGACGGCTGTGTAATATTTATATATGCTGCATATACATGCTATATATATATATATATATAATATATATATATATATATATATACGGGGACGAGCGACGCGTCGCGTCGCGATCACCGGGGATGAATATACATAGGCCATGGCCGGTCTTATCGACGCGAGGGATCGAGCGCGCTTCTGGTTCGCCAGCGGCGGTACTAATTAATTGGGCGCGGGGAGTGGCGGGGCGGAGAGGGAGGAGGGGTGAAGGGACGCCAGGACGAAAAGAGCCGAATTTTTTCTACCCGTGCGCGCGTAACCGACGCGCGATATGCATAATATATATGTAGCGAAGCGCACGACCATATGCCGCAGGAATTTATTTTCATTATATATATATATATATATGCGTATACCTAAGCTAAATATATACGACGAGGTGGGGTCTCGGGCTTTTTCGTTAACTAGAATACGCCACGTCGTGCCGCTATCTCCGCCAAACAGACCCCGACCTCGCGGAATAACCAATAACCCGCCCGGACATCCCCGTGTCAATCGAGTGCATCGGGGCGCGAGCTTTTACGTTCGATCGTATGTATATACTTATATGACGCGCGCGCGGGCGCGCGTTCGGTACGAAAAGCTTTGGCAAATTTGAATTTGGAAGAATATACAATTACCGACTGATACGATCGCGGAACGCGCGCAGGGGCGTTACGTTTAATACTATCTACATTTCGGCGCCGGCAGATCATCGGCATATGGTTGTGGCCTTCGTGGATGGGTTTTATTAAATGGCTCATTATACGCGCCGACGATGTATTTATTAAAGGTAATTGGTTTCTGTATATCATTCGATGTTATTTTTTTTTTCTAAACTTTTGTTTCTTTTTCTATTTTCATTTTTTTGGTTCTTTTTTGTTTGTTTTTTTTTTTATTAATAAATTAATAATCAAATTCGAAATTTTTATATCGTACTTCATACTTTGCAAATGGATGGGGTCAGAATGGATTTTTTTTATCGAGCTATAGATACCGAGGCATGAAAAGACATTGTTAAAATTATCAAATCTGATAAAATGAAAATAGAATGCGCTTGCATTTTATATAAATTATGTATACCTATTATACTTGTTCATTTTTCTACTTTGTTTTATATATATATATAGTTAGATAGATAGATATATTCATAGATAGCTCGATGGATAGATAAATAGATAATTATTATTATATAGGCAAACGCATTGTGCCAAACTTGTAACGGGTCCGGCTCCATTTTAATAATGATAAAGCACGTCGTGATTGAAGGGGGGGGGGCTGGTATGGGCCAGCGGATTCTCGAGGTCAGCCTTTGATTTTCCTTCCGCCCCGAGTAACTTATGTATATATATAACTATACGAAGTGCTTATAAGCGCGCGGACGCCCATCGACGCTCTATATACAGGCACTGCTCCCTCGCGCGGCCGCGCGCCCCTCCCTCTCATTTAATTAGAACGTACTTCTAATTTGATTGCGAATCCGGCCGTACGGGAGCACGGGCAGAAGGTGGAGGGTGAGACGAGGAGAATATAATGGCTTGGCTTTGATTTGATCATATGGCTCGTTTTTGGGAAGCATTCTTTTTGTCGGTTGTATATATGTAATAGATTGACATATAAATGGCAGCTCGTGGACGAAATTGCGCGTTTTGATTTATCATTTTCTCATTATCATCATTGTTATTTTACATGATTCTTAATGCTGCATTTTGATAGATCTTTACGCGTCGTGGAAATGTTAACTAATGGTTGCATTCTGTTAGTTTTTGTTTTTCTTTGCATATTTAATGTAGCGCTAACTGTTTATATCTAATATAATTCATATATATATATATATATATATATATATATATATATATATAAATCTATGATTCAATTATTTCACTTATTATAATTAATTGCATCTTTTATTTAATTACATTGTCATCGTTTACAACAATCTAAGATACCGAAGTTAAATAGTACAAAACAGAAAAAGACGGAAAGGATTTGGTAACTGAAATGATCATTTTTTGAGGACACAGAGTTATCTAGGGAAAATAAAAAACTACACCGATGAATTGAAAAAAAAGAAAGCAAATAAAGGCTAAAAATTCATTAAAGCTCTAAATTTCATTGGTTTGCTAAAAAAGAAAAATCTATTTACTGATCTGTTAGATTAAAAATGTACTAGACACCTTTTACCGAGATGTACACTTATATCGAGTTCAATACTGCACCGCCCGAATAACCTGTTGGACACCGTTCTTGTAAAATGCCGTTAATCTTTCGTAATTCAATTATTTAAAAAATAACAAATAAAAAAAAAACAGCTAATAACGGTGAAAAGAAAGAACAAAGGAGCAAAAGTTAATGTATATATATATATATATATATATATATATATATATATATATATGTATAGCTCCCGCTATACGTCAAATATCGACGCTTGACAGAATCTTCCTCAGAAACTTTTGTGCTATATCTATAAAGCGCGGCATTTCTTTCAATGCGCATAATAATATCCTGTCGAAAAAACCAGAATAATTGAGGGAGTTAAGAATGACGAAGCAAGAGAGAAAGGGAACAGAAAAAAGAAAGAAACGAAAGCGTGTATAATATCATTCCGCCCGCCCCTCCCCCCCGGCTGACTCCATTCGGCTCGATAATAAATTATCATAATGCGCTCCGATGCACGCGCAAATAATAAAATCGTGCCGATGCGAACCGACGGTCGGCGATCGGTATCTGCCTCCGTATCGCGCTCACGCTCACTCTCGACGCGCGCGGGTGTCAGTGGTCGCGACATGTGTGCGCGCACGCCCGCGTGCGCGCGCGTTTACTAACAAGGGGTTGATGCGAACGACGTGCTGCAGCGTGTATATCTATATGTATGGCGTGATGATTAATCCCGCAATTTTGTATGTATGATATACATCGCTGTGTATATATATATATATATATATATATATATATATATATATATATATATATTCATAAAGCGAGGGGCACTTTTCTTCCCGATTATTTTCAAAACTTCGGCTCTTCGGTCGAAGAAATACGTCGATTAATAAAAAAATTGCTATTCAAAATCTGACTATACCTGGATATATCGATTCATTTTTTTCCGATAAGAATTGCCAGATAAATAGAATTGTACCGATAAATAGAATTTTTAACACTTTTCAAATCCATCCAATCTTTGAGAAAAACTGGAGGCTATGAGGATAATCATTACAGATACGTGTATATTACGTATATATATATATATATATATATATATATATATATATATATATAGAGAGAGAGAGAGAGAGAGAGAGAGAGAGAGAGAGAGAGAATATCATAAGTAATTTTTCGTAATCTTCAAGATGGAGCCATCTTAAACTTGAAAAAATACTGTTTTGTAGAAAGCTATTGTCACTATACTGTATGTCAAGAAAGACGATTCAATGATATAGGGTATATATTTATAAAAAGAAAATTCACACATGCATATATAGATCGAGAACTTGTGCACGTCGAGCGTGAAAAATACCGGGAAGAAATCAATTCCATTACGATTAATTAATCGATCGATACGACAATTATAACTTTTGAAAAACCGCCCGTATATTCCACGAGATGTGATGAGAAATCGTTTGGCCCGTACCTGACGCGGTCCGAGCTGCGTCGAGCGTGCGATTCCGAGGCCCGCGCTCCGCGTCGCCACGTGATTTCGCCCGTCCGCGAATTCAGCGATATCCCGCGAGACGCGCGCGCTCGCGCGCGACTCGCGATCGGAACGCCAATCGATCACAAACTCGCCCGCGCCTACGGATTGACTCTGCTGTCGGCGGGTTTTTATGCCGCGGGGATTTTACCCTTTTATACGAGGCAGTAAACAGCATCAATCATCGAGGACAATTGCAGTGGTGGATTTTTGTTTTGATTTTTTTTTTTAATATTTAATATAATTAAGTAAGTTGTAATTTAATAATAATTAAGCAAGCAGTACCTATTTACCTCTTGTTTCCTATTCCTCTTACATTTCCCATATCTTACACGTATTTATTATTGGGTTTCCGCTCAGCACTAACAATTCACTTCGTTTTATAGGAATTCAAGAACAGGAAAAAGGGATCAGCGTCTATCCTTAAGAAAAAGGCAAAACTTAATATCAATTATTCTCAATGGGCTCGTTATATATATTCACAGAACTAAGTCGTGAGAATGTAATAATTTAATTTCTATTAAGCAAGATTTAGAACAGAGATCGATGGATGTTTTACATTTAAAATATTACAAAAAGTCAGATGGCAATTCTGCCGTTCGAAGCAAAATCTTCTGAAGTTGAAAAGGGAAATTGAAAAAGCTATTATACATTGCACTTTTTTCCCCCTAATAAGCCACCTTCTGGGTACATCGGTAAGATGAGATGCGATCAAATCTTACGCGTGGAAGTGAGTATGATTTTTATTCTTAGCAATTGATGAGTTAATTTGCGAAAAAAAAGGATAATCAACGACAAAATCAAGTTTCTTTTTCGTAGTACGTCGAATCGCCATAGCTATGTAAGACACTAACTAAATTTCTAGTCCAAATGATAATGAAGATAATAGAGACTTTTGATAGAATAATAATAGTGGACATCGAGAGAATAATGAATAACAATAGAATTATATTATTTTTTCTTTTTACAATTTTTTATCGATGCGATGTTTTAAAAATTGAATGCCTTCATAATCAATTAATAGATTTATACAGTTGAATCAGAAAAACATTATCTTTCAAAGCATCGACAATGAAAATATTTGTCAAAATGCAAATTCCAATTTTTTTCCTATCTACAATACATTAATGATTAATTATGAAATATTCACGAATCGTTGCGAAAGGAATTTGTTATTATCAAAAAAAAAGAAATTTACATTTATTCTATTTTCAACGATTAAATTATGAGGGACGGGGGGAGGAGATAATGGAGAGCCAAACTGCGACTTGAGTATGGCAATTCGTCCTTTATAACTCTGTTATACCTGTAACGCGAAAGGCAATTCCCGCACGCCAAGGGAAAATCACCGCGTCCTTATACACCTTTCGCCCGGAAGTAACCTCGTAAAAACATCCATTACACACCCCAATGATACACGTATAAACCAGCGCGTGAACGCGCGCATGTTTATATATATATATATATATATATATATATATATGTATATGGAACCCCAAGGGTTCCCCTCCTATAAGATAAGTCATCCAGCACCTTACGCACCGCGCGCACTTTCTATTCTTTCCTCCCTTTTTCTCTGTCTCGAGGCTCTCCCTCGGAGGGTTGAACGGGGACGGGAAGGGGAGAAGGGGGAACACAGGGCGCACATCTTGATAGTCGCTACTTTAGTGGAGGTACCACCGCATATATATATATATATATATATATATATATATATATATACCTTTTGTTATTGCACTGGGGACGCGAGGTGGGTGCACCGAGCTCACCCCTCTTGCAAGGTGCTCGCACCGAGCGCGCTCGGCCGCGGCTTGGGGGGGGGGGGAGCCCCAAAGGAGCCGGAAGGAAAAAGGCCAAGCGGCCATGAAATCAAGAATGAATGTCCCGAGGAGGGCGATTGGAGGGGTAGTGCCGGCTTCGGGCCCCTGCCGAGGAGCTCCCCCCGACCTCTTTTCTCGGTCTTCGGCACTGCAGGCGCGCTGGAGCAGAGTAATGACGTAACGCGAGGCGGCGCACGTCTGACTGTAGATACATGTGCAGAGGGGGAGAATGCGAGAGAGTGAGAGAGAGAGAGAGCGAGAAAGAGGGATATAATCTTACAAGGTGTCGCGTGAGTAAGAGGGCACATTAGGCTTATTACACGTATGAGTATACATGTGTGCGTACACCACAAATGCGCGTGTGTAAGAATGCGTGACGTGTCTCGGCCCGCCGGGGCGCGGCGCGCCCTTGCAAGGCGTTCCGAATGCTTTATCTTTACAGCGCGCACGGTGCAAAGGGGGAGAAAGACGAAAGCAGTGGCAGATGCGGCGGGCGCAGTCGCGGGCCGCAAGGTGGACGAATTATTAAATGCGGTCTCGGCCATTCAGTAGTATATAAGGACGTGTTTACGCCTATGTACGTAAATAAATTTATATGCATGGACAGCGGGGAAAATTCTGACTTATCTAGAAATACCTCAAGATACAGCTTCTAGATCCTAATAAGAAGAGCTCTTCTGGATTCGAGACGTTGGATTCGATCCATATCGAGCGAGTTAGCGCTGGTTTTATCCGCGAAACGTGACCCGTAAACTTCAAGAATTTATCATTCTCACATTCCGATGATACGATGCAATTGGTAACGATATTTCAAAAAATACCTGTGTGACGATACGGTCAATTTCGCGAGATGCCAATATCATTCTATATATGTATAAGAAGGTAACATAGCTTGGAATTGTGAGATTGTAAAATTTCAGGGCCCGTTTGGAAAGTGACCGGATCGAATTAGCTCGCTCTATCTCCACGAAAATCGCAACTCATATCTGGCCATGTCTCATTATAAGTATAAAAAAAAAAAATCGTACCTGCATGACTCACTAAGATAACACTAATATGGTTCTCAGATCTGTATGGTACTATTATGGAAGAGTGCTTGATATCACACGGACTGGGCGAAATTCGTCATCGAAATTTTCCAATCGCGTTCCTCTCCAATACATGGTTTTTTTTTTCATTATTCAAAAAATTAATTTTCGTTTTTAATAATTTGCATTAAAGTATTCCTCACTATCGGCACCGACGTGACTCAGAGCTTAATTATTGCTATGTACGGCAACCCGATATGAATTTCACATATGCACGCAAATTGCAAACCGGCCCCTACCTGGATCGCCCTTTATAAAGATCTAGCTTTACCAAGTGACAATATGCGATGACGAATTGTGGCTCCGCGTCAGGGGCAATGCTCGCGCGCTTTCCTCCCGAGCGATCCTGTGCACTCCCCGCCCCCCCCCTCCCGAGAGCAGACCTGGATAATGCAAACGACATGCCGAGCCCCCCCTTTGATCAGGGGGGGGGGAGGGGGACAAAAAAAGAAAAAATAAAGGAAAGAAATGCGATTCAGGTCGGAGTGGCCCAAAGGACATCTGGGCAACGGGGCTGGGATCTCTCTCTCTCTCTCTCTCTCTCTCTCTCTAATCGGCGTCGCATTTAATGCCTCGAAGTTCCGGCACGCGCGGCGCGCGCCAATGGAAATCACGAGATTGGCGGAGGGCGAGAGAGAAAGAGAGTCCGAGCCGTATGGTACACCCCCCCCCTACGGAAAGCCGAAGGGGGTTCGATGCCCCGCCAGGGATAGATAGAGAGAGAGAGCGAGAACCCTTATATACATAATATATACAGTGCATAGGTTCGGTATGCGACGCGAGGATTTATATTAGGCTGCCCTACCCCAGCGCTAAGTAACAGTCTTTCTTTTTTTCATGAAAAGAAGTTTTTTGTATTTGTCTTTTTTTATTTTTTTTGTTTGTACGAGCGAACCGTTCGATCTACGAAATCATTAAAGCATTGTTAAAGAAACCATTTAAAATTATTACAATATTTTTCCTTTTTGTTTTGGCTTGAAAAAAATATCCTGAAAAAACATTTTGAAATCAGCTGAAATCAAAATTGAAGCTTTCGTGCATTCATTCCCCGTTTTTGTTTCTCCTGAGAATCATTTTATGGAGATAAAAATAATATAATCGAAGCTATAGGTCGAGCTATCCAGTTTCTCAGATATCGTTGACAGAATGATAAAAAAAAAACCAATAAAGAACGTTTTTCATCGGGCGTTTCGGTTGCTTTACGTTTCTTTTTAAAGTATACTTATATATGATTATATATGGCAATTGAAAAAAAAATTGCTATAATGAATTGAATAATACTTTCATACCTTCTTCACTCTGGCAATTTAAATTCTATACAATAACATTGAATAAGATACATTTAAATTCGATGTAATTTGTTATGTTGACAAAATATTAAATTTATAGTTATATTTAATGAAAAAACTAACAATGAATATTATTAATTGTAATTGTACTTATGACAACCGTTGTAGACTAATTTAGTAGAAACTTTTATCTGTGTGCCAGTCTTCGGAATATGAATGTTTCTAAGCTGGGGTATTTTGTACAATTAATAGCTAGGAAACAGAGAATTTCGGAATAAAGTATTGAAAGGTGGTAAATATTTTGGATCAGGGAATTAATAATAAATATATAAGAGCATATGAAAATATTCGTACTTTAAGGAATCCCGATATAATGCGATTCTAATGCCGGACTCGAGTGAATTCGATCGCGCTTATCGTTCGTTATTGATAAAAATTCGCGCTTAAGCCCAATCCTCGAATTTGTCGATCTCGTCCGTGCACGCGCGCGCTATACTGTCGTGCACGGGGCCAACAATCTCGGGGACCGAGCCCTCCGCTCGAAATTACATTCCCCGCGCTCCGTTAGAAGTATAGCATGATTCACGAGTACCGCGGAATTGGATGGGAAGCAGCGGCGGACGTCGACGATTCGCGCGGAAAGCTGATTCGATTTAATCGCGAACTGCGCGATGGAACGCGAACGCGTCGGGACGTCGACCTGCTCGCGGTCATTTTAAGCGATTTATTAATTAATCAATTAAAGCATGAAAGATAGATTATCACCTGCGTGTTCGTCGACTCGGATCTTCCAGCGAATAGGTCTACGGATCAAAGGTAAATTTGCAATATTAGAAAATAAAAAAAAAACAAAAATAAAAACAAAAGAACAAATACAAAATATCCTTGCTTACGAAGCCGAGCTCAACCCCAATCGCTCGCCCCGTTCGCCAAAGCCGGACCGTAGAGCTACTACCGACGAATCCCGAGCCGTTCGCAAATCGATCGCGATCTAGTCGGGCGTACGTCTTTGCGCTTGGCGGAAGGAGGCGTATTTTACCGCGCTCGTGCGGTGGCGGTTATCGCAGAACAACGTCCGGTCGAGAATTCGCGAAAAGTTGCTCGACGGCATTTTGTGCGGAAAGCACGCGCTTGTACGTAAGTGCGCGTGTACGCCGCAAACGGACCACGTCGGGGGCGGTATGTGCGTTTAGCGTATAAAAACCGAACAGATTTTAACCAGAGCACGCGTTATCCTTCCCGCCTCTCGCCCACTCGCCGGCTTATATATATATATGTATGCCGACACGGGTGCTGGCGACTGCACACGCGCACATGTCAGCGCGTGGAAAGAACCGTATAAGAACCCGATCGAGCAGGGCACCACACTCGTTCTCTCTCGTTCTCTCTCTTTCTCTCTCTCTCTCTCTCTCTCTCTCTCTCTCTCTCTCTCTCTCTCATTCTCTATAATCGCTTCTTTGCGCCTCGCATTGTCGACGCGCAGCTGCCGAGGGCGCGGGGTCGACCCCCATGTATGTTGCCACATATATATATATATATATATATATATATATATATATATATATATATATATAGGAGAGCAGGGACTTGTACGCGCGGGGTGGCAGAGTGTACGAGAAGGAGAGACAGAAAGAAAGAGAGGAAAAATATATATGTTTGTGTGTGTGTAAAAGAGGAGCGCGCAGCCACGTCACGGGCCACCTGGCCTCTCCGCTTATTGCGCGCGCGAGCGCACGCACGCGTCCATTACGCACCTACGTTTGTATACATGGGGGGTTCATATATATATATATATATATATATATATATATATATATATATATATATTGTACCAGTATGTAATATATATGTACCGCCGCGCACGCGGCTCTCCGTCTTTTCCATTCTACTTCAGTGCGCGCTTATTCGTCTCTGTTATAATGCGCGCGTATGCTATATATATATATATTACCTGTCCGAGGGTGAAGCATTCTTTTTTTATCATTCTCTCTCTCTCTCTCTTTTAATACGTTCTACACCCCATTCTATCCCGCTTCTCCTTCCGATACTGCACGAACGCGATGTTGCTCGACTTTCCTATTCACGAATTGATTGCAATTTTTTGGCGGAGCGCGCAAGGTCAGAGCGAATTTCTCACTTGGCCGCGAATTGATCTCGTTCGTCATTGTCAAGCGATTTACTTCTCTTTTTTTTTGTTTCTGATCTTATTGTACTCTGTTGTTTGTATTTGGTATTCATCTGATTTAATAAAAATTACACGTAATAACATAGATATTCTTATACTATTCTGAAGAATAAAGAAGAAAAACTGCTTGTGACTTAAGTAATAAACTAAAAAATCTTTTTACCCATAATGTAACTTAAATAATATTGTTATAATTACCTGATATCGATTGTGAAAAAAATAATAATAAAAATTTAATAATACTAAAGTAATTATTTATTGTTCATTTGATGTACGTTCAATAGAGTTTGAATTGGTTGTTTACCAAAAAAATCGAAACGTCTCTAATGAAATTGTTTATAAAAAAGATTCTTACGATAATCTGATTATTGCTACCATTATCTACCGTGATGAAGTATTATATAAATATTGAGAACATTGAAAACTTTTTCGTAATAGTAATTTCTGGATACTACATATTGATTAAAATGCATGTATCTCTTTTCTTAATAATTTATAAATCTGAAAATCAATTTCTATTATATTGTGGACGAACCAGATATATAATATTTCAATATATTTAATTCAATCGTAAGTTATACCAGTTTATTACATCTATAACTTTTGTAATCATTCAAGTTAATATTCAAAACAAAATTTATTTTATCTTACTGTGTTTTTTTTGCGAATTTAAATAAATGTGCAAAGATCAATTTGTTGTTTAAAGTTATATAAATGACATTAATTAGTTAATAAAAACTTAATTAATCATCGTCATTACAAATTTTTCCACACGTAAATTTTTGCACACTGCATCCACGGGAAACATCGCCTCCTTGTCGTGCCCACCGCGTAAATCGAAGCCCAGCTCTAATCTCGCCAGTCGAGCGAGGGAAAATTAAATAAGAAACGAATCGACATCGGCCAAAAAGTTTATACCAGGCCAGGGCACGGGTGTATGTAAAAGCACACCAAGGTCTCGCAGTACAATCCTATAAGGTGATATATATATATATATATATATATATATATATATATATATATATATAACAAAGCGACCAAGACCGTAGCTTCGTGAATGCGTCGCCGCACCGGCTGATGTCCCAGCGAAGAGAGGGGGAGGGGGTCGCTGCACCATCGCTTTACACGCCACTTTCTCCCTATATATATATATATATATATATATATATATATATATATATGTAAGATTCAGAGTGCACAGCCACGTATGTATATACTGCAGCTATTCGATCGATTGCATTTATCGAAGGGTAGGAAGAGAAAGAGTGGCCAAGAGAGAGAGAGAGAGAGAGAGAGAGAGAGAGAGAGGCGGTGGAAGAGAAAAGGGTGGGAATATAAAGGCTTTGCGCGTGCGTGTTTTTTGTTTTACTTGTTTCTTGTATTGCCTCCTCCCCTCCGTTATAACTCGGCTTTGCAGATTCCACGAAGCTCGGTCCACCCAGCGAACACCGATTTGCTATATATATATATATATATATATATATATATATATATATATATATATGCCCGCGCGTCTGTTCGTATCTTCGGGAGGGGGGGGGTGGCGCATGGATCAGTGGCGGAGGCGCAGCGCGTGTCCTGAAGGGGAGCCCCAATACAACGACGACGCTGGCGGCGAGTCTGTGCATAGATATACGAACGCCAGCGACTTCTCTGCAGCTTTGGAGATCACGAGGCAGAGAGGCAAGAGCAAGAGAGAGCGAGAGAGAGAGAGAGAGAGAGAGAGAGAGAGCGAGGGTGAGAGGGAGGGAGAAAGAACGATAAGAACGCCGGAGAAACATACGATAGAATAAGAGACCGGCTAATTCAGAGGGCGAGTCGAGATTTATACATGCAGGATCTAATACTATATATATATATATATATATATATATATATATATATATATAGGAATTGGTCGACGTGGGGTGGCAGTGGGGATGCCCGCTCGGATCTCTAGTTCCTGTGCCGGAATGCGGTGGAATGCATCAGTCCCTGATGCAGCCGATGGTACATTTTAATGCGGGGCGATGTGCTCCGGCATCAATAGTTATGATTAATTCTTCCCTCTGGCGACAAAGTCGCATGTGTATGCGCATGTGTGTGCATATATATATATATATATATATATATATATATATATATATATATATATATATAATGTTGATTCGAAAGAGGCGGGCGCGCGCTGCAATCTGTCTCCCTGTCCCGACGACGTCGCTCTCCCCTACCTTCGTAGGTAGATTAATTCAGGGGCGGCAGGGGGACGGAGGTAAATGCGCGACTGGCGACGAAAACGATTTTTATACATTAAAACGCACGTCCGAGGGATGGGGCGGAGTATAGAGCTAATTCGTGCGCCATTACGATAAACTTTTAATAATGCCGATGATGTATAGCGTAATTTTATTCGCGAATGTATATTTCAGGACGCAATTACCTAAACGCAGTTTTGGAATGAAATGGGCCATTAACTGGAAAATTACTGCGAATGTATAGGTGTATGTGTGCGTGTGTGTATAAATATACTTATAATACATGAAAACAATTAAGAAGATTGCGAATCCCCTCAGTCGCTCGAATATCGCCGCTTCTCTTATAATAACTCTGCGGTCAACTTTGCATCCGTCTGCTCGTGCGCTATGTACGCATTATATATATATATATATATATATATATATATATATATATATATATACATATTGATGGTGTCTCAGCCTGTACAACTCTCATCAGAGATGTGGTGACATAAAATAAGGAAATGCTTTACACACCGACGATATTCTTAACGAATCCGAGAAAAGCATTCTTTGTTCGATCCAAGAAATCTATTATTTAACGGATGATTTTCCGCGTTTATAGAATTCTTATAGACGGGCCGCCGGGCCGCGTATTTTCAGCGAGGTTTTAATTGTTCAATTAGAGAAGAGCAAATATGTATACCTATATTATATATTATTTTTAAAATAGCACATTTTACTAATACAAGATCTAACATCTTTCTCCCTACATTAAAGTTTGAGTCTCTTCAATTTTTTTTTTTTTTTTTTTTGCCAAACTGGGTTATATATTTTTTACTCCTTTCTTAGTGTTTCAAAAAGTAAATCTCGGCTAATTCGTTTACTTTTCTTTCTTGAACATTATGACTGTAGTTTTAATTTTTGATATATTATCATTTTAAAGCTTCTTAATCATCCTTAGTCTTATGCCACGTATATAGTGTTGTTCCGATGCCCGTATTGACCGACTAATTATTCCATTCTATACTAGTCAATTCGAATATTATAAAATCGATATATCCATTATCACGAATACGTTATATGATAGCGCAATTTTTCCTGGTTCTTTTATCATAAAATTTCCCAGTTCTTTTTTCTTAAATATATATTTACATCTTAATCATTGCGCCCCCAAAAGCGCATAAAAAGAAATTCCGTTTGTCGCTCTATCTCTCTCTCTCTCTCTCTCTCTCTCTCTCTCACACTCAATCTCTCCCTCTCTCCCTCTCTCCCTCTCATCCCCGACCCCGCACTTACGACGACTATTCCTGCTCGCGACCGCTTGCAGATTACACACGCGCTGGCAATCGACGGAGGGAGCGACGGTGAGGCTGACGGGAGGAACGAGACGGGGCGTGGGTGGAGGGACGCCACGTCGGCACGTGGCGAGGCGCACGCGCCCTCAGTCAGCGTCGGCGCGACGCCGCGCACCGCGCGTATAGCTGCGGCTCTTATCTATGGAAATGCCCATACCGATCGGATGTGCGTGCGGCCGTGCGTGCGCGAGCGCCCGCGTTGGGTCGGGGGGGGGGGGGGTCGCGACGTCTCCGCTTCGCCGCGTCGGGCGTACCTATAATATATATATATATACACATATATGTAAATATATATATATATATATGTGTGTGTATAGATATATGCATCTATATGTATATGTATCTATGTACACGCGCGCGGTCTGCAATTTGCCAAAGTGCCGCGGCGCGGAGAGTGCGACGACTGCGTGAGCATTCTTGTCGGGCTGAGTGGTGAATCACGCGCGTGTATGCTCGAATTATATATATATATATATATATATATATAGTGGCGAGCACACGATTATGCATGTCCATCGATCTCTCTCGCGTATAATTTGTACAAGGCATGGAAAAAAGAATCGGTGATTTTGCTCGCTTTGTTATATTTCTTTTTTCTTTCTTACTTGTTTTTTTGTTTTTTTTTTTTTTTTTTTTTTTTTAATGTTATTTAGCGATTGGTGAGCGAGTTAGGGGCGTGAATTTGTATCTGCTCAAAAGTTAAGATTTACGATCGAACGAACAAATAAATAACCAAATAGATTTACGATAAAAGGAAATTTTTCTGCACGTTACGCGCGAGCAATCATGTTCGATTAATACTCTCAACGACGATTGGTTGAGTTTTGTTGATTTAGTTCGATTGAGTTTCAATCGATGCATTGCGGACGAGTAATCAATAAGACTGGTAAGGCAATTATATTACATGGTATAGTTCTAATCTAGCCCGAGAAAGAGGATTATTGGAAAATTTCGTTAAAAATCTCTACGAAAATTGGCAAAGATGCGGTTTTCCAAGATTCGTATAGTTACGTTTTTTCTTATATTAGTTGAAAAATCTATAATATCTTCAACCTATCACAATGAGAACACTGTGCGTTTATTATTTAGGATATAGATTTGGATAGAAACATATGATTTGCTTGTTGTGCTCAGTTTAAAATATTTCATATGGATCACTATCTAGATATGCGCATTCGTCATTGAAGGTGTGGTTCATTATAATGCTACTAAGAAAAAAATTTTTTTGTTTGTTTATTAGCTATATCATGAAGTATGAAATCTTTTTTGCTTATTATCGCGTTGATACAAAATAGCGGTTGAAGGAACAATTTTCTGAATCCAAATTTGTCAAAATAACCATAAGACTTGAAAATAATTAAGAATATTACGCATCTATGAATTATATACTAGACATTCTGAAAATTGGGAAGAATAAAATGTAAAAAGAAAACACAAAATAATTATAAAAAAAAGAAAAACATTTTATAAAAAAACCGCTGCGTACTTTTATAGATAATCTACTTGCGAAACTAATTTTAAATTTTCTAAATCGATTCATGGCATTCTGTAAAACTAATCTGTGCTCTTCGTGTCAAAAAAGTTCTTTAAGACAAACGTTATAGATAATTATTCAAGCCTATACGATCACGTTATCCATTAATGCGGCTAAACTAGTCGATACTTTTCAATACCTCTACATATAGACATAACTGCGCACCACCGAATTCTGGCCTCGATAGCAGAAAAAATAATATTATTTTATCCAGATCGTTGCATTTGTAAAATTTAATAACGAAAAATCGGGATCGCGTCGAAAGAACGCCCATTATATTTGTTCGTAAGCGCGATTTTTGTCAGGAAATTTCGTCGAGAAATCATCGTCCACGCTCCGAATTAACGTCTCCATCGCATTGTACTTAGCGCTGAGCAATCGCTGAAAAATTCACTCAACACGACCATTGATCATTGTTAAATCGGGAAAATTTCGTGCGGCCCGGGGCCGGGGGCCACGCGTGCGCGCCGCGCCGGCGTGCGAAAATTTTCGCAATCCGGATACGTGCCGGATGCTCGATCGTATTGCCTCGATTATTAATCGAGTAAACCAATTCCAGATTCGGGGCGAGATGCTCCGTGAATCATTGATCGCGCGTTTTATTTATGCGCGAGCTCTCTCTCTCTCTCTCTCACCGGCGAACGAGTCCAACGCGCGACGTTAAAAAAGCGCCACTTCCCGGGCGTAATGGTATACTCGCGCCCATTGAAAATTAACGATAAATCTTATGCATGACAAGGGTGGGGGGGGGGATGCAGGCGGTGCAAAACGACGGGCAACAGCGCCCGTGTTGTTCGTGTTTGCATAATTGAGATTCATTTATAAATTTAACGCGACCGCTGAATGAAATTTCAATTCATATATATATTCATATATACGTGTGTGTGTGTGTATATATATATATATATGTATATATATGTACACGACTGGCCCGTATGGCGTATGTGGAAACACGCGGCGAACGGGGTGTTTTATTTTGAGCGATTTCGAACATGGAAGTTATTCTGGTGCGCTCGTATCGTTTTTGAAAAAATTGAGCATAGTTCGCTTGGTGATTTACCACTTGCGGGGAGGGGGGGGCCGAATATTCAAACTTGAGCGGTGAGAAAAGAAAACAACTAGCAACTATAAATAATCATTGAAAATCGGATTGTTGACAAGATAGATTTATTACTAGAATAAATCATTACGAAGTCCTGGATTATTTGCAATTTTTCTCTAGAGAAATTGGGAAAGATTTATCAGAAGTGAGCGTTGAGCAAGCGAACGATATAATTGAGAGCTCGGGATTAACGCAGCTCTAATCAATACGAAATTAAGCTTCGCTCGCACATCTTGTCAGACTTTTCTGTTACCTGGAATTTTTAATGGGGCGTCTTATTCGAAAGCCTCAGATTTGCCTTGGAAAACTGAAAAATTCGTCAAAAATACCGTAGATTTATAGAGAATAATTTACCGTTTGACCGTATCAAAGGGAATTCGACAGATTTTTCCTCTTCTTAATTTACGACGGAAATGTATAGGCTTATATTGCTCGATTATATTGATCGAGGAAAAAAGAATCGTGTCACACAGATATCTGACAAAAGTTACTTATCACCACTGGCCGTGTGAACAACATCGTCCGAAACGCCGGAGCCTCAAGCGTCGCGCGCTAAGTCTCGGCCTGCAACGTCCATAGATTATTGACAGAGTTATTAAGCTGGCTTTCCGTAGAACGCGGATCGATCGATCATTCCTCGATCGTGGTCTAGCCTTTCGAGCACGGATCTCGAGGATGAACTGCCCGAATAGAAAATCGAATAGAATCGATTGTCGACAGTTCAATTGTTTAGATTGACTTTTTTTTTGTTGATCAATTATCGGGCGCTTCGCGGGTCAGCCGATGAAAGGCTGGAACCACCGTTGATCTCTACTACTTTTTTCCTTGCAGTGCACCTCACGTTACCTTCCGAGCAATCAGGCACAGCGACGTTTATCCATATCTGCAATTGTCTATATCTTCTGCGGATAAATTATGCAATTCGACCGTGGAAGCCCGAAATTTTCTAATTAGCATTGTTTACGAAATGGAATGTCCAAAGTATAGTTATATGTAAAAAAGTTCCGGATCGATCTAAAGTCTTTATTTAAAAAATTCTTCTTCTAAAAATTTATCCTTAATTTTCTGCAAATTGCAGAGTATTTTCTCGGAATTTACTTTTTATCGATAAAACAAAATACGCTCACTAAAGTTCGTGTACACCGATAGCCTGTTCCCTCAGTTGACAGTCAAGTGCTCATATATACGGGATAACGAAAATTTTTGACCCGACTCTCCCATCGCCGGTCTTCCATAATACGCTCGTTCGAGCCACGTTCGCTTTTACCAGAACCGCAGAGGGATACCCCACGATGACCCTGCCTGCGGGCACGTAGCTATCGTCATATTCTAAGTATCTAATAGAGAAAGTTATATCTGTGGCTATAACCGAGCAACGATTCCGCCCGCCTTTAGGAACAGAAGGTACATTATACATATATATATACATATATATATATATATATATATATATATCGCGTATCACTCATTTATTCCCTCACTAGTCGCACTGATATCGCTATTATTCATACATCGACGACTCGCGTCGAGATAATAGCGTGCTTCCATACATACATACATATATATATATATATACGTGCGCTTAAGCGCGACCAGTTTGTTCGATCATGCTCGCCGCGCAGGTATCTGTTTGCACAGAGCTATATATATATATATATATATATATATATATATATATATATATAAACCGATAACGTACCTGGAAAGCGTTTGCGCGTGCTAATCATAAGAATATAATCAAATTGGACGCCAGAAACGCGTGGGTTACGCGCGAGCATCATCGTCGCTGCCCTCTCCCCCCTCTTTTCTTGCGTATTTGACTACCGCTTCTAGGAAGCGGAAAATATTTGTAGACAGCGGATGCGTGTATATACACAGAAGAAATACAGATGGCGATATAGCATGTGCCGTTCGTTTGATTTCAAATAGAATGTTAATTTACTATAACGATAACGAGGTATCTATAATTTGTTGTGTGATATAGTTGATTAATAGTTAGATTCATAATAATTAATTATGAATAAGAGCTTATGGAATGAAAATCTTTTTTTTTTAAACATAGTTATAGTTATATATATATATATATATATATATATATATATACATAAGTTATCTCTTTCTTAGATGTATTCGCTATAGATGCGTTATAAGTGTCTAAGGGTTAGAAATTTTTGATGTTCGCACAACTCGAACATTTCTTCAAGAGGTTGAAAGCTTCGAATTGATTCAGTTAGCCGAGCAGTTCGAAAAGTGTTATCTATAATTATAAAAAAAAAAAATAATAATAATAATAATAATAAAAAAACTGTTCGAACAGCTCGAAAATGATTCTGATAGCGCGAGGACCACGAAGATCTAAAAAAAAAAATTAGAATTACAATGCGATACTGTACAAGCTACGCTATCAAGCAGCAAGTGAGCAGAAACGTTGACATTGTCGCTGTCTATCTTTTTTGTCAAAACCCAACTCGTCATTGGGGCACTTTGCAACGCTACTATTTTAATCAAATTCTAAATTCACTGAGAAATGCATTTAATGAATTGCGTTCGATCAAATGTCATTGATTCTTACTAATTTTATAAATTGTTCAATAATTTTGCCAATTTCATTCCTTATATATATATATATATATATATATATATATATATATATATATATATATATACATATGTAGATGTGCGTCCCTCTCTCTCTCTGTGTGTGTGTGTGTGTGTGTGTGTGTGTGTGTGTGTGTGGTGTGTGTGTGTGTGTGTGTGTGTCTCAATGCTCTTTGTGAGAAGAACGACATCTAACTGTTGAACGTCAATCGACGCACATTTATTCCTCCACAAAAGTAGCTGAAATCACGCTGCCATCATCACTTTGCTACGATTTCGGTCATCGATTATAAGCACCGATAGGCGTATGCGTGATCCCGCGTAAAATTTCATCGGCATTTTCTCGTTCTACGATTATTATAATGCGTCTACTACTATTATAATTTATACTTAATAATGCCACCTTACTATATCAAAGATAGTAAGCTTTTGCATTTATAAATTATTGTTATTTCAAAACTGTGCATGTGTCGTAATTACTTTTATTTATATATACACATGTACATCCTTTTGAAATAATTATTATAAAAAAATTAATTAAATAAATAAATAAAGGAAAAACTTAATTAAATATTATATGACCAAGCGAGTCCTTTTAAAATATTACTAAACTTTGTGTCAATAGCAGATTTTTAATTGCCTATACTTTACTATAAATATTGGAGATTGGAATCAATTCTCAACACCTATAGACAGAATTTTTTTAAACATTTGATAAAAAATAATTATATATATATATATATATATATATATATATATAATTATTTTTAATTTATTTTTAATTTATTTTTAATTTATTTTTAACCATTAATATAAATATATATATAATTATTTTTTATCAAATGTTTAAAAAAATGTGTATATAGGTGTTGAGAATTTTTTGAAACTTTGATAAAAAAAATTATATACTTGATACTTGAAACTTTAATAAAAAATAAAAAATTTACATGTTTTATAAGATCTACGTGTAATTTAAAACGGATCCATCAAATAATTTTAAAGATATCGTTTGTCAAGTTTTGTAATATGCTGCATTGCTTGACTCGCGATCGCCTCTTAAATACAGCTTTTTCACGAGACATATTTGTGCACAGCATAATTGTTGGAGAATCCGCAGCCCAGTTGGACAATTTGATACTGACAAGCTGTTGATATTTTGAATAACGTATATGAATTTTCAGCAGGTTCGTCAATTTTTGTCGATGCGATATTAAATTCAAAATTCGGGGGATAACGCGTAAATCCAACGATTGCCATTGCCCCGCATTGCCCGTCAGCGTTTGCGCCATTAATTAGAAATTTACCAAATTTTATTTTTACGTTGAAACCCAAATAGATTTTTTTGTCGAGGATAAGAATTGCAATCACGAGACCGTCTTGCGACAGAAGGAAATTATCAACCGTTGCCGGATCACTCGCCCCGACACCTAGCCTCCAGTAAATTACCGCAATTCCATCGACGAGGCCTATACCTAAGCGAGACCTACCGAATGCCAGACCGAAAAAGGCCAAGACCCGGCGTCCTCGTCTCCCTTCCCGTGCCGGGCTCGGCAAACAAGAACAAAAAAAAAAAAAAAAAAAAAAAAAAACAGATCCTTCCGCATCGATTGGCCGGCTCCTCCGCGCCACTATCTGACTCTGCCTTCACTCCTACGATCTTGCAAATACGTATAATCAAATCCCTTGCGCGGGAAAAAAATAAGAATTCTCGCGCAAGTGGCGAATGCGCGATAATTTGCCCCTTCGCCTGCATTGTATTGCCTGTATATATGCCTCCATTGCCGTATATATATATATATATATATACACGCGCGGCGCACACAGGCGTCAAATAACGGGGTGGCTCTGCTCGTGCGCGCACGCGCCTTATCTCGGCCTCATCGGCATTCGATCGCCGCCTAATCGGACAGATGGCCCTGTCCTGTGACCCATGCCATGAAAAATAATTGGGCAACGACCACGGCAGTGAGGGGGGCGCGAGCTGCGTGAAAAAATGCGGCACGCCATCTATGTATATATATATATATATATATATATGCCGAATTTAATGATCGGGAGTTGGTACCGTATGTCCCTTATTCCGAGATTCGAGTGCATATATTGATTATTGCCAGTCTGTGATTCGTTTTGCGATTGGATAAACATTTGGATGTGTTCTAACGATTGGATTGATTTATATTGATTTTTCTTAGTAACGCGGTAACGAAGACTTTATTATAATATATATTAAATTATTTCTATGTGAATAGTGTTTTTAAAAATTTTTTTTTTATCGCGTCAATGGTTATATAGAAAGATGTATGCATCGAGTTGGAGCCAAATAATTTGCTGTTTATCAAATTGAGTAGAAAGCTTGGAATTGTCTTTGCTGCAAAGTAAATTATTTGTGCACGATAGGATCAATGTATAACAAGTTATTAAATTAATGTTATATAATTGTTACTTAAAAATTTATGATTGTAGATATCATATGGATATGAAATTATGTTAATAACGAGTTGAATTGGACAACTTTACGTATCAATCAGTTTTATTTTAATTTCCATCCAGATTTTAACTACTACATGTACTGATTTATTGGAAAAACGTCATAATAATATTACTCGAAACGTTATAAAAAAAAATAATGTCTTTCTGTGAATATTGATAAAAAGTCCAGAAAATTCCTTATTTATAATTATATCACAAAACTGTTATCGAAAATCTCTTTATCTGAAATTTATAGTGATCGTGCTTGTTTAATGTTTCTACCATCGGTAAAAAAAAAAAACAAAGTCAAAGTATTTTGTGCATCCATAAAGGATGTGTCCGATGATAGCCTCGAGCCGACGCTGAGCAGTGGATCTGACAAAATAGTCTCATCTAATTACGAGACAGAGCCGAAGATAAAGCGAAACATCGTCAATTAAACAGTTGTCCATCCAAGCAAGAAGACTATAAGCCACCTCGAGTCTCGTATTTATGCTGGAAACTGAATATAATACTGGGCATCAAAAATAAAAATAGTTAAAGAGATCGGTAAACACACAATTTTGCGATGTTATACTATTTTAGTTCTATAGTCAAAATTATATCGGTGAATTTTTTTTCGTTGTAAAAATATTTGCGGCCTATGATAGAATCAATCGCTTGAGTGACCAGTAAAGAAAGTAAGGAAAAAAGCGTCATCGTGCCGATGTATTGTACATTTTTAACTGTTGAGAAGGCATTAAAAAAGGTCGATTAACTTTAATAATTGCGATTTATTATTTCACTTATGTCTATTTAAATTTTAATTTCGTGAATAGTTCCAGTTACGAAGAAAGCATCACGAAGTCTTTGCGTTGAACGTTCAGTAAAAATAGTGGGCGTCAGTTCCAGCTTTGGTGGAAGTAACTAAAAATTGACTTCCTTTCGATCGACTAAGTTGTAGTATAGTTTTCAATAAATACCCTTCGTAAAAACCAAATCACCAAAGATCGATGCCGCAGATCGTCATTAATTAGTCGTACTTACCGGAAGCAATCGTGAATCTCCTCGTTAACAACGGCAGGCGATTACGTTGAATTTGCAGAAGCGACTCAGGAAGCTATATGGCATCCCACGTTTACACGAAGAGTTCGAAGGAACGATAGAAGAAACCACTCATCTTATTCTACGAAGATAACTCAGATGTCTAAAGCCGTGCGATCACAAGCGGTGGAATTACATAACTATACGTATATCGAGCGAGAATTTTTATTATTTAAAGAAAAAAAAAAAAATACCAAAGCTAAGCAGATCATGAGTCGGCAAATATTGCCCCAACAAAGCAAAAAAACACAGATATGCCAAACAGCACACTGAACCAAATCAGGCTTTGCAGCAATGACAGGACTACTATACAAACAAATCTTGGATATTTTTGAGCATTGAGAACGGGTGTCGGTGAAAATATTTTGTCACAACTATGTATTCACACATACACACACGCGCATATATATATATATTCATATATACGCGCGCGCGTTTTGTGTGTGTATGTGTGTGTATATATACATGTGTAGATTCACTACCTGATGTATCCGAGCAGAGAAGAGCTACAGAAGAGTACGTCAACTTCGTTCCGGACCGGGAACCAATAAGTATTAATTGCGCATCTTAGTCTATTATGTACTTTAAGATCGAGTTCTACTAAATAATTATAAAATAACGTTCATTGTCTGTTTATTCCTTAATTAGACATCGGTGTAAATGAATCATATTTTAAAGAAACTTTGATAGAAATTTTTTCGCTTAGTTTTAGGAATATTTTTTTTCATAATATACACCTTTCTGCTTGTATCTACTTATGCAGAACTAGACGAATCAATACTCAAACTTCTACCCATCGTCGTAGACGTCTATAATATAGGTATAGAAAATGTACTTTGTGCATATACATTGCAATTAAACTAATTGCCTAGAATCATTGTATGAACATAACATATTCGTAATATCATGTAATAGTAATTAAATCCCCGAGCTATAAGTTATAACCGAGAGATCCTCCCCAAAACGACATAGAAACATATACATAAAACAGAGTGATCGCCCGTGCACCGCATCGATCTTCCCTTTTTATGTATGTATAATTGTATACATATATATATATATATATATACCAACCAGTGATCTTTCCGCTCCCGAGCGAGGAAACGCATTATACATGAAAAAAAAAGCGACGGACCGTCGTTGGAGAGACCCCGACTACCGGCGCATCTGTGCGTGCAAAGAACTCGCGCGCGCACGCAAGCGCCTATACATATAATACGCATATAATGGTAGGATACGCGCACGGGACCGTACGGGATCGAACAATAGCCATGTATGTATGTATATATATATATATATATATATATATATATATATATATATATATATATAGCGCGTTCTTAGATAATACTCTTTGGCTATAGGTCGGCGGACGTCGAGTGGCGGAACGCGCTTGCAATCGAATCTGCGCCCCCGCGCGCATGTACACTATCTCTCTCTCTCTCTCTCTCTCTCTATATATATATATATATATATATATATATATATATATCCACCCCCCATATATTATGCAGTCGAGCGAGATGAAAACGATTTCTGCATGCGCGCGCGATCTTTGTGACGCGCGCGAGCGATGTCTTTTGTATTGCCGCGCTTAATAATGTTATATAGGGCCGCGTAGGAGGCACGCTCCAGCGACGATTACCGCGGATGACCCTCGAATACTCCACCCCCCCCCCTCCTCGCTCTCGACGACTTTTTTATTTCTTCGCCCGTGCACGTTTTCGCGCGGCCGGCAGCGCCCGTCGGGCCGCGGGCTTGATTCGATTAGCGGCGGTGACTCTTGGATTTATTGTATGCGGAGAGAGGAAGAGAGAGAGAGAGAGAGAGAGAGAGAGAGAGAGAGAGAAAGAAGGGGGGCAGAGTTCAACGACGAGCCTCGAACGTCGTTCGGTGGAAACTCTTTTAAATTTCGGTATACCCTCGTCCGCGCGAGAGACGAAAACAATGCGCGGCTTTGTGGGGAGGGGGATGGGGCTTTCGAGGATTAAAAGATTGACACGGATACTTAGCTTTTCGAGGGCTGGTATTTTCCTCTTCAATTATCGATTTGCCATACCGCTCCTTTTTCTATTTCTTTTCTTCTACTTTTTTTTTTTTTTTTTTTTGTTTTCGCGACGCTTCGTTACGAACGCGCGATGTTTTCTGACGAAGTACCGGCCGTTGAAGGAGTCTGCGATCGGCTTATGTCATATGCGCTCGCGCGTCGAGCACATTGAATGAAAGAACGAGCTAAATTGAACAGTTCTGAGCGGTCGTTTCGTTTGAAACGACCGTATTACACTTTGGCTCTTTCAATGATTCTTCCTGTCGAATTCGAGAAGAATGTTTAAAAATTAATGATCGCTGTCTTGAAAAACCGTGCGATCTATACAACATTGGCAGGATGGATCTCCAGCAATTACAAAGTAACCTTGGTACAATCGCAGTGGTTTTATCGAGGTTAAGGGCAGCTTTTACGCAAGCACCTCGATATTTTACATTCAGAATGAAACAAGCAATAAATTCGACGCTCTATCATGGATCGTAAGGACTTGAAAATTATCAGACATAAATCTAAACAAGATTTTAACATGGATCAGGTTCTTGCACGGTTTTCGCTGAGAATATTGAGCTGGAAAACAAAACGGATAATTCTAGATCCGAAGTTTACGCACGTGGAAGATCAAAATCAGTTTTAGCAAATCAACCGTAACGACTACTTACACCAATACAAGGCAAGGCGAGATTTATTAAAATATTGTTCTAGAATCGAAAAAGTATTATCGAGTAAAGTATCGTCCTGTCTTGGCCTTGGTATTGTCTTGGTATTTGGCAAGAAAATATGCTTTTAATTTGGAAAATTTAACTAACATTTACGTAAAATAGTTAACAAAGAATTACAGGGCCAAGAAAATATTTTAATAATTAATGGTTTTTCACATATTTCAATCAACATCCACGCTTTGATATTACGATGCGTCGACTTGGAAAAATTCACTCGAAGAGGATCCACGTATATCCATTGAATTATATGGAATCAACAATTTAAAAAAAATTTATATATTAAATTCAAGCAAAGACACAGGAACGACCTCTCTGCGGTACTGTTTTCACATTGTAATTATATTATTACTATATTGCATTGTGGTCAATTTCATATGATTATCATAGTTTAAGTAATTATCAATGTAGGTGATAAAAGTATTTGTTACATTGACAATGAATTGATTTTCAATCACTTTGAATATTTAAATGACGTTAAAGTTTCGAATGCATTAAAGTTTTGCAAAAATACAGCGCAACCAAGACTGTTCTTGCGACTCAGGCATTGGTCCAGGTCATGAAAGCATTTTGTACGGCCCGTACTTTGGTATTGGTCTTAAGTTCCGATACGAGACCTGTCAAAACCAAAATTAGTCTTGGGTATTGTTAAAATCCTCTACAATGCTGAAATGAACAGTCGAACAACAACAAAACGTTCAGTTCGAATTGAATTATTACCATGAAAAATATACGTCTGCGATCATTGTAACTCGAAGCTTTAATTCCCGCGAACAGATAATTAATTTAATATTTTGATCGTTTGTGTATTCTTTTGTCGTCGAAAATAAGCAATGGCTATCGTTTATCGTCATCTAATCTTGTACGGTGGATTTCCTATTAACGACCAACGAAAGCCCATCGTCAGATTAATGTCCCCCATTGCGCACGAACGCAGTCTCTTAGTCTCACCGATATCCCAATGAAATCGTTCATCCTGCTTCTTTACCGTAGTCACCAAAATGCTTTTGGAGAACGAAACTCATTCGGCTCATAATTAGAATTAACAATTTACAACTCTCTTCAAACTTATTAATATTTCGTGGTTATGCGCCATTTTTGCAATAAAAATGTCACCACTTATTCAAGTGCGGATTTAAAGTCAAGCGAATATACCTTCTTTACTACATCTATACTAATGAAAAATAATTAATCATATTTGAAAGTATAGCCGAAAAACGAGTTGCTATTTTTCCAAAGTGCACTTTACCTTTGTGTATACGAATTAGCCTGTTCATAATTGATTCGCCAACTTATACTGTGTCTAGATCATCTTCTATCCATGTGTCGAAGTTCATCCAATGTCGTAAATAACGTGTAAGTAATGTAATTCGTCAGATCATTCATATAAATCATGAATGAAACTATAATGCAATTATGAAAATATGCTTTGAATATATTGTATTTTACAATACGACTTGGAAATACGTTATTCAAAAGTTCCCATAAAATAAAAACACTTGTTCGCGTATGTGCATGATACTTTTCCCAAATATACGAAAATTTTATGGATAAATCAATACATGTTAAATCGTCTTGTAAATATTCATGAAAGTTCTCATCATCCTCATACGTACTTTAGACTCCGATGAGGAAAATTACCAAAAAAAAAAAAAAATTCGACCGATTAGTTTCCCTAACTAAGATGTACAAAAATTATGCATATGGTACGGCTATTTTCATAATTGAACGCGTGATTCACATCTAGGCAAAACGACACTCGTGAGACGCGCCACACCGTCGAATATCTCTAGATCCCATTCATCCATCGAAACTCCCCGAATTCGGTTGCACATCAAATAATATCGATTGAAGTACATGAATAATAAGCCAAACCGCTATGAATAACAATATGAATTCGCTACGTATAGCTCGTTATTCGCTGGCTTTTCTGAGCCGCTCTATCTCCCTCCCCCCCCCTCTCTCTCTCTCTCTATCTTTCGCAAATCTGACGTATAATAATCGTAGCGCACAACATGTGTCGCGACGATATTACACCGGGGCGCTTTCCTATAAATAAACCACGGGCGTCCCACATAACGTTCTATATATATATATATATATATATATATATATATATATATATAATTAAAATTTTCATTAGCAATAGAATACATCCGATATGTGTGTGTGTGTGTGTGTGTGTGTATTCGAAGCGAAGCTTATCAAAATTCGAGATTTTTCATTTATACATCGGCGAAACGTCGCATGTCACTTATACTTAATCGTTATTACTGTCTAGTTGGTTAATTCGAAATTAAATAGTAATGCAAGAAGCTATAATTGCTCCATTAATTACCAATTTTTTATTTCCCTCCAGAGACACTTCCAACGCATTATAATGTACAAACGCGCGACGAGTAAATTTTCTGAATTCTAACGAACGAACGGAGCACAAGGCTAGAAAAGTATTAAATGCGCAGTTCATAGATTCATAGATAATTATTGACTCGATATTTCATTGTTCAAATTAATTATTGAGAAATTTATTTAATTATTGAGAAATTTTTTATGGTTTAAGTGAGTCCTAAGGTGCTCGTTATACAACATGTTGCATAATGTGCATTCGTCTTACTGATATTCGATACTCGATGGGGCTGACGTCTTACGGCTTTAGAAACTGTAATCGGATGGATCTTTTATTTGTTTTATGCAGAATCCAAGGGCCCGCCACGGCAATCTAACGCTTTATTACGTAATTCGGGGGATAATTTGCACGCGAGCAATGAAGAGAGAAGAGAGAGAGAGAGAGAGAGAGAGAGAGAGAGAGAGAGAAAAGAGGTACAGGTCGAGACAAAATCTCGGGTAAGGAGTACGACTTCCTATATTCTCAGCGGGTGGTTCGCCATCCTTTAGGGTTCTACAGTTCAACGAGACTGGCACAGAGAATGACGTTGAGTCAAGCTAGAATGAACTTTATTATAGTGTCCAGATTTAGATTTAAGATGTCTTAAAATTCAATTGTAAATAAACCAATCATACGGCTTTTTCTGACGTTCAACAAATGGAGGGTTTTTCATCTCAGCAAATGTAATTTTAATCAAATTATGAATATTGCTTTCTTACATTGTTAATCGTTCTAACGAAAATTTCATCCGGCCTTAAAATATATTACATTTAAACATTTTTATTAATTATACGACACTTTATAAAAAGAGTTATATTGTTACAAACACTGTACAATGAGCTCCAGTACGATTTGGCGAATTCTCAAGCGATCTTTAAGAAAATGCAAACAAGCTCTAAGGGACGCACTCCTGAACTCCCTAAGAGCTTCCAAAGCTTGCATTACGAGTCCTTCAAATAGTTCGGCCGTCAGCGGGGGGTTCCGATGAATTGTCAACGAATTCGAACGATTTTTCGCGAAATCGTTATCGATTGAGTCGCTACTCGCTGGATTACAAACTGGAATTTCTGCAAATCCAGCCGAAATCCAGCTCATCGACATTTCGTTCCATCTTCTTGAAAACTCTTTGAGCGCATTCGAATTCTTGGAGAAATCGACGTTATAAGGAGCTCCTGGAAAGTATATTCTATATGTATATAAGAAACTAGAGAGACAGACCAAAATCCCGTACACCGACGACGAGAGCGCATCGCGTGTCCTTTGTTATTTTTTGAATTCGCGAAATAATATACATGTGCTGCAAAAAAAAATCAATACCTCTTCACCCCCTCGCTGTACATACGCACTGTATACTTATAACATATCCCCATTCGCAAATACAAAGGGAAAAAACGGAGAGAGAGAGAGAGAGCGAGAAGAACGGAATTCCGCGCGAGCGCGATCGCGGCACAGCGGACGATCGTTTCGCCAGTCCCCGCTGGAGGGGTGGGCAGAGGGTAGGGCGCTGGGGTGGCTGCCGATTTTCTTAACTTCCCCCCTCCCTTCCCCCCACCTCAAACAGCGGTACAATGGCTCGCGCTCTGGCCTACCCGATTCCACCCCCCCTCCCCTACGCGCGGCCAGGACGACGACTACGACGACGAGGCTGGTGGGTGGGGAGGGGGGGGGTGTCGCTCCGCGGGGGTCGACCACTTACGCATCTGTTCGCCGGAGCGGTGCGGCGATGCGATGCGGCGGTGCGCGCGGCCCGACCCCATGTCGCGCAATGCGAGCTCGCTGTATGTCGCTGTACAATGGGCGGTCGAGAGGTGGCTGGTGGTTGAGGGATGGGAGGGGGGGGGCAGGAGTCAGGAAAAGAGAGAAGGAGAGCAAAGCGGAGCGCGGACAGCGGGCTGCCTGTATAGGACCTATATATATATATATATATATATATATATATATATATATATATCGAATGGACGCATCGATCGGTGGAGGGTTGGTTCACTGCTTCGCGGATTAAACGCCTCGTCGGCCGGTGGGGGAGGTCGGCAATTAATCGCCCCCCCCCCGGGGGGGCCCTTCCGACCGCCGATAATGCGGCGAGGAGTCCGTTCCTCGTCGGTCTCGATCGGCGCGTCCGGGTCTATCTCTCTGTATTAGCACTTGACTGCGACGGTACTGCGCACATTCTGACCCCCTCCGGCTAATGGAAAGATCTTTCTATATGCATATATATATATATATATATATATATATATATATATATATAATCTTTTGGATTATTTAAATCTGCGAAGGCGGAGACGTCGAATGATTAATCAATTGTGGACTCGAATACGGTACGGGGCGATTGGGCAATCGGGCCGTCGTTGGCCGAAGCCGTTGCATGATGCACGGGGTGTATAAGAAGTGCCGTGTATCGGATGGCTTTGCATTGTGTGTATATACTATGCGGGAATTTGGCCGATTGTATTCAAAGGGAGAGGGAGAGAAAGGGAGAATGAGAGAGAGAGAGAGAGAGAGAGAGAGAGAGAGAGAGAGAGAGAGAGAGAGAGTCAACGAAAGCTAGTGGGGTAATAAATCAGAAATGTCTATGGATAATAGTTATGAAAATCTATTTGCTCGAATTAGACGCACATTTACGTAATAACGATGGAAAACGTAATTTACGAGATTAAACCATTTTTAGTCCTCGTTACCAAAATTAACTACATTATATTGAAAGAAAGAATTGAAATCATCTAAAA
Source organism: Sycobia sp. Sy_11 (assembly GCA_018907035.1). Lineage (NCBI taxonomy): Eukaryota > Metazoa > Arthropoda > Insecta > Hymenoptera > Epichrysomallidae > Sycobia > Sycobia sp. Sy_11. The sequence continues at coordinate 3,980,608 of JACCIC010000012.1, read as the reverse complement.
CAAAATTATGATTAAGATTATGATGTGCTTCGTTTACATATAACGAATGCTGGACCGCCGTGACCGATTGGAATCGGTAGTTGGAAGCATAAGTAAAGCGACGTTGAATAACACGAAAATTATTATCGTAATTATCGTTTAGATTGCCTTTGCAATGTTATGAAAAAATTAGATTTAAATATAACAATTTGGGTTTTAATTTATGGACTTTGAATTTATTTTTCTTTTGTTTTCTCCCAAAACAATTTTGGTGCACTTCTGCACTGCTTGTTTAAAAAACAATCTACATTGATTTTCATGCTCATTAAATTAAAATCAAAATTCTAAACTGACTCATATATTTGTATCTGAAAATTCGACATTTTTTTTACTTGCGTATCAATCAAGGATCGGCCGATTTTACGGGCAGATTAATCATACAATTGCCAATGATACGTAATGACGAAGCAAAAAAGAAAACTTGCTATCGCATGTTCATTATTTCACTCAATTTTCGGCGTTTCGGCCGCCCTGACTGTAATTTGACTTTCTTAAAACCTTTTGCCTGTCGATGTGAAGCATTGATGAAACAAAAACCACTAACTTCTCCAATAAATTTACGCGAATGTAGAAAAAAAAAAATTAATTAGTATTCGCATATACGATAAGACCAATGTCAAACGAATAAATCCCGTTAATTCATCTTAAAGCTGAAAAATGTGAAGAAAAAAAATTGTTCCAATTACATCGACGATGACAAAATACGATCGAATGCCTGGTGCAAACGTAAAGCAGACCACGGGCTGCGGCTATAACACGAAACGCGCCACAAACGTGCTGAATTGAACGAAAAAACAAAAAAAAAAAAAAAAAAAAAAAACCAACAGCCTCGCACGTACTTAAGGATTCCACTTACGCATCGCCGGGGCATAAATTAACGCATTCGCGTCCGAATAATGGCCGTCTATCGCCAATAGTACGTACGTGCATGCCAGGAGAGGAAAACACACTCGTTAAACGGCGCGTCCTTGGAATTTTAATACGCCCGCAGGTCTATGCGTAATGTGGTGAGCAGCAGCAGCAGCAGCAGCGGCGGCGGCAGTCCCTCCCCCCTTCCTCCCTCATCGTCCCACCTTAGCTCGACCCTGTGTAGAATTCGCAGCGCGAGTAGAGGCCAACTGGCCACTTTGAAATTGAAAAAAAAAACAAAAGGAAGGAAAACAAATAAATATAAATGGATAAATAAACGAATGAATATAAGAGTCGAAACGGGAAACAGAATCGGGATGAAAAGCGGAGTAAAAATGGAAGGAGCGCCTGAATTTCGAGAGGACCCAGGGATCGATACCCTAATCGCCCGCGGGGACGATACACATACACATAGGGGCACGTACTTATAAATTCGGACCGAATAATAATACCGGTCGTCGAGACGTCGCGCGCGCGCGCGCGCGTCAAGAATCATCGGAATGGTAGCCGACGCGTCTGAGTACCCATATCGGGCTCACTGCAGCTATTCGTTTCTTTTTGTTCGTTCTTTCTGTTTTTTTTTTCTTTTTTTTTTTTCTTACATAGACGAAGAGGAGGTTATTGAGCAATCATGGGGGTATCGGCTGCGGGCCGATACGAATTCCTCGGGACGACGAGGCGCGCCGTTCAAGAAGAGGAAAACAAAAAAAATGCTCGACGCACGTTGACGTGCCTGCGGGTCGATTGTCGACGTGCCCCCGCGTGTATATATATATATTTATATATATATGCGTTCTCGAAGTGCCGAGGTTCGTTTTCATTGTATATACCTGTATACACGCATGTAGACAATGAGTGTAATAGCGGAATTTCTAGCGCCTCCTTTCAGCCGAGTCCTTAACGCTCGATTTGCGTATAAATGAGGGAACGCTTCCTTGCCCCAGAAGGTCATTGAATACGGACGGTTTTACGTGAAATATCGGCGGCGTTCGCGTAATTATTATATCTGCTTCGTTATAGCCCGATCTCCATTGAAAAGGCTCGCGTTATCGAAATCGTTAAATTTTTCTCTCACTATGTTCGGAATAGGGGCTTCCATGCGTCACGTACGTCCCATTCATTCGAATCCCCGATACGTAGCAGCACTTTCTTACGTTTATAATAGAGCAAAAAAAAGAAAAAAATAAAAAACAAAAAAAGAAAACAGAAAACATCGTCGGACGATCTTCGCTATATAGATTCTGGGTAAAAACACCGGCAACCCACCGTTCTTGAAATTCCGATCTTAAGTGCTATACGGTCAGATGCAAAATGTAGCATAGTAATCGCATATTGCGTATTAGTATAGTGAATAATGCGTTAGCTTGCGAATCGAAGGGTCGTGGGTTTCGATACTCAGCGGAGGTCGGAATTTTTTTCATCGAAATAAAATAATTTATATGTTCAACGGAGGTGTTTAATATTAAAATTTACCATAATTAGCGTAAAAAATATATATTAATAATTATTAATTGTTAACTGTAAATCGTAATACGTAGTAATGCATATAGAAAATAATTTATAAATTCTAATTAAATGGTATGCGTTACCTAAATACGTAAATAGATTTTTTATTTTAAATAAATTAATATTAAAGAGTCAAAAAATTATTATTTATTGATCGAGGAAACGAAATTCGAATAATTTATAAATCGTTTTAATTTCTAGATTTTCTGGCTAGATTCTGTCTAGTTTCTAACATGTTATACCTACCAAAATCTAAGCTCGTTCCCTATATAATATGCTATTAAAAGTGGGACAAATCGGAACTAGGATCAGACTAGATTTCCCTTCTGGGTCCGAACATTCAATAAGAAAAACTAACCCGACATTAGTTAGATTCGAGAATGAATTTCTAGACGGGACCTGTACTTTTCGTTCGAAGAAAGTTAGACAGATATAAAATTAAATATGCAAAAAAGAATATTAATTATAATACGTTTAATTATAATTTTATTATAGAATTAATTTATTATGATAGTATATCCAGGTATTTTAAGCATTACTGTTCACCACCTGATAAAAAGAATCGCGTTCCTGCTGAGATTGAGACATAAAATTGATCGCGAACGTAATATTGGGAAACACTTTCATCCAACATCGAGTAAGATATCTTTATATATTTTTACATATTTATCCGTGTCAGAGTCATATAATTTTGTTGTTATATTTTTAAACTCTATATCAATGATGGACAACATTTAAAAGCACTGTATATATATATATATATATATTACATTTTACGTAATTTATTATTTAACAAGTTCTATTTTTTTTTTTAATTAGCTCTATGCAGCCGAATTAGATCGATCGATAATATTCGTGTTAGTTGTGCAATCGTATAGAAATCCGTATATGTTCAGCCCTTTCTCTTGTCTATCCGTTACATTCTATATATTGGATCGTTTAATATGTATTATTTGCATTGATTGTAATTCCACACACACACACACACACACACACACACACACACACACACACACACACACACACACACACACACACATATATATATATATATCTGTCTACTGAAACAAACTCCCGGAAAATCTATAAGTTATTAAATTGGCTTTTGCGCTCTCGATGAAAGTCCCGACATTCTATTAAAATGATTAAATTTACTCATTATGTAGCGGATTGTAAAATATATTTAAAAAAAGAAAATACTTTATACAGTAATGCGTTAACATGAATTATGTTTTACCCGTATGAATAAAATAACGGTAGAACAGATATCAAAATATTACATAAATAATTTCTTCTTACTTATTTACGACTAGTCTGTTATATTGCAAGCTAGAAATAGGCGGCTGTTGTAGAAAATAGTTTCGGATACAGTAGCCTATAAATGTAGATATTTTTAAATACACCCGATTTTATTACATTATTCATCCTCATTTTTTAATTATAAATTAGACATTGGGAAATATAAATATATACATAATGGGAACATACGTTAAATGCTGTAAAATTTTAAAAGTTAAAATTACCTTTAAAATTATTGAACAGTAACGAAAAAGTAGATGCCGAATTTCGAATTTTATGTTATAAAAGTGATACTTTGTCAATACCGAAATGAGAAGAAAAAAAATATTTCGACCACTTCCTTGTTCATGAGATCGATTAATCTCGATGTTAATACGAAAATGAAAACGATAGAAACGATAGAAAATTAGTGTATATTTTGACGTTTGAAATATTAGAAGTATACGAAAACTACCATTCTTTAAGAAAAATATATATATCTAATAATATTAAGTTTATGAAACACTGATATTATGAATATGCATTGATGTAAGCAATATAATTTGTTAGGATATGTTAGGAATTTATATTTTTAAGTCAAGAAAATTCGAGTGATAAGAAAACCTGGTAAAATTATGTTATATACACGTAACATACACTGGTGTGACATTAAACATTTCTTAATATTATCCAAGTTTATTGCATTTCTCGCATAATATAGTCATTCTATTTTTCACGGACGATAGTTCTATTGAAAAATAGAATTACTACATTATGCGAGAAATGCAATAAACTTGGATAATATTAAGAAATTTTCAATATCACACCGGTTCGGGGCAGATTTGCATCTAATTTTTCAATTATTAGTTTTTTTCCCAAGCATCTTTTGCACTCTTTCGTAATATCTCGCTTGAAGCAAAGCACTTGTAGAGGATGCCTCTCTCTTTCTCTCTCTCTCTCTCCCTTTCTCCATCCCTCTTTGGCCGGAGAAATATTAAAAATTAAATTTCGCGCTTATTGTAATACGTCTGGCGGTCGTTATATATATATATATATATATATATATATATATATATATATATATATCCACAAAACGAAATTTTTAAAGGTCTAGATATATATACATATATAGTAGATGTTATACGAAATGCTGGGAGAAGAAGAAACTTTTCCTAACAATAATTACAGGCTTAATTGGCTGGCCCGGCGCCCTCGAAATTTCTACGCCCGCGCTTTTGGCGCTCTATAAGATACTGATTTATTAAAATGCACGCTTCCCTCCTGCGAGTTTATATCTACACACACACACACACACACACACACACACACACACACACATGGTATAAGAAAAAGCAGAACGTATAATTATTATATTGTCAGGCTATAAAAGTTCACTATGTACGTATATATATATATATAACAACTTTTTGGATGAATTACCATTGAGGACGTAATTTCCACTACGCACCAAATTGGAAGTTTATTAGAAAAAAGAATTAACTACAAAATGGACGCGAATTAAAAGAATGTAGGTATATTTAATGTTTCTATTATATATAGATTTTTCACTCGTGAAACTTCTTAACGTTGCTTCAGAAGTGCCATAATTTTTGGATCAGCGTCTGCGGTCTTCGTCGCGCGAAAAGTCTCAACATGCAAGCGCAAGCGTCCATTTCTTAATTAGTCCAGCCCATCCTCCCCCCGCCCCCTTTACTCCATCACTACATTCTGATTCCCAATGCGCTTTTGGCGCGACATATTAAGAATCGAAGCCCCTGCGTTCCCTCCCTCCTCTCCTGGCCGCCCCCGTTCCCCACCTTCGAGTGCTCTTTTTTTTTACTTGCGCCGAAACTTATAGGACATCCCGCGAACCATATACAGACATTCATCGCGGATTACTTTCATCCCATCGATATATATATATATATATCTATATATATATATATATATATATATATATATATATATATATATATATATAGCATATGATCCAAGTGTGGGTAGCCCATAAGGAAGGAGAGAGAAAAAGCTATGAAGTAGCAGGAGAGGGTATATATATATATAGGAAAGAGGATATAGTACGCATATCGGGGCAGCACAGCTGCCGCGAGGGCGCGAACGAGGCCGGAAGGGCGCGCGACCGCGACACTTCCTTCCTGACGCGCTGCCGCGCCGCGCGCCGGACGCGTGCGCGCCCGCGAACCCCAACCTCGTATCCTGCTTGTCGCGTATTATATGGGGACGATGTGTGTGTGTGTGTGTGTGTGTGTGTGTGTGTGTGTGTGTGTGTGTGTGTGTGTACATGTATGCATGTATGCATGTACAAAGTCCTGCAGGACCCTGTGTCTTCACGCGTTTATGTATGCGCGTGCCGACCGCCGTCCACGACGAGAAAGATTATCCCCTCCCTCTTCCTGGCCACCGCGCCTTTACTTTCAGCTGGTATACCGCGATAACAAATAATAAATCCATACGCGCGTGTATTTGTAGCTTGGATAACGATGCTGTACGAGCTTTTCGATATAGCTATATGAGGAAGAGATGTGCGGACCGAATGAATATCAAGGACAATGTAGATGGCGAGGCCAGAGATTCAAGATATCAGTATTGTTCTGGAAGTGGCGAAAGTATGGATTTTACTATTATATATATATATATATATATATATATATATATATATATATATATATATACGATATGACTATCTATAAAATTCTAAATATTATTTATAGTTGCAAAAATCGCAAAGAACATTAAAGTATACATCGATTTTTAAAGAATAGAGAAATGTCATCTCGAGGCAAGAGTTCCCACTACATTTTATATAGTAATTTATTTCGCGACTTTAAGTATCAAAATTAGTGTTTTTGTTTTTTTTTCAATTTTAAGGATTGAAAAGCGTATTATTTCAGATTCTATAACTGTAGTACAGTTACAGTTTCAGACATTCATTCGTGCATTATAAATTGATTTTAAAGTAGACCAAACTTGAAATTTATCTTAAATATCAGTGGTATCATATTATAATTATTAAGCTACGATGAATATCTTCAAATAATCTTTGTATCGATTGTTCTTCGGCGTATAATTCGATTTATAAATGCATACTTTAACACGGTCGGCCTTTAAATTTTTATACAGCAATGTAATAAATTTACAATTTCTTTATTACATTTAAAAACGTAATAAAGAAAGCGAACGTAATAAATTTAAAAATGAAAGTTTGTTGATGTTGCGAATAATGTATTGATTTAACTATAAAGTCTATGGATAAAATTGTCTTATATATATATATGCTTTTATAATAGTTTTATATTTTTTTTATTTACATATCCTTTCTCTTGAATTTATTCCTATTGTTTTATGCGAATTGTCACGTACAAGTTATAATTCTAATTAATATATCCAGAATTGAAATTCAATGTCATCGGTAAATTTCAGAAGAGATGGTTAGTCGTAGATGATCATTAACAGTACAAAGTATTTCAAAAAATTTATATATTCCAAAATATTCCAAAAAAAACTTCTAAAATATTTCGTGAATTTCTGATGAAAATTATATGAAATATTTCAAAATAAAAAAAAAATATTCACAAAATATTTTTGAAACATTTTTATATTCAGGACTATTTATTAAATTTACTTCAAAGACATTTCAGGTAATTTCAAATAATGTTCGAAATATGTCATTGAAATGTTTTTGTCCTCCTCGTCAAGCAAGATATATCTACGATGATTAGGCAAAGTTTTCGTTATTAAAGAAAATATTTTAGAAATGTTTGGTGTTTTAATAATAACATTATCACACACACACACACACACACACACACACACACACACACACACACACACACACACACACACACACACACAACACACACACACACACACACACACACACACACACACACACACACACACACATATATATATAAATACCATATATATATATATATATATATATATATATATAGCGAAATTTTCATATATATAGCATTGATAAGGACCTTCACCGATAATCTTAACACTACATCATACATCGAAAAATCAATAAATTATTGGCTAGCAACAATTGTCTTGGCAAACTTTTTATGCACATATGTTCCTATATCCTAGAATTTGATATCACATCCTACTCTATCATTACATTCGATTATCAAGGCAAAGCCGTGAGCAGCTGGATTGAAATTTCGTACACTAAAAAGATTTATAAAATTCAAAGCACAAGAGCATGATTATTTATGGTTGTTACGCATAATAGGGTTTTTGGTATAATTTTTTTTTTTTTTTTTAACGTGAACCATATATATTATAATCATGAAAAAAATACCGCTTTCCAAAGCTACAGATATCTGTGTTTCGATTCACGATATCTTTGATTCCTTCTTCTTCTTCTTCTTCTTCTTTTTTTCTTGTTATTTACCTATTTTTATTTTTGTCGAACAAATACCCGCGCGCCACACGACACTTTCCCAGATGTATAATATATATAAAAAAAAACGACGGGGACGATATCAGTAGAAAACGGCTTATTATCCTACGGGAGGAATGAAGGTTCAGCCGCGGGGGGGTGGGGGGAGGGGTACTGTGGAGGGAGGGAAAGTAGCTCTTAAGCCTGTCCGAAGCCGCACCACAGCGGGACCGCATTCTACGTGCGTTATTACTTATGCAGTTTTGCCCGTGTGTGTGTGTACAGGTATATTCACCGGGGAGGTAGGTCTACGCACATAAACGCACGCAGGTCACAGCGAGGGCGCCGCGCGCAAATCGAGAAACCTGCGAAACGTTTCCGCACCTGTGTGTAATACGTATACGTGTATATATATATATATATATATATATATATATATATATATATATATATACGTAGAATGTACCTGGCACGTTGCGCCACTCGGAGACGCCGCGACGCATGACTGCCCCTGTTAAGTGCCTTATGGAACACGACAGATGCCAGCCGAAACCTATATACAGTCTTTAATGATATACCTTCCTTAACTCCCCTCACCCCTCGTCACTCTCGCTCTCTCCTCTCTCTCTCTCTCTCTCTCTCTCTCTCTCTCTCTCTCTCTCTCGCTCTCGTCCTCCTTTCCCTCCTGGGCGCACGAGTCTAGAGGCATATATATATAAGTATGTGTGTGCCCCCTTGATCGCGCTCCCGTTTTTAATTATGAAACTGCTGCGGAACAGTAATATATTTATAATATATATACATATATATATATATATATATATATATATATATATATACATATGAAATTGAAACTTTTTTTCGTGCGCGCTCCTAATATTTTTTGGATTGCTATGCTGTTCAGGTCGAACACCCTGAATTAACTATATACAAGGTATATATATATATTCACATATATATCGTAAGGATAGAATATCCCCCTGAGAAAAAAACTTTGAATTTTCTTTTCACATACACACACATTTCGTATAGATAATTATTCAGTACTTACGCTATAATGTAGTATGCGTGTGCGTCCGTGTGGTATAGAATCTATTCCTGAAAATATTCAATTCGTTTCGAACTTTGTTATTGCGCTATGGCAGAAAAGTTTTTCTTTTCTAAAAAGAATACGGTTATACAGTTGAGAATAATGTTCAAAACACAGGATATAGAAATTGTGTTCGACTATTGATAAAAAAAAATCCGAGTGCGTGTGCGTGTGTGTCAAATGTATTCTACAACTTATTAGATATTAATAGAAACGTGCTTAGTTTTTTTTATTATTACAACACATTAATTCAAAATTAATATAATTAATATATATATATATATATATATATATATATATATATATATTTAATATACATTAATTCAAGACTGATACATTAATAATGCAGATAAATCTGAAAAACATTACCTAAAATATGGTATAATATGTACTCGATTTTTTCGCAGTCACTTTCGATTACTATATTTAATAAAATATTTTTCTTGTCTTGTCTTGTTTTTTTTTCAATAATTATTTTAAAATATTTTATTAACATTTATTTATTTAATAAATTTTTTTTGTAATAGAGAGAGCCATCTAACCCGTATAAACAATAACACAAAATTAAGTAAATAAAATAAATACTAATATAAGCTCGGTAAAAACGTGGTGTGAACTCAAAAATCAGGGACACATATTTTATAATTCCTGTAATAAAAATATTGAATTTCAGGGCCTGATTTGGAGACATAATTCGAAGAGAAAATTTGAAAGCAGTTGAAAAAAGTCTATGTATATACACTAATAAAGAGCGACTTTGTACTCGCACAATTTGTTTCTTCAAGCAATTAATCCCTTACTGGGATAAATTAAACTATACTTCACAACCTCCGAATAATCCACGTGGCTTATCCACGTTCAGCAAGCTGAAAGACTTTCAACGACCGTATACACTTTCCTGCGGCCCTGTGTGTAATCGTCATCGGGATCAAATCAGTATTGCTCTATATATAGACGTAATCTATATATATATATAATATATATATATATATATATATATATATATATATATATAGCGGTGTAACAAGCAGGCAATGCTATCACAATGGCGCCACCAGACCCCGCCGACCTCAAAGCGAAAGCGAATGTTAAAGAAGAGAAAAAAGGAAAAAGACGGCTCAAAGCTTGCCAAACTCCCTCTCGCTCTTACAAGTGTTTTCAATCATACGCGCGAAATAATAGAGAGAAGCCTGTCTATTACGCGCGCAATCGGACCACCTGCACTACTATGCAGACAGACTCCGAGCCCCCGCGTATGCTACCCCATCCCATCCCGTCCACTGTGTAATCTCGCACTCTTTCACAAAAGAATATATATATATAAATATATATACATAGATATATAAATATATATACACACACACACATATATATA